>JAEOAD010002326.1:1200000-1563870 GCA_036365145.1 Orientallactaga sibirica | reverse complement strand
CAGGTTTTCATTAAATCGGTTCCTTTGCTTGTGTGCACATGCGTACAGATGATTAATCCCCCTGGAGGACAGCAGCAGTTCCCAGGCAAAATAGCCCCCCTGGTGTGACCCAGGTGATCCTGGGGAATTGAGAACTTTACATCAAAGCTCAGTGCAGCTCCAAATGCAGCCTAGTTGCAGCTTTGCCAAGCAGAACACACAGAACACACACTTCTTTCATGAAGTGTCTCTCAGCCCCATCCAGCCCTTCTGCTTGGCTCCAAACCAACCTCAGGCTCAGACATTGGCAGGATGAAATGTAGCAGAAAATGTGTCCTGTGATTAATGGAGAACTTGACCTGAAGGTATATCCAAAAGAATTTGGAAAAGATAAAACCGTTCAGAGAAAATTAAAAACGCATATTCTAACAAATAAGGATGATAAACAATATTTTGATATAAAATAGATGTTTCATCCACAAAATGAATAGAATTATAATAGAAAGCATAAAATTTCAGAGTTCCAAGAGGCTGCCTCTCCTGCCTACTCTCATTCCTTTTCCCTAGAAGGGATTGCCAATGAATGTGCCTTGTGATTCCTTCCATACATTGCTACATAGCAGTGCATCTGTACATTCTTTCTTTGCAGTGTACAAAGAGAAGCCATGGTTTAGATTAGATTGTAGAGCCAAACTGACGGAGTTCAGATTTCATCTTTCTCTGTTCTGTGGCAGATTAGCTAATCTCTCCACAACTCAGTTTCCTCACTTATGAAAAAACATAGTATACTTTCTCAAATCAGTATTATATCTTCCTTCCCTCCTTTTCTCTTTCCTCCCTCCCTCTATCCCTTCCCCTCTTTCTCTTTCTCCCTTCCTTCCTCCTTCCCTCCCCCTCCTCTCCCTTTCTTATTTCTTTTCTTTTCTTTTTCCTTTAGTTTTGCTTTCTGAATGTAGTGTAGGCTGGTTCCAAACTTAAAATCTTCCTGCTTCCTTGGTTTTGCCTCCCAAATGCTGGAATTATAGGCCTGTGCCAGGTTACTTGACTCAACTTTAGAAATTTTATTTGGATCTTTTAAATTTTTCTATATTTTGTCAATATATTTCTATTATATCTTATACTTTTGTGCTATATATTGTGTTCTGTGTAGATATTTGTAAGGTTCAGGAGTGACCACGACCACAGAAACCACTCTGAGGCAAAGATGAAAGCTTTATTTGGGAAAAGCACGAGCTGCCAGGGCTGGCTCTCAATAGCGGAACACAGGCCACCTGAGATCCTCAGGCAGTGCGCTTTTTAGGGCTTTCGGTTGGGGGAAGGTGAGGAAAGGAAGAGCTGAGGGGAGATCTAAGATAGCCAAGGTGTGACACCAGAACAGTGACCAGGTGATTTGCAAGATAAAGGGGCAGGAAACAATGACCTGGTGGCATGGCAGGCAAGGAGGCAATAATGGCTGGGCAGGTTTCTTGAGGAATGTGGATAATCTACTTCCTTATGTCTCTGTTCCCATCGTGCTATCCTTGGTGACTCCATATTGCGGCCTCTCAGACCTATCAATAATGTCTTATATATTTGATAAGGTATCATTGTCATAGATTACTTTTGTAGACATGGTTTCCTTTAGTTCTATGAATGTATCTCTAGAAACCTTTTGACTTACTTTCTAATAAATGCACATCTGAGTCTCCTTAAGGAGTTGCTGTTGACTGTACATCCTCTCCCAGTTGTATGGGTTGTATGTTCCTATTTCTTTGTCTTATTTTTTTTTGTTGAAAGTGAGCATTTTAAATAATATATATCATCTAAGTATCATACGTTCTCCCCTCCACTAAGATTTATTATTGTTGTTATTTTTGTTCTTTTGTTCAGTGACATTTCAGGACTAATTTATAAGTTTTAAGTTACCTATATTGTAGGCAACATGTCTCTGATCTGTTAGTTTAATGAGATAATGGTTTATCTTGTATTTCCTGCAATTTCTCAAAACAATAATTCTTCCACCATTGCCCAGTAGTGAGGGGGCCCTGTGACATTTGAAGAATACCTTTCATATTCAAGTAGGTAGTTTGCTATTAGACCTTGGCATTCACTCTGGCTTTCCAGAGCTTTCAGGTTAGCCAGAGATGAGATTGCTGCTCTCTCAGGTCCTCCTTGGACAACTCTGTACATTCAGGTAGCTTTCTAGATGCTGGTAATACATCAGAGCACTTAGAAACCCACCCAAAACATCTAGATTTTCTTTAAAGTGTTTATTCATCCTCAGGTAGCTGCCAGGTTAACTAATTCTAGGGGGCTGAATTAGTCTTTATCCTTGTTTATGTTGATATTTTTTCCAGCTTGTGCACATGGTGAGTGGACTGAATTTGCCAAGGTCATGTTCAGTAGCCTGTTCAAGTATTATTGCTGTTGTGAAAACTCTATATAGGCAGGATGTGGTGGTTTCAGTTAGGTGTCTCTCATAAACTGGTGTGTTTTGAATGCTTAGTTCCCAGCTGGTGGCAATTTAGAAGGTGAAGCTTTGTTGGAGGAGGTATGTCACTAGGGTTGGACCTGTGGTTCATTAACCCTCAGTTTGCCAGTGCTAGTCAGATCAATGTCCTGCTGTTGCCCTCCTGATATTGTTCAGGAGGTGATGTCCAGCTTATCTATGTTCATGACATGTTTTCTCCTGCCATTATAGAGCTTCACTTTGACTCTATAAGCCAAAATTAACTCTTTTTTCCTGCAGGCTGCTGGTTTTGGTGTTTGTCCCAGAAATTAAAAGGTAACTGAAACAGGATATTGAGACTTAGAAGTGTGGTCATTATTGTTAGAAAGCCCACTATCTGTCTTTTGGCCTTTTGAAACTGCTTTGTGGGAGGAATGTGGAAGGATTAGAAATCTTGGTCTAAGAAACACCTTTCAGAGCTAAAGGCAGAGTTTTATGGACTATTATGGCCAGAGACTGTGGACTGTGAGGTTTGGCTTATGAGGGAAAGAAGGAGCTATGTCTGGACTGGGCTAGAAGCAGTTTGAGTGAGCCTGACTGCATTTTTCAAGTATTCTCAGAAATTGTGCAGGGTTGTATTGTGTAGAAATGGACTGTTGTGAGCAGATGGATATATTACAGAAAAAATGAAAACTTCAGGCTGGAGACAGTACCTATCAACTGAAATTGTTTGAAAGATTACAGCCACTGAGATTGGGCCAGTTGTTCTGCATTGGGACAATAGGAAAATGTGGACTCTTTTGAAAGTAAGGGGCTTGAATGTTAACAGAGTGTCCTGCTCTTCAAAGTTGGCTTTATAACTTCTGGGATTAATATATTCGGTAACCCACCTGGTATTATGGAGTATAGCAAATGTCAGAAAGAGAGGGTCAAATGGTTTTGTTTTTTGGATATGGCTACTGGGTGATTTGAGGCAGGCTTGTTGGAATACCTGAGTGGAGACCTAATGGAGACATGGTTTGTTCTGTAGTCTGGAGGATATTTTGGAGATATTAGGACTATGGGACAGCTGCCAAGAAAGAGATGCCTGTTCATGATGGAGTTTTTTCCAGGCTGTGAGTAGCCCAGCTGAAGGGAAAGAATTGGAACTCCAGACACTCATCACTGGTTGTAATTTTCAGACTTTGAGCTAAAGAATTCAATATCTTCCCTGTTTGTTTTAAATTTTGTATTGGCTCAGTATTTCTTTGCTATGCTCAGTATCATCTGCTGCAGTGTGAATATTCTGTGCCATTATTTTCTTTTGGTTTTATAGCACACCTAAGACACATTGGACTATGGGGATGTTTGAACAGTACTAGGCTTGAAAACAATGTGGAAAATTTTATTTATTTATTTATTTGAAAGAGAGAGAGAGAATGGGCACACCAGGGCCTCCAGCCACTGCAAATAAATTCCAGACAAATGCACCACCTTGTATAACTGTCTTACATGGATACTGGGGAATTGAACTGTGGTCTTTATGCTGTGCAGACAAACACCTTACCCACTGAGCCATCTTTCTAGCCCCAGGAATTTTTATAGTTGTACAGCAAACCTAAAGCTGTCTGTTACACGTGGGTACTGGGGAATCAAACCCAGGTTGTTAGGTTTTGTAAGCAAGTGTCTTAACCACTAAGCCATCTATCTAGCCCCAAAGTATTTCTTTTAATAGTTACCATAATAAATATATCTCATAGCTTACTGGGAAGACTCTGTTGAGAGTTTTAAAACATATGTGTGTGGTGTGGGGAGGTTCACACACTAAAACTTGCATGTGAAGGAAAACCTTGGGATATATGTTCTTGTTCTTCTTTTTGAGATAAGGTCTCTATTGTTGCTCGTGTGTGTGTGTGTGTGTGTGTGTGTGTGTGTGTGTGTGTGTGACAGTGAGAGAGAGAGAGAGAGAGAGAGAGAGAGAGAGAGAGAGTGTGTCTAGCTGGCTTGCAACCTTCCAGATTCTCCTTGTTCTGCCTCTCTTGCCATAGTTATACTGGTATCACAGACATATGTGCCCCTCTTTGTGTTAGTTTTATGGAGGAGTAGATTTACACAAAGCTTCACTCTGCCACTCTGGAAGTCCCAACTAATTTGCTATTATTTTATTTTGTAATGTATTTCTTCACTTGTTTCTTGTCATCCTCAATTAACATTTTTTTTCCTGAAGACTTTTATACAAGGTCATGCCCATTTTATGTAGTGTAGCAGAAAAGGGATAGAGCATAACTTATTTAGCTGTGGCTATAGTGAAGCTCCCACTTATAAATTGCTTTAGTGCTCTGATGTGCTCACAGTGGAGCTTACAGTTGTTCAGGAACATGTTAGCTAGCTACTGATGACCTTTTGCTTTCATAGTTATACCTAGGAAGAATTGTACATACTTTGGGTTCAAAAATCATTTGTAGATGGAATAAGAAAACTGCTCAGGTTGCTTCAAAAGTATTTTATGAGAAGAATATAGAAAAGAAAATAGTGATGTTGAAAAGGAGGTTTAAAAAGGGAGGAAACTGAAAGTCTTCAGTTGAATATTTGATATACTTAAATGCCTGGCAAAGTTCAGAGAGAGATTTATTATGATAACTATACAGAAAACACTTCCTTTGTCCAAGCTGGTGTTTTCAATATTATGTTTGCTGTATTTGGGACACCACTATTGTGGTAGTTTTAATAGATGGCCCCCAGTATATTCAGTGTTTTATTAGTTTATAGTTGGCATCAACAGCCACCTGGATGGAGGCAGTGTCACTGGGTGGATCTTAAGGTGTGGTGATGGGTTTAGGATTTCAATCTAAAGATACGCAAAGTGTGCCTAGCTGGGGTTCCTGAATTGTGATGTGCCGTGTCCTTTTCTCCCTGTGTTTGGTCCTGTGAAAGCAGGCCAGCTTCTTCTGCCATTATGGAACGTCCCCTGGGTCTGTAAACTATAATAAATCCCTTCCTCCATAACTGTGCCTGGTCTGGAAGTTTATCTCAGCAAACCTGAAGCAGTCTGCTACAACTATAGTTTCCAACAGCCATGCCATGTTTTCTTACTTCATAGCATATTCTCATACAGTCTCTGCACATGACCATTTCTAAGGAATGGATATTATATTATTTTAGTCAAACCAGCATATAAAAGTATTGAATGGGGAGCACACTGGAATTAGTGAGGGAAAAAACATGGAGAAGGAGCAGAAGTCTTACTGTGCTGCCACTGTGGATGCTTTGGTGACTTTGTCAAAGTTGCTTTAATGTGTCACTTTCCAAATCTATTAAGAAAGGTAATGAAGCCAAACATGGTGGCACACACCTTTAATTCCAGCACTCAGGAGGCAAAGGTAGGAGGATCACTGTGAGTTCAAGGCCAGCCTGACACTACATAGTGAGCTCCAGGACAGACTGGGCTAGAGTGAGACCCTTCCTTAAAAAAACTAAAGAAAATAAAAGAAAGGAAGAAAGGTAATGAATGAGCAGGGAACACAAAAAGCATTACAAAGCCACTGTAGGGTTGCTTACCAAGAATGTCAGCTACTTAGGGAAATCAAACTTGATCGAGTTGGCTGTTGATAAATGGGTATACTTTTACTTGTTTTTATCCTCACAATCAGCTTGTAGCCTAGTAAGTTTGGTAAAAATCATGTAACACCAGAAAGAAAAAGCTATTTTCCTTTTAAATGCAGAAAGTGTAGCAGAGTGGTTAAGCTTTATGGACTGTGGGCTCTGGAGTCAAGATTGCCTGCTCTGGTGTTCTGGCTCTTAACAGGATGTGTGACTTTGAGGTTCAATTTCTGCTTCATTTGTAAAACAAGAATAATAGTAGTTACTTCTTCATCAATAGGATTGCTACAAGCATTAATTTACTATAAGAAAAGCATGTGATACTGAGCCAATAGTGAGCACTCAATAAAGCTTACCTATTACTCTCATTATTAACTGAAAATGCCATACTTTTCTCAAGAACCAAATAAGAGCCAGTCAGACAGTTGCTGGCAAATAGCCAGTCAAGTAGGAGAGGAAGTAAACCAAAAACATTTCCTCCAATCCCACCAAACAATGAGATTATACTGCTGATGGACGTGCTGGTGACATAATAGTTACTAGTTGTTCTAACTATGCTTTAAGGCTATTTTGAAAAATATATCAATGTTATTCGAAAGTATCCCTTGGCTACTTGTATCAGCATCACCAATGGAGAGGAAGAGTTGATAGACTGCAAATTCAGAGCTTCATCTCAAAGCTGCAGAATTCTTGGACCATGGAACTAAGGCTGTGGAATTTAACAGACACCACAGGAACTTTGATACAGATTGTTACTTGAGGACCATTGGGCCTGGGTTTATTTAGATTCGGTTTGTCTAGAGCATAGGAAACAGCTAGTAACACAGGCCATGATCATGAATCCATATTCATCACAATCCTGGAGCTGCTTTGACTTCACTAGCTTGCTCTCAAGCTATGAAATAATGCTGTCTTATAGTTTTTGACCCTCAGCAGTAAGACATCCTGTTTCTGAGCATCATGAAGTGATTTTTAATTCCTCGTGCCCTATAAGGCTTTTCCCAAGTATATTTTTGATACTGGCTGTAGCTCTTGAATTTACCAGTAGGGAGCACAGTCAGTCTGCTGTTCTTAAGCTTTGTCATAACAGAGAAGTCTGAGATACTTTTTTCCTCATCACACATAGAAATATTTTCCTCCTGGTTGGATAGTAATATTAAGGGTCATTTTTACATTGGGTCAGGAATGTAACCCTCTGGGTGCGATTGTTCATTTTTCAAAGATTACATAGAATACAACCCAGCTAATACTTTTACATAAGAGAGATATGATCTCCTAGACATTATGGTTCATGAAATGAAATTGAGTTCTCTATCATATGTAATGTGGATTTCAATTGAGTAATTTGGAATAGTGTAAAAAGTAGAGAAATATTTAAGAAAAATTATGAGATACTGAATTACTCAATTTTTGAAAACAATGTATTTTATCATGTGTAATTAGACACCTAGAGGTAGACACTTATGAAAAATAAGTTTAAATTTTGTATGACTGGAGATTGTTTTCTTTTTTCTCAAATTCTAAAGATTGATTTCCATCTTTAAAAATATCACTAGATGGGCAAGGATTTGAAAACTTTTGTAATAGGTTAAAATATGAATAAATTTCCTTCTTTTTGCCACACCCCAAATCAAAATATATGAGACCACAAAGTCATGCCCTCAAATGAAAACTTTTCCCATTTTTGTCACTACAAATATTCATACATTAAAGGAGAAGGACTGAATCATTAATCAGACTCAAGCACTGGAAAAAAAATTTAGAACTAAAAAAAAAATCTTGGCTGGGCATGGTGGCACATGCCTTTAACATCAGCATTCGGAAGGCAGAGGTAGGAGGATCACCATGAGTTCAAGGCCACCCTGGGACTAAAGAGTGAATTCCAGGTCAGCCTGAGCTAGAGTGAGACCCTACCTCAAAAAAACAACAACAAAAAAATCTTGACTATCAAGACAAGTAGAATTTCAGTGAGGCAGTTGCTCAGTATTTAACACAGGTTTCATTCTTAAGATACCTAAGTATAATGCTAGTTCAAAACACTGGAGAAAATTGTTTAATATTTGTTGAGTATCCACAATGAATGTTCTGGCAGGGAACCAGTTTGTGTTAGTTTGCCTGAAGTCTGAGCAAGTTTCAAATGAAGAATGTTTTCATTAATTTTTTCTCTGGTGGCCCAAATAGGCACTGTAATTTCTCTGAATATAAAGGTCTATGCTCTTGGGATTGGTCTATGAATTGGTCACAGCTTTTTATATCTCCAAAGTCATATTTATTGATTTAACTGATGGGATCCACTGATGGTGCAAAGATGAAGATTTAGAAAAATAAGTGTGGATTATTGGCTACTTGATAGCAACGAGAAATTTCCCTGGATGATCATAAAATAATTTTTTTCTGACCTCATCCTCAAGCATTTGTTCTGTGTATGATGTGTCATGAAATTTACTCTGTCCTTTTAGATGCTTTTTGATTCCGGACCACTTTCTCTAGTTAATTTAACACTTGAAATGAAATGTATTTGATGAGTAGTGTCATATAGGTCTCACTCCAAATCCTAATGAAAACTTTTCCTATCCTCAAATGTTTCTTCAAGATAATACAGTATTTTGATTCCAGAGCAGGAATTACGGTTATTTTAAAGGATTTTCCAGCCAATTCTAATTCTTAGTGCTCCTCACTTTACTGGTAAAAATAAAAATAAAATAAAATAAAATAAAACCCTTCAAAAGCTAGCAATAAAAGATTTGTGATCTATTGTCTGAAAGCAATCTATAAACAGTAGTAATCCCATACCATTGCATCAAAAGTGAATTTAGCAAAAACGTTCTCAGTTCTCTTCCTGCACTTATCTGTTCCCTGTGTAGTGTTTTGACGTCACAATGTCTTTGACAGGCTTTCTCTTAACTTAGCCTTTGTTTCATCATGATTGTTTTGGTTCCCTTTTGGTTCCATTCTTCAATGATAAAGTTAATCAGACTGGTTTTTGATCATACAAGAAAGGATCTTGATTTGTACCTTTGCAAGAAATGTTTGCATTTAATAGGGATTTTGAAAAGTAGCAACTTAGAACCAACAGGGTACCTTTTTTTTTTTTTTTTTTTTTTTTGCTTTTTAGAGGTAGGGTCTCTCTCTCTCTCTCTAGCTCAGGCTAACCTGGAATTCACTATGTAGTCTCAGGGTGGCCTCAACCTCATGGCAATCCTCCTACCTCTGCTTCCTGAGTGCTAGAATTAAAGGTTTGCACCACCATGCTGGGCTTCCAACAGGATTCCTTTTTAATAGCAGAAATTCTAGATCCTATGGCATTACCAGATATTACCAAGATCACTTGTTACCTTTTGAACTATGTCTTTTGACCTTCTCCCTCACTAACAGAATCTTGATTTCAATCGAGGTAATAATTCACCCAAAACAAAGATTATTGCCAGCCTTGTTGGGAGCTATATTTGCTCATATGACTACACTGAAGCTTAAGATATGTAAGAAGTCTACAGAAAAGATAAGATCGCATTTTATCCTGTCTAGCTTGTTTTTGATGTCAGTGTAGAGTGTGAAAATGATGGCTATGATTAGAGTTAGCATAGATCACTAGATGGCACTGAGGATAAAACTGCACATTGAGGATGGTGGAACATAAAGATGGGTAATAGGTCAGTTGATTGTACAATCTTTGCCTGTCTACTTCTACTTGTTTAAGTTGCATATATTGGAGGGTACTGTTATGTGTAGCTGAACTTGATTCTAAATGGTACAACGAAACAAGTGTCTCTGAGAAATAAGGATTTACAGGTCTTTCAGCACATTTGGTAGGCCAATTCAAAGAAAACCAATTATTGGCTTTTGTTTTCTTTAATATTGTATTTATTTATGTGAGACAGAGGTGAGAGAGAGAGAGAGATAGAGAGAGTGGGGCATGCCAGGGCCTCTAGCCACCTTGTGCATTGGGGGAATTGAACCTGGGTCCTTTGGTTTTGTAGGCAAGAGCCTTAACTGCTAAGCCATCTCCCCAGCCCTGGATTTTGTTTTTTAAATAATTAATATATTTATTTGGAGAGAGACAGAGAATGAAAACGGGCATGCCATAGTCTTTTGGGCTTGCTAAAGAACTCCAGATATATGCACCACTTTTTGGCATTTGGCTTTTCATGGGGACTATGGAATCAAACCCATGCTGTCAGGCTTTGTAAATAAGTGCCTTTAACTGCTGGGCCGTCTCTCCAGCCCCCAATTAATGGCTTTTGAAAGAAAAGGTCTCTGAGAATTTATGAAACCTCTTTTTTTATGCTCTCCTGGATCTTTCTGGAAAAAATAATTCTATCTCATTCCTTCTTCGTTATTTAAAATGCATAGATCATTTCATGCCAAATATTTTATGAATAACTAGACAACAAGGAGGAAACTTTACTTTCTATCCACTATGCCACAGTATCTAGAAGAGTTCAGGTTACTCCTCTTTTATTGATTATATTAGTGTCAGTTACTCAAGGTTGATATGCAAATGTAGGAAGAAACTCACACAAAAAAGAAGTAATTTAGAGGAATGTGAAATGTAAATGTTCAACCACCAACCATTCTGATTTCAGCATGATATGATTTAGCATAACCAAAAAAGCTATTATTGGGGACATGGGGTGGGAGGTATTAATTACATCATAGTGGTCTACCGGATACACATGACTAAAACAACATCACTTGTAAGAGGCAACCTTCACACCAAAGAATGGATTTGAGTTAGCCAGCCATATGGCCTCTTTGTAATAAACAAACTCAAATCCCATGGTCTGTCTCTGGATACTCACACTGCTGCTTTTAATTCTTTTTTCAACAGCTCTAGCATGGCTAGGAATTGTACCCTAAATTCCTTGCCCTTGAAAAATGTCTTCTTTTTGGCTCACTAATGACTGGTATGGTGTAAGTCTGAGCTGTGCATCTCTGGAAGAAAAGCAGAAATACTGATGTCAATGGAAAATTCAGAATATCAAATGATAGCATCATTCAGGGAAGGAGAGATGCAAATAGTATATCAATATCACAGTCAGATAAAGATCAACTGAGCACCATAGTTCTTTTGGTTCTTGTTGCTGCTTGTTTTGGTTGAGGTATTTCTTGTGCCTTAGTCTGTTTTCCTTGATTCAATATGCCTATCTTTCTGAGCTCTTTTAGCAAGGGCAACAGGAATGAGTATGAAGCTAAGAGAATAGAGAAAATATAAATAAATGGAACCAAATACAAGAGCAGTAAAGAGACTGCTGTTTACTACTTGGTCTACAAATACCAGCACTGAATATTGGTCTAAAAATCAACATTGTAGTCATTGGGTAATTATCTTTCATGTAAATAGGTTAAAAATACCTTAAGAGAGTTTGGGACAGGACTTTGGAACACCAGGGGCAATACGTTTTGTATATATATTCATACCTGGTATTTAATATGGAGCTGCTTTTCTTTCTTGTTAGGGAACAGCATGCTGTCAGCAAAATTAAGCCTTAGATGAAATTTATTCAGAAAAGGAAAGCCAAAATGAAATCATTTTTAAGGGTATAAATAAAATAGATACACGCATTTCCTGACAGCCTGAATGAGAAGGTCCATATTTATCTCAGTAAGCTTTCAGCATTAGACTTCAGGAGCCAAAGTGACAATTTTGGACTCAGCTAGACAGTGAGCCTTATATATAAAGACTTAAAATAGATTTTCTTTGCCCCTAGTCCTGCCAAAGACCCATTTTAGGTGTGCAGGAAGGCGCTGAGCACACTAATGCATAGTGTCCTTATGCTGAGTGGAAGCAATGATGGCTTTGCCTCACCTAATTTTCTTGATTGGAATTTAGATCACCAAAGAATCTGAAAGGTAATATGTTATCTCCCGTAATTTCATAGCAGGTATTTTTTTTATCATTTTTGCTCCTTTATATCTTGAATCATTGGAAATTGTGATTAAAATGCAAAAAGCATGCATTTTTAATGATGGAACTTGATCATTGAGGTGTGGGCAATCACAAAACTTTTTGATCATTCTGGGATTACAGGAATTCCTAACTCTTGTAGAAATTGTCAAAAAGTGAGAAATATAAAAATGGATTTAGGTAAGATAGGAACTTTACTCCCCAATTTGAACAGAGCTTATGGCTAACTTTTTGTAATAGTCTGACGGGATTCATAGCTTCCTTTTACTTTCTTCCTCCTTTTTTCCCTCAGGCCACTCACATGCTTTAGATACCATACTGGGCTCTAGACTGAAGAAAATGGCCAAGAACCCTCTTTGGTTTTGAACTTGCACATTAAAATCATATGTATATGGTCTGTGCATTGAGCACTAGTAATGTAGACAAGGATACATATCAAAATAGAGAAGATTTAGACTTCATGTATAGGCAAGACAAAAATGGGATGAAGGGATGGCAGAGAATAAAATTGAGGTATCTGAGAAAAGCTAAATAGGGTAGTGGGACGAGAGAAGGGATATGAGATGGTCATTTTAAGGACATTTTGAATGCAAGTTAGACCTGATCCTTACATAGTAGGTAGCTATTTAGAGACTCCCAGGAAAGGAAATGACATTAATAAAATCCATCATGAAAAATAAGCTGTGTAAAACAATTTATGTTACCATCAGTCTACAAACGGGGAACTTCAACAGGGAGGAAGTTGTCACAGTTGATGAAAGAATCAGCATGGACTATAAGCATAATAAAGAGATAGTTTAGATAGAACGAGAGTTGGGGACATTTGGAGAAATGCTGCAGCAGAAAACAGAAATGCCTTCACATTCCTGCCATGTCTGTGGCTTTGAAGGTCAGTGTTACTTTGTTGTTGCCATTATTGGCTTAGGGGAAAGAGGTAGTAGCACTCCAAGCTTCTCTAGCTCTGATGGGGTTAATTTTAGTGAAAAATGAGGCATGAATCAGTCTCTACATAAGATTCACAGGAGGGAGAAATCCATTACAGCAGTGGTGTTACACTTTTCCATTTATTTGTGACGGCAGTATTTATTTTTCTCTAAACCATGAGATGGCATGAAGACTTTTAAAGCATGTCTTTTTTTTTCTCTTGAACTGATGATCTAACTCATTAAAGTGATGCTACTTTTGAGCTCTAAAATTATTGGTGGCTTGAGGTATCTTCTTTAAAAAGGAAACGCTTTCTTTGTCTCGCATGCTTAAGACCTTATGTTCTATTCTCAGCATGGGGGATGAGGTAAGAGGAGAGGAAAATAGTAAGAACTCTGAGCCAAAATGTTACATAGAGCACTATACCTCTTAATATGGGTGGGCGTATTTAGGTATATGTATACATCTATACACAGCAAATAAAACTGTAGTTAGTTATGTATAAATTCTTGTATTGGTGATTATGTATTCTGAGTAGCTTTCTTTCTTTTTTTTTTTAAAATAACTTTATTTAAGTGTGTGTGTGTGTGTGTGTGTGTGTGTGTGTGAGAGAGAGAGAGAGAGAGAGAGAGAGAGAGAGAGGGAGAAAGTCAGATAGAGAGAAAGAGAGAATGGAGCGAACTCACTCACCCAGTCACAGAAAGATGTGTTGCATGGTCTCACTCATCTGTGACACCTAACCTGAATTTGCCTGAGATGCTGACACACCTAAGAAACATTGCTAGGACTAGACAATAGAGATGGTGGGGAGGGAAGGGAGGGTAGTGGGGGACAAAAAACTGGACCCAATTGGAAATGGTACCAAAAAATCCTATAACTTGTAAGACAAACTAAAAGGCTGAACCTTCCTCAGGTGCTTAGAAAGAACACCTGAATCACAGGGGCCTGGAGAGAGTAGGATTAAGACTAACCTCAACCATCTCCTGTTCCTCTCTCTTACTCCCTCTTCTTACTCTTCTTTCTTTCTCTCTTTCTCTTTCATACTACCTGTATTTTTCTTCCTTCTTTTCCCTTGGCACTGACCTGTAACTCCCAGTACCAGCATGTGGTTAACATCCACAATGAGCTATTGATCAGTGAGACCTACAAGGTTTCCCAAAAGAAGACAGATTTCTGTCTGAGTACTTGATGACCCTATTGCCAAAGACACCATATGTTATTGGGATGGAACATGGAGTGACCTGGCTGGAATGTGGAAGAGAGTCAGTCCCCAGACAGTTAGCTTGTCTAGTGCCAGAAGGTGCTACATGAGCAACTGGAAGAAAATGACCAACATCTGTCTAAGCAACTCATGGTCTAAACTACCCAGCAGCAATCAACCCGATGTGATGCTCACACAAGTGCAATAGTGGCACACAGCCATGGTGGGTTACCAAGTGCTCTTGATTTGGCTAAAGGATCTGCTCAGTGGAACAGAACCCATACCTGGAACTGATAAACAAGTCAGAACCATATCCAAAAATGAGTTCACCCTCCAATATCAAGCTCCCACCAATAGTGGGATACAAGAGGGCCTACACCCATTAAATTCACTCCAAAATAATAATGGCTATCCATATACCTTGTACTGACCTCACTCTCAGTGGGAAAATTTGCTTCTCTTTTTCAGATGGAAGTAGAACCCGAGGAGAGAATCAGCCCATCACACCTCACCAGGACACCAGCTGAACCCATAGAATAATTGGGGAAATGAACAAGAGTGCTGCTTTCTCAGCGAAGCTGGTATTAGCACAGGGGTGAAGGAGATAGACACAGAGAATACTCAACTCCTACCAAACCAGAGATCAAGAGACACAGAGACTCCCATGACCTTGTCACTGAAACAGACCTAAAATGAACCCAACATGGCTTAGGGAAATTCACGGAAGAGGGGGTGGAAAGATTGTTAGAGCCATGAGTTGGATCATTATGCACAGAGACATTGCCTCACCCCCATAACTGATGGCTATCCCCACAATACAAGACCCACAATCCCTGAGGTGGGGAGGGCAGGGACAAGGCTAATAATGGTACCATCATGGCTCTATACACATTATATAGAAAACTAATAAAAAATTTAAAAAAAGAAAGAGAGAATGGGCATGCCAGTGCCTCCAGCTGCTGCAAATTATCTCCAGAAGCGTGCACCACCTTGTGCATCTGGCTTATGTGGGTTATGGGGAAGTGAACGTGGGTCTTTTGGCTTTGCAGGCAAATACCTCAACAGCTAAGCCATCTCTCCAGGCCCTGAGTAGCTTTCTTTGGAAATATCTTTTACTTCATTTGTATCCCGGTAGAGCATGCTGTATAGTATACTACAGACTGCACAAATCTGAGTATCTCAGAAACTTAAAATTATTGGCTAACCTTAAAAAGCAATGTTAAGAAGCACACTTTATTTCAAAAAAAAAAAAAAAACTGATAGATAACATTTCAAAGTCCACTCAAAGTCCATACAATCTCAAATTCTTCTCATTTTAAACATTTTATATTTCAACTACACATTGATGTCTCATAATAACTGATGTAGTCTGAAATTCTCGGTTATCTTCTAAACCATTAATAAAAGAGAAAATATTTTCAGTGATATACATTGTCAGATATATTTCATTGTACTTTTATTCTGTGAAAGTTAGGAATCCCAGTAGGGTATGAGTGCTGTCAGTGATGGGTTAACTTTATGTTAGCTTGGACAAAGCTGTTTCTGTGTGTTTTCTCAACTACTAAATTGGGGACAATGACTCCTGACCCACAAGTATCCTTGAGAGGATTTCATTTGAAAATATTTTCCTGATGGAAAGTTACAGACAGATATTTTTATGACACAATAACTTTGAAGCTGAACAATGAAAGATGCTATCTTCAAATGAAACTTAGAGAGGGTGACAGATTATCAGAGCATGAATTTTGAAACTTGCCTGGCTGGGTCATCAAAGTTATCATTGCCCTCTAACCAATTCTTTTCCTTTCCTCTTTTTACCCTTTCCCTTTCCCAAGCAAAGTTTAGGGTAATGGGGAACTAGGTCTTACCTTTCCTTTAAGAAAGTGGCAAACTCTGGGTCTGTGAGGAATGGGAGGGAAAATCCCATTTGATTCTTTGCCTCAGTAATTTCTTATGTCTATTTCTGTAAATGATATTTATGGGTCCCTTTTTTTCCCCAAAAGATTGCATAGGAAAGTTATGCAACTAGATACTGACCTAAAGAGAAGTCAGATGTGAAGGTTATAAAATGTTAAATTTGTCCAAAGTGGAGTTCCTGTTCACAGGAGGAAATCTGGGACCCTTTTTTTTTTTTTTTTTTTTTGCTAAGTTAGCTTTCTCCTTTGCTGACTCTGAGCACTTGGAATATTTTAGTGTTGGCCTGCTGTGACTCACTGCCTGGCCAGTGGCTTAATAGACATTTAAGCAAGTCCACAGCATGTCTTTCAGATAATTAAACATTGGGGCCTTGCAGTAAGGGATATGCTCTTATTCATCACTTATGGGGACATTTTTCTTCACCCTCTACCTCCACTTTTTCAATACAGTAGAGTAAAAAATAGGGGTTGAGAACTGTTACACTTTACCCTTTCCTATTCCCAGACCTGATGATGTAGTGCAAGTTTGCATTGCTGCCATCCATGTTAGGCAGGTTTCTTCTGTTTCAGTTGCCAGGAATATTGTCAGCAAACACTTACCCAGTGTGTTCAGCAGCAACCAGGCCATTGGTGATGATGATGTAGAAGTTTATTAGAACATGAAGTAAGCAATAACCTACAAGGAATTCTGGAGGATGGGCTACTAGGAGCCAAATGCCTCATAGGCAGAAATTCATTTAATAGCATGCATTTATTATATAATGACTAACAGAATGTTAAGCATTAGAAACTTCCTATTAGACCCTCCCCAGCATGCGGGCCACCCACCAGTTGCAAGGCATGATGACACGACAGATGACTCGTCCTCCTTGGTAGCAGTATGGATATGGATAATAACCTAGTAAAGGTTCACAGACACGGCGGCAGTAGCGATTGCCTCGACGGCAGTAAATACAGCAATAACCTCTCTCATCCAGCATGGGGTCAAATTCTATTCCATTTTCAGTCTGAAAAAAGAGGGAGAAGACACTATTGGAGGGGAAAATACATTAGGAAGAGGACCCACCAAGCAGGGGAGAACTTGACTCTGAGTCGGGAGGCTTACTACCCTCCCAATTAAAATTTTAAGTTAAAATTAATTTCTTTAGCCTGATTGTGGAGATGTAGCAATAGAATTCAAAATTGGTTCCAGATGAGCCTCCTGGAGATTCCAGGATTTTTAAAAGCATTTGTTAAAACCACAACCTTGTTTCCAAGTGATTTGAGAAGTAGTAAGTTTTGTGAGGGATCTTTGTTTCTCATCTGAAAGAGGAACATGGACATAACTCACGTAGTCATTAATTGGAAGATCTTCTTCACTTGCTTGTCTGGTGTGACGGGTTTTCTCCACCTTTACTTGAGGAACTACCCACTGCTCATTTTGTTCAACCCCTTTTTTTTCATTGGTGGGAAAGTGGAGATCTTCACCATCCTCCTCAAAGTCTTGTAATTCAGAAACTAAGGTGATAAATATAAGGTTATGGTACAGTTGCCTTGCAAACATCTATGCAAGAAGTGTTGGGGGAATAGAAATTCCTTCTGTGTTGCCTGGCATAATGTAGACAAGCACAGGCTACTTTTCCAAGTTCTGTCAGCTTATATTTTAAGTATTTTCCAAAAACCCTTGCCCCCAGACTTCTTTACTACTTTCACATCAAATATTTGCCATTTGGCTTTGGTAATATACTCTGTGAAAACTGAGGACAAAGTACAAGAGACTATTGTGTCTCCTACAATGTTTTGAATTAGAAGTGCTCAAAAATTATTTCTTGACTGCCTGATTTTATTTGCCATCTGCTTGCCATTCTCTTATCATTTCCTTCTTTATCCTGTCTAGTTTTTAAAACATTCTGTATTTAGAAATAATCTTATATTTATGGAAGAGTTGGAAAGATAGCATAGATTCCCATAGATCCTTCACACAGCTTCTCTTAATTTTCCCTTATACAACCATGATATAATGATCAAAACTAAGAAGTTAGCATTGGTTCAGTACTATAAACTATAGTAAGGACTTCATCAGTGTTTCTACTAATGTCCTTTGTTATGCAGCATCCAGTCTAGGATACCAGACTACATTCAGTCATCTTTTTAAATTTTTTTTAAATTATTTTATTTATTTTTGGAGAGAGACACAGAGAGAGACAGACAGAGAGGGAGAGGGAGAGGGAGACAGATAGAGATGGGCATGCCAGCAGTCTCTCAGCTGCTGTGAATGAAATCCAGATGTGTGTGCCCCCTTGTGGGCAAGTGCGGCATTGCACCCTTGCGTCACTTTGCTAAACGTGGGACCTGGAGATTGGAACTGGGTTCTTAGACTTAGCAGGCAGGCGCCTTAACCGCTAAGCCATCTCTCCAGCCCCATTCAGTCATCTTTTAAAATAAATCTCCGCAGAATATCAATAGAGGTATGTATCAGTGGGACTCTCCTATCTTGAGTAAGATTATAATCTATGTTGTGAAGAATGAGAGAAGCAAAAGTCTGTGTAAGTCACACAGAGTAAGATGTCTAGGGACATTTGCTTTATTTAGACTGACTTGTATTTAATGGTTGTGCTTTTATTCTTTGGACCTATAGTCCTCCATATTTTTTATAGTGATTCCTTAAATATCTTCAAAGAAATTTGTATTACAATGATTGTCGTATGTTCTTTGGAGAATGCCACCACTTGGCATAAGAATTGTTCGTGAAAAAAACAGAGCACTATTCAGACTCTTTCTATCCAGTTCTTGGGTTGGACCCACAATGGCTTGAGTAATAGTCTGGTATCTCTGCTGCAATGAATATAGATGTGAAAAGAAAGACAGATTAGCTTTTTGCTATCACTAGTCACATTAGGGTGGTGTTACCTTTCCTGAGATATTTTAAAAGCCTGTCAGCATTAATTTATCTGATTTATAACTTGGCTGTGAAAAATTCCCTCTTCACTACAGTCAGCATATACAGTTTCATCCAAGAAGGTATAAGCTGATCATTTGTTTTCATAGAAATGTAGTCTCCCAATCCTGGAAACATTAACCTTTTATTGTCCTGTTTTTAAGTTACTAGCTTGCTGTGTAGCCCAGGTTGGCTTTAAACTCAAGATCCTCCTGCCTTAGCCTCCCTAGTGCTGGGAATACAGCCATATTCCACCATGCTCAACATGTAACCATTATTTGAAGGAGGAGATTGAGGGTGGTATACCAGCCATACCTGCTATTAGAGTGGGATTGATCCAGTACATGGTCACATTATCACAAATCTCCAGAATTTTGGAATTTTTTAGAAAGTCACGATTTTCAATAGGCTTTTCTGCTGGAACCCAAATCACGGATTGTTCAAAGAAAGTTGTGGTAATTTCTTCATTCTGATGGAAGTAAGTAGGTCAGGGTTGGTATTGTACAGCAATTATTATAGTGAATGAAACACGATTTATTGGAAAATAGTATATTTGAGCTTGTGTAACAGTTCCAATCCTAATGTGGCTGGTGAGCTACCTCAATTGCATGCCAGGGGGGAGTTAACAATCAATCTTTCCCTTTTGTACCTAGCAGCAAGATTGCTCACTGACATAAGAGCTTTGTCTTCTATCATTTCACTTAAAGTCAGAAATGCTTTCCATCATGTTCTGGGGAACCTCTGGACCATGTGCATTTTACTTTGAGCTTCTGGAACCATGAGTGATTTACATTTATTTTCTCTTTAAAATGGTGTTGTGAGTGCCTACTTTGTTTTTGACTTGCAAGCAGGATTTGACTGCAAAGTGAAACTCCCCCTATAACTCACATTAGTGAGATCAATATATTACGCTGAAACTAATAAGACATTTGTCTGGTAACTTGTAGGATAAAAGATGTCTTATTTAAGTTTTAAAGTCTCTAGCTTATGACTTCACTGCCCTGATTGCATTCCTTTCATTCTATATGCTTATTGTTTACCTCATAGAAATATTTGCTTTATAGAGCCTTTTTTTGAGCCTTTCTACTTTTTGCATTTCCATTTCTTCCATTTCTAGTGCTATAAATAGTTGTTTATATGTCTAATTGTTACTTGTCATTAAGGCTTCAATATATTCCCTTCCTTTTTATAAGGCCCCTTTCCTATCTATTTTGTTTCTTTCTGGCTTTATGACCTCAGAATTTATTTATTCTCAGAAATATGTTTTTGTATAATTTTTCCAAGCCATTCACAACTTTCAAGTCGTGGTTCTTTTGCTCTTGAGTGTGTAAAGACTTTGGAACATGTTGAAATGGATTGGATAAAATGATGTTGATATGCTGACTAGCTTTGTTAGCAAAATCAGAGCTATTTATATACTTGCTCTGTATGTTTAATATCCACATATTATAGATACAATGACAAGGGATGTACAAAATGAGAGAGTTTTGTAATATAGAACCACAAATTTTCCTTATTAAAAAAAACTTGCAGTGTGAAATTCTATTTTTTGAAAATGCAATAACTTTACTATCATAAGATGAATACTTATGTTATTTTAAAATTAACAAAATGAACAGAAGAATAAATTAGGTCACAAATGAGACATTTTTTTGCCTCCATCTCATTTAGAAGAACAAATAATGCTATATCACTTTAGGCTCTCATAAGCTGGTTATACTCAAATGCATTGTTTTCAGTAAACATCATATGATATTGCACATAGTAGCCTTTTAATCCTACTGATTATCCTTTCATCTTATTATTTCCTACTATATTCATTCTTGTTTTCCTGGACCTTGGTGTTCTTGAGAAGTATCTGACCTAATCTTATTAAAACCAAAGCAAAGATCTGGGATACAGTTCATTTGGTAAAGTGTCTTCCCTTGTAAGCATGAGGACCTGAATTCCATCCCTCCAATCCAAGTAAAAATCTGGGTAGGATTTTGTGTTTTTGGCCTCTATAGACATACATACACATATGTACATAAAACTATCCCCCCAACAGGTGCTCCCATATACATATGGGTACATACATAATACACATCCACACACAAATCAAAACCTACAAAATCTGGCACTGCTGTAGACCTTAGCAGCAAAGCATCCTTTTGGCAGATGCTTTCTTTTCTTGAGAGTGCTAGGAACAAGGGTTCTGTGACTTCTCTAGCCTGAAGAGACCAAAACCATCAAAGAAGAATGTGGCAACCAGTCACAGCTCTGAGACTTGGGAAAGGAAAAGAAAAAAGTGCAATTCATCTCCCTCCCAAAAAATAAAAGGCAAATAAAAGAAAAAGACGATGAATGGGCAAGTGATAAGTGGGGGGAAAGTGAAAAAGAACAGGAGAGGAGAAGCGAAAAAAAAAAAGAGCTTTTAATACTATAGGTCCATTATGTCATTGCCATTATCCTATTTTAAACTTGCCAATTAAGCACAAAACCAAACCAAAAATGCTTGTTTTTCTCTTCTTGCTACAGTAGGGGTATGCTGTCATAATATAGATGTGGCTGTGGTGGGATAGCTGCATACTGTAATAGCAGACAGAGCACCAGAAAGAAATAAAGAGCCTCAAGTGCTAGAATAACAACTGTATTTTTGGCAATGATGATCCATCTTCCATGGCTTTTAAGGATCATTCACTCAGTGATTGCACCCATGTCCTCCTAGATGGCTCATTATGGTTTGTTTTCCAGAGAATTCATATTGTTAAGTTTTCACCTCTTTTGCTTTGTCTTACTGTGGATGGTTACATCAGCATAAAATGGTGAGGTGAATAAATTTTGAAAATTTTAAATAGGTGAATATTGGAGAGTGCCAAAAGTGGCATGAAACCCGGGGACCTCAGGAATTCTATTTTTTATTTATTTTATTTTATTTTATTTTATTTTATTTTATTTTATTTTATTTTATTTTATTTTTGGTTTTTTGAGGTAGGGTCTCACTCTGGTCCAGGCTGACCTGGAATTAGCTATGTAGTCTCAGGGTGGCCTCGAACTCATGGCAATCCTCCTACCTCTGCCTCCCGAGTGCTGGGATTAAAGGCGTGCGCCACCACGCCCGGCTCTCTATTTTTTATTTTTAAAATACTTTGTTTTAGGCAATATCGCTGTTGTTCCTTTGGATCCATCCTCTTAGTTAAAGTCTTAGTTTCTGGAGCAAAAGTACACAATGTTCATAGATATGCAGACATTTTAAAAGCATACTTTTGTACCTTAAAAGCACAAACTTTAGTTCTTTATAAGGCTTGAGTTCAGGAATTTGGTCTTCTATTCACTAGCTGTATGACATTTAGTAAGTCAATTTTTGGTCTAGAGTTCCATTTTCCATATTTGAAAATTAAAGGCAGAGGGTTAATACTGGAGCCTACTTAGAGGATTGTTTGAAGATCAGAGTAAAACATGTAATGTGATGATTGGCATATAGTTAGCACTCAGTAAATGATGTCTTTTACAACCATTATTATTCTTACATACCTCATCTATTTCTTCTTCTGGTTCGGAAAATTCAGGTATCACTTTAATCTGAGTTTTGATAAAGCATTTTTGAAGACCTACAAAGTAGATGCCAGTGTATCCCTATAAAATAGACAAAACAACAGTAAAATTTCCTATAACAGCTACACTTAAGAGTCCCATTATCCGGGGGCTGAAAAGATGGCTTAGAGGTTAAGGCACTTGCTTGCAAAGCCTAAGGACCTAGGTTCAATTCCCCAATACCCACATAAGCCAGATGCACAAAGTGGTGCATGAATCTGAAGTTCATTTGCAGTGGCTAGAAGGCCTGGTGAACCCATATTTTCCCTCCCTCGGTCCCCCCCCCCTCTCTCTTAAATAAATAAATAAAAATATTTTGAAGAAAAGAGTTAGATGATCTGTCAGAACCTCAGGTTATCAAAATTCGAATTCAAAGGGAAAGCTTTGTCTTATGAGAGAAATGGAGGTTAAATGTTATTTTAAACTTGGTTCCCCTATTATATTTGAAGTGGAAAACTTTAGGGGGAAAATGTTCAACTTACATTTTTAAAGTCATGTACTTCCAATGTTTCATCAGTGCCATTTCCACTTCTGAATATTTCTGTTCTGGTGAGGGGATCAATTTCCATGTAAATCTTCTTCTTCTCACCATTGCTGTAGAAAGTGTGCTCCATGTCATAGGTCTGGGAGAACAGAGGAAAGCAAACTTTAAGATACTCTGTGTGTCCCCTCATAAAATGCTTTAATTAGGTAATATCTGGGACACCTCTTTCCAGAACCTTTTTAGTGAGGTGCCATCTCGGCAGCTTTCACTGGAAATTCTCTGAAACTTGAGATTAAAGTGAGATGCTTTTTGGCGCTAGGGCTGATACGGGGATCTCTTCAGAGCCAGTATTTTGTATTCAAGCCAAATTGCTGAGCTAATTACGAAGAATTCCAACAGTTTTTTTGGCATCCTTGACTAAATAGCAAATGATATTCTGCAAACAAGCCTGTGAAGTATTTCCCCCTTGTGTGAAGCCTGGCAATTGCCTAAATCCTATGCTGCTTCTCTTCAAGTTGCCACTTCCTTTTTTAAGTGTTCTGTGACCATCCCTGCCCCACTCCTGCTCCCCCATAAAACTCATCAAGTCCAAGAAAGAGACTTGAATACAAGTAGCAGAGATTAGTCTATATTTCCATATCTGCCCAGGGTTTTAATTGAGTTTGGGCTTTTAGAATTGAAAGATGTGCTTTTTGGCCAATATTAGTGATAATCTCACTCTGAACTCATTTTCTTCCTTTTGCCCTTTAAACTCCAGGAAACATTGGGTTGTCTTCTCTTGGTCTTCTGTTTTATAGACTAACCAACCTCACTCAGTTTATTCCTAGATTTATTATTTTTTTTCCTAGATTTATTTTTCAAACTTGATTTTATTGTTTTCAAGTTTTCTAGATTCCCCTGCATGGACAATTTGGCAACAAAATCAAGATCAGGCATTAAGTAACAGAATCTTCTAAGGAGAATGGCTTAGAGACACTGTTTATAAGTTCTTTCTTGATTTCCCAGATTTTCCTCCTCCTCCACTTCGACTTCCTCCTCCTTCTGTTCTCTGTCTCTTTCTCTCTCTCTCTCTCTCTCTGTGTGTGTGTACATCTATGTGTGTGCGTGCATGCTGTTGTGTGTCAGTGTGCACATGTGACATGTGATTGGGTGCATGCGGAGGCCAGAGGCTGAAATTAGGTGTCTTCTTTAATAGCTCTCCAACTTATTTATTAAGATAAGGGTTGTCACTGAGCCTAGAGGTCACCGATTCTGCTAGACTGGCTGGACAGCAAGCACCAGGGAGTCGCTGTCTCTGTCTCTGTCTCCCTAGCCCTGGGATTACAAGCTCACACTGCCATGCCAAGCATTTATGTGGATTCTGGGGATCTAAATTCAGGCCTTCATGCTTGTGCAACAAGGGATTTACCAAATGAACCATTTTTCCAGACCCCAGATTTTTTTCACCTCTCTAAAAGAGATCATTCTCCTAATAAACACCAGGAAGACAAGTCCTATGAATTATTCGACTTTAGAAATAAGCATATAACCTATAACTTGGGTCATATTTATAGCTAAAAACAAGTAATAGGATTAAATGAGTTTGATACTGACACAAACCTTGACAGACTTGAGGGTGTCATTTGGAAGTCTATTGTTGTTAAGAGGAGTTTTACTCTTAACTCTCTACTTATTCATTGGTCCTTATGAAGAAGCAAGTTGTCTACAGAGCCAGTGTTGCATTCTAGTAATGCAGTTCTCAGAGCCAGCCTCAGAGAACTTACAATGGATTGTGTTGTTTTTAGTGTCTGCATGTTAGTTTAACCGGTCAAACTTTCCCCAACTCAAGTAGAAAAACAAGTTGGACAGGTTTGTAGAAACAAGTGTTACTTCAAGCGTGAAAAGTCAAATGTTGCTGCTGAAAAGAAAAATAGAGGCAAAGTCATTATACTTCTTTGTAGCCCTGCAGTGCGTTAGACATGGATAACACCTAAATAGTTGTTCCGTAAGTATTCTCACCAGTGACACAATCTTATCTTCCTAAAGGAAAATCTTGAACACTGCCAAGGTCTGTTAGGAAATCAACTTTAAAGGGAAAGAAAACAGTATTGAGAACCCTTCAGTAACTGCAGAGTTAATTTAGGAAGTCTGGGCTGGTTTGTGACAGGTAGAAAATTCCTTTAGGTTTGTTATTTGCTTCTGCTTATAAATATGCCCTCAGTTCAGCAGCCAGCTGGAGCAAAGAAACTTCTACCTATGGCAACAAATTGGCGGGGGGGGGGTAGTTTCCTAAGAAACACTATCCATTGTTGGAGACAAATGTTGATGCCACTAGCCATTGGGGGCTGGGGTCCAGTGTTTGTTTCATCAGTAGCAACACTGATGGATTATTGCATGGAAAAATTAGGTTAGAGACTAGGGGATATTGGACTGCTGCCTACCTGGGAAAAAGAAAATACAGACTGTGTTTTCAATCATCAGCAGAAGACTATGGAACCATACTGGTGTCATTTAAAATTTCAGTGGACTACTGTAGAATGAGTTTTCCTGCGCTGTTGGCAATGCACTTTACTTGGACACCTTTCTGGATGAGAAGCATTAGAAACCGCCAAGCTCAGCAGATCTAGAATACTTGCAACAATCCTGAAGAGACTTGTTCTTGCTTGTTTGTTTTGCTATTGTTGTTTGATGAGACAGAAAGAACCATCCTAACTGTATCCATTAACCATGTTGGTGTTTATGTGCTACAATGGTGACTTCCTTAATAGAGTGAGCTTAGAATGACTTCATTTATGTGTGAATCCTTGGTGTGTGTGGGGAGGGAGGGTGTAGGAGTAGGGAGCTATATATTCACCCAGATGGAATTCCACTATCAAAGGTGTTCTTTGAAACAGACTGTCCTTTGTCTAGGAAGATGATGCCAATGGCTCACTTTGGAATATGTGGGGATGAGTTTGAGCAAATCCAGACATACTGTCTCACTTAGGTCCCTGTGGATCACATTGCTTGGGTAATGGCTATGCAAGCTTCACTGGCCCATGTGCAGACTGAGCTCATGTCTTTGGCATCAGAAGTCCTTTGCTCTCTACTAAGCTCCCTGGCTCAGGGGTTGAGGTTCATTCTGGAGATGAAGGAATAAATGGCTTTGTCCTCTCCAGGAACCAACTAAACAGAGACAGGATGGCTAGCCTGAGAAAGGTGTGAGTTAGTTCCAAGCATCCCATCTCAGACTCTGCCCTCTGCTTAACTTTATTCCAGGAAGGAAAGAGAAAGGGCAGTATATGACAAGGAATACACCCCTGCCATATTGGCAAATAGATGTGTGCTTTTTCTGGTATCTTCATGTCCTGTTCATTCTATACTCTCATAGCCTTTTTCCATACCCTTACCACTTTTGTCTGTCCTTTGTCTCCTGTCAGGGACCTTCTGTAAGAGAAGAAATCAATCTGAGAAAAGATTTCACATTTAAATATTAGCAACGGATATTTGTCAGTTTAAAAAATTGAGTGTAATACTTCACTCAAAGAAATGAAGTTATAATGGTGGATTTTAGACACTGTGGCACCAAGAACAGGAGCCATTTGGAGGCAAAGGCATCTTCCCAACACAAACAAAATGAGTTCTTATATCATCCACACATAAATAATGTAATTTTCAGAATGTTGGGACAGGGAGGCCGAGGAGTGAGTGATGTTTAGTTAAACGCAGGCAGTGTGTGGGAAGACCACACTGACAAAATACTGAAAAGATTCAAACCCATTTCTCTTCCACACTCAAGAATTCTGTCCTCAATTTAGTTAAGTATTTTACTCAGGAAGCCAAGGAGCCCTAACATCTCCCTGTGAAGTGAACAGTTTGCCCTGTTTGTTTGTCTCTGTCAGTGACAGTCTCTGAGATCAGAAAAGGTTTTTTTTTTTTTTTTTTTTTTTCCTTCTATACAAAGTCAAGCTGACTCACACCTCACTGTGATGGATCTGTTTTGGGAGCAAGTGGCTTTAGCCTGTCCTGATAGGGATTCGAGGACATTTGGCTTAGGTTTGTTTTTTTGAAAACTGTGATTAATCTAGCTGTTCTGTTCTCCACCTTCATCCTTTACTGTCTGTTTATGAGGTACAATATCCAAAGGTGAAATACATGCTCAGAATAGTTGGCTAGCACGTGTAAAGCTTGAAGGAAGGGAAGGGAAGGCACTGTACCATATTATTACCGGCCTAGCCTGTGGGAGTTAAAGAGCCTCTGGGTATTTCTTTACCAACACAGTGCAGAGAGATTGTTTCTTATGCATACTTGGACTTCTGCATCTTCAATCATCAGTTCTCAGCCCTGAAAAAATTGGCATATGCAGCCAGACATTCCTCTTCTTTTAATAAGAAAAAGCCATTTCTTTCATCTACAGGCTTCTGCTAGTTGGGAAGTTTTTCCCTACCCACAATCCCCACCCCTGATTCCTAAAAACAGCTGAAAAACAGTGGAAAGAATCCCCAGACAAGGTTCTAGTCTTAATCTTAACTCTGTACTTAAAGCTGAGTAACCTTGGGCAAGTCACTGCATTCTTCTGAGGGTTTAGCACCTATCTTTATTCTGCATCTCTTTCTAGTTGTAGTGTTGGATAGTTGAGAAAACCAATTATTCTTAGATCTTGTCGGATATGGCTCAGATTGATTATCGAGCTGCAAATACCTACTGACACTTGCTTGGGCTACTTCCTACTATGGATCCATAACCACTCAGCCACTTATGATAGCACTCCTTGATGGCCCAGGCTCTGCTTGCTGGTGTTATACAAAGTGTCAAGAAACACTACCTTAGGAAAAAAGGACTAATGTGCCCATAACAGCTAGAGTCAAGCTTCGTGTAATTGGTAGAAGTTGCCTCTGAGTAGTCCCAGAGTAAGAGTTGGCCCAATGAGAATTGTTTGTACAATGGGAGACTTGGATCTGGCAATGCTTTAACAGGAAAAGAAAATGAAGAGATATGTCTTCTATTCTCAAATGCTGATGTGGCACCATCTGGAGAAGCTCAGTTCTCCTGCTTAAGAGATTCCAGCTAGAGCTCCTACTTTTTCCTTGCTGGTATAATGTTTCTCCAGATCCACATTTTAACCAGCAGGCTTTTGTGTATGCAAGGCCAGAGAACCTAGGGAGAAAAACCTGTCCCCCTGTGTGTTTAGAGATGATGAAGAAAGTTTGTCTTGGCATAATGCCAATATTAAAAAAAATATGCACAAAGAAAGCTGTGCCCTGGCTTAGTAAGAAAATACTTCTTTTGAGCTAAGGACTTCAGGCCAGAATAATATCAGACTTGAAACCTGGTTTATACTATTTAAGTGGTCATCTGAAGGTGAGATGGGGAGGGGGAATAGAATGATTTCTATCTTTATGGCCTCTCATCTCATACTGGAAGTATGTAGAAGTGGAAGGAACATTTACAGGACTACTGATTGCTCTGTGGGCCTGCTAGCTTCCTAACAGTCCTAACCCACCATGCACTTCTGAGGTACGGCAGGAAGGATGCTCTTTTTTAATATTGTTTATTTATTTATTTATTTTTTAATGTGTGTGTGTGTGTGTGTGAGAGAGAGAGAGAGAGAGAGAGAGAGAGAGAGAGAGAAAAAGATAGAGAGAGAATGGACATGCCAGGGCCTACAGCCACTGCAAATGAACTCCAGATGCATGCACCGCCTTGTGCATCTGGCTTATATGGGTACTGGAGAATTGAACCAGGGTCCTTTGGCTTTGCAGGCAAGTGCCTTAACCATTAAGTCACTTCTCTAGCCCAAGGATACTCTTTAATTCATTTAATTTATTATGTTTCTGCTTCATTCTACAAAGGATTGTAGGAATGGGTACAAAAATCTGTATTATGTTTATAAACTGTGAGTGTAAGGGCTAAGGTCTTTCTGATTTTTTTCCATGTTGCATTGATTAGTTGGGGAACTGACTTTTAATTGTTTCAAGTTCAATTTGGAATACAGAGTGCCTTAAAAATAAGAGTGCTTCTCCAGTGAATCACCTTCAGGGATCCAAGGGTAGTTACTGCTTGGAAGTGGAGCCTCAATGTGGTACTCTCTCAAAATCTCTAGGACTGGATAAGTCTCCTATGCTTGTTTAAGAAATCTGAGCACAGACCTTTATGGACTTGGCTGTCACTCACATCAAGGGGCTCTTATGTGTGGTTGTGACACAGTGAGTGACCCTGGGTCCTAGGAAAATGCACACCAGTTCTCTGTGAATTGGTCCTCTTTTAATTTTGAGTCTTTTCTGTTTGAGATGTGTGTGGGTGTTCACACACATATGTACATTTGCTTGAGGTATCTGAGGAGATCTGGATCTTTTATATACACCAAAATAGGAAGTAGGAGAAGTACTTAATAGCATGAAAATATCACCACCACATGTAGGATGTTAAATAAACACTGTTTATCATAAACAGATGTCAAAACAAAATAAAAAAGTGGTGTGATGGAGTTGAAGCTGCAAACACTAAGAGCTTGGAGAAAGCCCAGGACAATAATGAAGTCACTGGCATCAATAAGTACAACAGTATTAATAGCTGTTTCTCCCAAGTGACCCACAGTCCTCACAAGTCCCACAGGCCACAAAAGCAAAGTCCCAGAAGAGCTTGGGTTTTACTTTGCTAATTGATGTTTTTTCCAGCCCATACTTTCAAGGGTGGGGGGAGTCTTAAATTCATACAAGATGCCTGGATTCTTTTCCTCTACAAATATTATTCACAGACTAATATGACTACTTTCCCCTGCATACTTAACTCTTCTTGGATGCAGGTTTATTCAGAGTCTTGGCCACTAGGAACACAGATGGTCTCTCAAGCTTCTTGTTTGGGACTTAAAAAGTAGTGGTTCACTGAGTAAAGAATTTCTATATCCATCTACTCTCCTGATTTAAAGTGGTTCCAACTTGATCTTGTGGTGAAATTCAGTACATATATATATATATATATATATATATATATATATATATATATATATATGAGAGAGAGAGAGAGAGAGAGAGAGAGAGAGAGAGAGACTATATCACAAGTCTCCACTGTGGTAGAAAAACTTGCCCTAGGAATGCTGTCTTTTATCTGGATAACTTCATAGTAGCTTTGGTTCATTTCTGAGACTGCTTTTGGTGAAAACTATATCTCCAAATGAATTATTTTAGTAGAACTTTGATTTTAATAAACTTTATTCAGTAGTATACCTCATCATTTCTATGTATGCACTTACTGAGTTTTATGTTTTGTTTGAGGAATTACAGCATAACTTTTTAGAATTCATTATATATGATGAAATGAGAAACAAAGAATATAATTGGAAGGTAGAGGAACTTATTTGGTGACTTTGTACTCTTATTTATAAGATAAAAGCAAGATTTCCACCTAGTCATTCATAGCCACATGGAGGCAAATGCTACCGTAAGATTAAAAAAAAAAAAACTATTAAAATAGCATTTGTAGGGGTGGAGAGATGACTTAGTGGTTAAGGCAAATGCCTGGGAAGTCTAAGGACCCCGGTTCGATTCTCCAGGTCCCACATAAGCAGATGCACAAGGGGGCGCATGCATCTGGAGCTTGTTTGCAGTGGCTAGAGGCCCTGGCGTGCCCATTCTTACTCTCTCTCTCTCCCTCTCTCTGCCTTAAATAAATAAATAAATAAGTAAAATCTTTAAAAAATAGCATTTGTAGTACAATAGATAGCATAAAAAAGGAAAGAGTATCTGGCCTCTGTGTAGACAGGCATCTATCGATGGTGAAAGTTTTAGTTTCCTACAATATCCAGTTACACCATTATAGTCATTGCAAACAAAAGGGTTTATGGTCATCTAACTTATATAAATCCATCAAAATAATTCGTGACTCAACTTTTGGGATGGTATGTCACTTGGGAATTAGCTAGGTGAGACAAGAATTCTACTAGAATACATTCTGACACTCCTATTCGTTTATAGTTTCCTTCCTGATCTTGGTTGTTTTCTGCATAGTTTAGCTTTTCTAGAAAGACATCTGAACAGTAAGTAGTTCAAAAGCTGGAGGGCACTGTAGGGGGGGCTAACTATAGATGCTGGGTGATGCCTGAAATGCTTTCTAGAACATGATGTAAATTAGAAGTCAACAAATAAACTAGGCTTGTTTGCTTTCCCTCCTACTTACATTTGATAAGGTATCCTTTGAGACTAAATGAAAGTGTGTGTGGCAACAGAGGTGGAGAATCCCAGGGTAGCTATGCCTTACTTTTCTGTTTTCTTCTGGACACTTAGCCAATTTCTTTTCTATTTCTCCCCGCTCTGTCTCTCCTTCCCCAACAATTCTCTGCTCCTTTTGCTCCTTGGGCTCCTAATGGTCCATGCCAACCCATTTTCTTCTTGTCTCATTCTCCCTCTTGGATCTGTGCCTTTTCTTCCCCACATATGTTACCCAATAGAAATGAGCATCTCATGAAAACAAATTATCATCATCATCATAATCAGCAGCAACAGAATCTCACAAACAAAGAGAACATGACAAAGCCAGAAACCCATCTTCATACCTGGTAGTTTGTATATTAAATCTCATCCAAATGGAAATTATTAGTATGAAAAGACTGTGATTTCATTGAATCACATCTAAATTTTTCCATTGCATGTGAACCCAGGAATAACACAAAAAAAAAAAAAAAACTACAATGGCCAACCAAGCTTCACTCAATGATCCCAATATCAGAAGCTTTCTGAGGTATCTCTAATAAATGACTTACTATTTTTTGCTTCTTCCTGTGGCATTTCTCTTTTGGTGAGATTGTGACTGTGCCTGGTAAGGAACTAAAAGGCTCTAGTTCTGGGTGAGTCATAAATACATATGAACTCAGATATGAGTATTTCTAAGAAAGATTGTGGTGCCTGTCCTCCCAGCAGATGCATTAAGTCAGAAACATAATCCCTGAAAATCCTTTGCTGCCATTTCTGGTGGTTTCTCCTTATGTGGTGGTATAGTTACTTTTCCATCAGTGTCTGTCCAGATAATTGAAAGAAAGATGGAAAATATTTTTTTCATACAGCTGAAAACTCGATTCCAAGAGACTTAACTCCTTAAAGCAAAGCATGAAGGAATGGATAAATTTATATCCTGTTACTACTAACCAAAATGCACAAGAAAAATTTCCCTTGTAAAATAATTAACAAATAAAAGAAAGTAAAACCATGATTTTATTTTTCATTCACCATAAAAAAACCAGGTTTTAAAAGATTTTTCATTTTCAGATTAATTTACATGTTAACCACAAGTTAAATTCAATGAAAATCAGAACAGAAGCACTGGATAGTGATGTGCAGATGTGCAATTCTGTTACTTACTTTTTTGGGTGCCTCTGGCCAGAAGTGTTTGCTCCCCCAAAACAGGACAATTAGAGTTAGGGCCAGGACACCAAACACAAGTCCACAAATCTTAAGTGACTTACATATCTTCTTGGATTTAAGAGCTTCTGCCTAAGCAAAGAACAGAGCAAATGAAACAATACACAATAACCCTCAAAATAACAAGCCATAATTCAAAGCCTCCTTTAATTTCACATTTCTAATGTTCACATTGCAATACAATAAATCTGTGAAGCCATGCTCTTGCTCAAAAGGGAATATGAATCAACTTACATTTAGAATGTGACAGTCCTCACAGTTCTCTGGAGGATTCTTTGCCATGGTCTCTCAGCACACAGTACTCTTTCCTGCTTTGAGAGGACTGAGAGACCACTGCTGAGGTGGAGTTGCAAGTGAGTCAGCTAACAGATGCCAGAGCAGAAGCTGAAATTTATATGGCTCAAATATGTCATACCAGAGCCTGAGGAAGCCCAGGGGGCTCCTGTGCTGAGATTTGTTACATAGATATACCCATATATGTATATAACTTCTGTGCACAGAATTCCATCCAGAATGGCAAAGACAGAAGGTTATAATGAAAACTATTGTCCTGAGGGTTGGGTTGGAAGGGGATCAAGCCGAGGACACATTGAAATGATTTTTCACTATGAACTTAAAATATCAGTGGCAATGCATGCTGCACAGCCCAGAAAAAAGCAAACAAAACAAAATGAGAATGAAATTCTAATTTAAATTCCATTTGATTCACCAAATATTTATTGCAGGAATATTAAATGTCAGGTACTGTACTTGGTGTTGGAGATTTAGAAATGAATAAGGTAGTTCCTCCTCACTATGTAAAAGTTCTTTGACGACTAACCCTAACATGAATTCAACTAATTATAACTTAAGACAGGATTTATTGAAAAGTAATTATAAGCTTCCTTTCTTCATTTTTTTCTGATTGCTTTTCTCTTCCTCAGGTGGTTCTTTAATGCTGCTATTTATTATGCTTTTGTCTTTGACAATATTATCACTGTATATATACTTCTTTGATGATCTCATCCATTCTTAAAGTAGCACATATACAACAGTTATGCCCAAATTTGTTCCTATAACCCAGTTCTGCCATTTAATTTTGTGAAGGTTAATCATTTTTTGTCAGCTTAACAGGGTTTAAAATTACCATGGAAACAAAACTCTGGGCATGTCTGTGAGGGATTTTCTAGATTGGATTATTTCAAGTGGGGAGATACACCCTAAATGTGGGTGGCACCAATTCCATGGGCTAGGGACCTGCACTGCATAAAAATGAAAAAAAAAAAAAACTAGCTGAGCACCATAGTGTTTTGCTTCCTGATTGTGGATGCAATTTGACCAGCTGTTTCATTCCCCTGCTGCCATGCCTTCCCAGCCATAATAGACTGTCTCACTCCAGACTGTAAGCTGAAAGAAACCCTACATTCATTAAGTTGCTTTTTTTCAAGTATTTAATTATAGCACCAAAAAATACTTAAAACAGAAAATTGGTACTAAGAGTGGGGTCATTGTTGTGATAAAACTGACCACGTGGTCCACAGACTTTTGGAACTGGTTTGTGGGAGGAATATGGAACAGTTTGGGAGTTTGGACTAGAGAAGCCTTGTACTACTATAAGCAGAGCTTAATGGAACATTCTGGAGGAATTTTGGAAGACCAGCACACTGATAAAAATGCAGACATGGAAGCCCAGCTCATGATGTTTCAGTGGAAGACAAGTTCTCTCTCAGAAATGGGGATATAAGCATTTCATGTTACATTCTAGTAAAGAATTTGGCTGCATTCTGGCCATGTCCTAAGAACTTGAGTGAGGTTGAATTTAAAGATATTGCACTAATTTGTTTGGAGGAAGAAATTTAAAAACAGGGAAGCATTCAGGCTGTGTTATAGCTATTAATCACTGGTATTATTCAGATCTAGAGTGAAAGAGAGAGGAGCAAATAGGGCAGGAAGATAGGAAAAATAAACTTCAGCAAGAAGAATGTGAGCAAGGTTAAAGTCTACCACAAGGTACATACTGAAAAAGTAGCTGTAATAGTTAAAGACAAACATTTTGCTTTGAGCTGGGATAAAAAAAATGTGCCCTGCTGGGCATGGTGGCCCATGCCTTTAATCTCAGCATTCAGGAGGCAGAGGTAGGAGGACCCTGAGACTACATAGTGAGTTCCAGGTCAGCCTGAGCTAGAGTGAGACCCTACTTCAGAAAAAAAAGAGGAAAGAAAAAAAATGCTCTGAAGGCAAGACACCACTTGGAAATCACTATGTAGTCTCAGGGTGGCTTCAAACTCTTGGTGATCCTCCTACCTCTGCCTACTGAGTGCTGGGATTAAAGGCATGCGCCACCACACCCAGCTACAAATTCTCTTATAAAAAGAGACAGCCAGAATGAAGAGCACAGATAAGTCACAGAAGGCGTTCCATGTTCAAAGACAACTGGCTAGGTAAATATTTTCATAGATTCAGCAACTAATGCACACAGTTGCTATTATACCTGTGGTACAAGAGGGCTGTGCTATAGGCCAAACTGGCAGCAGAACTTGGCAGCATCATCCAAATGGCACTGGTTTTGCAGACATTAAAGGTGCAAGTTAGAAAGGTCATGGATTATTTCACCATACTTCCAGGAAACTGCTGAGTCCAACCCATCTGCAGCAAAGTTAGAGTCCCTGCAAGAAAGTCTTAAGAGGCCACTGTGAGAAGCTATAAATGTGAGCCCTAAGTTGCACTGGAGACCCCATGATGTTGGAGTTGCCCAAATTATGAGGTGGCTGCCAAACCATGGAGTAGAGCTCCTGCAAGGGAAAGGCTATGTGTGCTACAGGCACAAGAGCTGAAGGGGTAGGAATATCCAAGCCATTTGGAGCCCATCTTGAGCCTTATGTGTGAGAGATGAAACTACATGATTTAGAGTGTTCATTACTGGGTTTTTTTTTTACTTTGGTCTGATTGTTTTTTGTAATGCCCCAGTGTCTCATTTTTAGATTGGGAATGTTTATTCTGCACCACTTTGTGTTGGAAGTATATAACTTGTTTTTTTATTTATTTATTTATTTATTTATTTATTTATCTATTTATTTATTTATTTATGAGAGAGAGAGAAAGAGAATGGGTGCACCAGGACCTTTAGCCACTGCAAACAAACTCCAGATACATGCACCACCTTGTGCATCTGGCTTATATGGATCCTTGGGAATCAAACTTGCGTCCTTTGGCCTCACAGGCAAATGCTTTAACTGCTAAGCCATCACTCCAGCTGCATAACTTTTTTTGGTATTATAGAGGTGTGTAATTAAGAGATTGCTAGACTTTCCAAAGAAACTCTATATTATACTTTTAAAATATTTTATTTATTTATTTATGAGAGACAGAGAGATGGAGATAGAGAGAGAGAATGGCCACACCAGGGCCTCTAGCCACTGTAAACGAACTCCAGGTGCATGCATAACCATGTGCATCTGTCTTACATGTGTATTGGGACCTTAGGCTTTACAGACATGCAATTTAACCACTAAGCCATCGCTCCAGCTCTTCACTTATACTTTTAAATCATGTTGGTTCTGTTAAAGACAATGGAGTCTTTTAAAATTGGATTGAATGTGTTTTGCATTATGAAATTGCTATGATCCTATGGGGACAAGTTATGGAAGGTTATGGCTTAAAAGTGTTCAAGTATAAAGTTTATAAGGGATGAACTTGTAATGTTTAGCACAACAGAATTTATACTCACCACAGAAACAAATCTATGACCATGTCTGTGAGGAATTTTCTAGTTTAGGCTAATTGAGATGGGAAGATCCGCCCTAAATGGAGGAAGTACCCTTTCATGGGCTGGGACTTGGGCTGCATACAAGGGAAAAGATAGGGGAGTACCAGAATTCATTGCTTCCTGTTTCCTAACTCACCAAGGAATGTGACCAGCTGCTCCATGCTTCTACCTTTATACCTTCTCTGACACAATTGAGTGTATCTCCTAAAACTGTAAGACAAAATAAATATTTATTTATGCATTTTAAGTGTTTAATCACAACATCAAGGAAAATAACTAATGCAAATTTCAAAGCTGGGTAAGCATCTCCAACATTTCTATCTAAACATACCTTAGAAATCTCAAACTCAATATGCTACTTATCAAATTCCACTTTCAACACTGCTTTTCCATGACCCAACTTCTTTCCCATAATTACAATCTTGATTGGAGGTTACAGTTGGTTTTTATTTTTTGCATCTGTAAAAAGTGAAACAGACTGGCTTGAATATCAGAAATTTATATTCTGTTTTTTTTTTTTTTTAGGCAAGTCCAACAGACTGGCCTTTTTTTATGCTGGAAAGCAAGAGAGAGAAAGAGTAAGAGAGCAAGAGAGGATTGGTGCACCAGGGCCCCAGCCACTCGAGACACATGCACCACCTTGTGTGCATGTGCAAACTTGCACGCTTGCATCACCTTGTGTGTCTGGTTTATGTGGGATCTGAAGAGTCGAACATGGGTAGTCATATTAAAAATGGACCATCTTTATGACATTATTTTACTTTACCTATTTGAAGGCCATTTTCCCAAATATAGTCAAATTCTGAGATACTGAAGTTCAGGGCTACACCATATTCTTTCTTTCTTTCTTTCTTTCTTTATTTTGAAGCAGGGTCTCAATCTAGCCCATACTTAGCTGGAACTCACTGTGCAGTCCAGCCTCATGTTGAACTCACAGTGTTCCTTCAATTTCAGCTTCCCTAGTGCTGGGATTAAAGGACTCCTTGACCAACAACTCACTGGGAGGTGTCCCACCACTGGCACTGAAGTTTTTTTTTTATATATATAACAATCTATGGCTTATGAGCATAGCATTATCCATGCCCACAGAGAACTTCTGCCCAAACTTTCTCTTTTTTTAACATATATATTTACTAACAAAGAGGTAGGTTTCCATATGGCTTATTCATAACATCTTTAATTTAGATTAACCCTTCTCCCACTCCTTCCTCTCTTCCATACCCTTCCCCTGACCCTACTTAGACCTTTATACCTCCAGTACTCCACTCTTCTACTTATTTATCTACCATACTTTCTCCATAAGCCCTCTCATTTCCTTCCTCTCTCATGGCCCCTGACTAGTTTCCTGGCCTCTACTACTGACTGTTATTCCAATTCACATACAAACTTAAAAACTGAAGCTGACATCCACATATGAGAGAGAACATATGAGAGAGAACATTTGACTTTCTGAGCCTGGAGAACCCTATTTTTATGAGATTAGATGGTTTCCTTCAACAATGTTGCTGCTACCTCTGATGCCTCCCTGTATTCTATAAATAACCATGCTCTGCTTTCTCACACCATAGTTCATTTGCTCATGCTATACTCATTGCCTGGGTTCCTCTCCTTTTCCTTTATTTACCTGGAAAATTAACAGTTGGCTCTCAAAAGCTGCATAGATGTTCTTGCCTCCCAAAAGCCTTCTTTGTTCTTACTTATCTCTACCACTTCAGTGAGTTTATCACTCTTTACTGCACTCTACCTTTGAATCTTGTCATATTTCCATCACTGCTCTTAGAATACTGCATTATATGTAGTGGGTTTATTTTTCTGCTAAAAAGACTTTGAAATTGTTTATAACACACTTCTTAAAAACGTTGAACTAAAATAGGGTTAAAGCAAATGCCTTTGAAACCTAAAAGGAGGTGTGATTAATTCTGATTTAGGGAAGCAGAGAAAATGGCACAAATGATAGAGCATTTCAGTAGTTTGGTTATTTACTAATACATTTCTTTAGGGCTCCCTATGTTAAAGGTACTTTTATAGACTCTGGATATATATTTTAGCAGTGTTCAAGTACACAGAGTCTTTGAGAATCCAGAGAATATAGAGAAGACAAGTATTAGACTATAAGGGGAAAATAATGTAAATAGATATTGCAATTACTTTCTCATTGCTGGGACAGAACACCCCACCAGAAGCAGCTTATAGGAGGAAAGGAATTATCTCAGACTTACAGTTTTCAGGGTCAGTGTGATGGTCTGAATGTATGGCCCCATGACCTCAGGTCTTTTTAAGAATGAGCTTGCAACTTGAGTCTCCAATAGATGGAGACTTTCTGGGGAAGAGGTATTTCACTGTGGGCTGATCTTTGAGTCCAGCCCTACTAGGTGTAACTGCAACAGACAGTTTCATCATAATGGATAAAGAATGGTAGGCCTGAGTAGGAAGCCTGGGTCACATCTCCCTAGCAATAGGAAGGAAGTAGCCTGATTTGCTAGCTAGTGAGCATCTAGCAGAGCTGAACTAATAAAACCTCAAAGTCTTCCCACAGTGACACACTTCCATCAGCAAGGCTCTAGGACCCAAAGGATCCATGAGTTGGAGACTGAGTATGAGGCTTAATTGTAAACACATAAGAATATAGGAAGCATTTTACATTCAAACAAACACAGTAGATAAAAATAAGCTTAGGGGCTGGAGAGACTGCTTAGCAGTTAAGGCACTTGCCTAAGGACCCATGTTTGACCCTCCAGATCCCATGTAATCCAGATGCATAATGGTGAGGCAAGCACAAGGTCGCACCTGCCCACTAAGTGGCACAAGTGTCTGGAGTTTGATTGCAGTGGCTGAGGCCCTGGCATGCCAATTGTCTCTGTGTTTCTATCTCTATCTCTCTCTGTCTCTAAAAAATAAGCTTAGAGGGAAAAAGATTGGGTGCTATTTTTTTGCCTGAACAACTCAGGGAAGTCCAGCTAATGAGATGTTGCATAAACTCAAGCCTAAATGATAGTAGGCATTAGCTGGAAAAGAGTGTAACAAAATTATTCCAGACAAAAGGAATAACATGTGTCAATATCCTGAAGATGAAGATGAGACATTCAAAGAATACTGAAGAGGTCAGTCAGGGTGGTTGTAATGCAGTTAGAAGAAAAGAGTTGTTTGAGATAAAGGTGAAGAGGCAAGCAGGGGTTTTGTCATCCTAGGTTATATCAATTAGGATTGGTCTGGGCTAGATATAGTAGAAACCACACAATGGTGGTTGTCAGTAGTCTCAATGTCAGCAGTCCTAGGCTAGTTCAAGTACCTAAGCTTCTATCTTTCCTATGAGCATGGCTTTCCTCATCATTTTCAAAGTCACCTGCCCTACCTACAGGCAGGAGAATGGGGAGATACAAAGGGACAGAAGAACATGTGCCAACTGAGTTTATTTCCTTTCCAAGAGGAAAACTGTGTTTTCCTAGAAATGCTATCCTGCATATTTTTGCATATCATGCAGACCAGAATTGTGTTGAATGGCAACTCCCAATTATAATAGTCTGTGGAGGTTTTTATTTTCTCATGCTATTACTCTTCCTAATAATTTCCCAATAAAAGGGAGAGAAATATTGGATAGCAAACCCAATTTTTTTGCCTCAGGTGTCATTGTGAAGGTTTGAAGTTTATCCAAGGAATATTGAAAATTTGTTGAGAATTAAGAAGTCTTTTTATGTTTAGTGACATCTCTCTGGAAGGTTTAAAAAGAAAAAAATAAGGAAACAAGAATTTTTAAAGATTGACTAATAGCAGGTTATTGACATGCCACTGATTTGGACTAGGAATGTGTAACAAGTATGGAGGGATGTGGATAGCTTTTGGATATATTTTAGGCAAAGCATATCCTTAGTGATGGATTACCTATAGAGGTAAAGAAAAGGGAGGCATAGAAAGTACTCATATAGTTCTGGTCTGTGCATTTATGTGGTACCATTCACTAGGATTAGGAAGCACTGACGAGGTCCAGTTTGGGGAAAGTTATGTGTAAGTATTGGACATGTTGAATTTAAATTGTCCATGAAACATTGAAGAGGAGATTACTAGTTTTCATCCAGTTGAGTTTATGTGACTAGAGCTTAGAAAATAGTACCTGGAGTAGAAAATCAGATTTAGGAGTCCTTTATATTGGGTAAAGCTATGGGGGTTTATGAAACGGTCTTGGAATAGAGTTAAAAATTGCAAGAGAAGGCTAGTATCTGAATGTCAGGGAGATGCTGTAGTTACCTATTTAAAAATGTGCTTTTAGAATTGTTTCTGTAAGTTTCTTTGAGGTAGGGTCTCACTCTAGCCCAGGCTGACTTGAAATTCACTGTGTAGTCTCAGGGTAGCCTCGAACTCACAGCAATCCTCCTACTTCTGCCTCCTGAGTGCTGGGATTAAAAGTGAACACCACCATGCCTAGCTACTGTTTCTATAATTTCATAAGGCAGATATACACTAATTGTTTGAACAAAAGGATTACAACATTACCCACTGATGAGTTATTATATTTATGATTGTCAACTTGACAGGATCTAGAATCATCTAGGAGACAACTCTTTGAGTATGTATCTAAGGAAATTTCTAGATCAGATTACTTGAGGTGGGAAGACTCATCTGAAATGTGGTTGGCACTGTTCATGGGGTTCTGGACTAAATAAAATAGGAAAAGGGTAGCTTTAATAACTCTCTGCTTCCTGACTGCAGATTGAATGTGATCAGCCTCTTTATGCTCCTGCTGCCTTGCCTTACACCATGGTGGACTGTGTCCGCTTGAACTATAAAATGAACTAAACCATTCCTGCCATAAGTTGCTTCTTGTCAGGTATTTTGTCACAGCAGCAGGGCACATAACTAGTATGTGAGGTTACTGGGGTAATTTAATAAAGTAATTCTTTTATATTGTATACTCCAAACCTTGTTAGATTGCTAACACAAGTGTTAACTGCTTTAAAATTAATAACCATAATTTTGGGCATCACTATTTTATTATCTAGACTTAATAAATGGATGCAAAGTTTAAGATAGCAATCACATGCATGCTATATTCACAAGTATTATTTTCAAAACTTACTCATGTGTGTGTGTGTGTGTGTGTGTGTGTGTGTGTGTGTGTTTGAGTGTAGGTGTGTGCATGCCATGGTATGCAAGTAAAGATCAGAGGACAATTTTCAGGTTGGTCCTTCCCTGTTTATCTCATTTGAGGCAGGGTTTCTTGCTATAGATTCTATTATCCTCACCTCCCATCCTGTACTCAGTGTCAGCATGCTGTGATTACACAAGCTGTCTGTGGCTTCCTGCTTTGTATGTGGGAGTCTGATGGTATAACTTGGATACTCCAGTTTGAGTAGCAAACACTTTATTCACTGAGCAACATCCCCAGCCTGCAAATATAATTTTTAATGTTTTATTGACAATTTTCATACATGTAAATAATACATTTTGATTATAATTCCTTCACACTGCCTTCTTTTATCTCCCCTTTCCTGTCTCCTTTTTCACTAAACTCTTTCTTCTTCCCAACTAGTCCCTCTTCTATTATGATGATTTCTTTTTTCTCTTCTTTAACTGTTATCTATGTTGGCCCCCATCACTTGGGTTCAAGCAATACTGCTTTTCATTCTTCCTAGTAGCTGGCACTATAGAAACATGCCACTGCACCCATCTAAAATTATAAAAATATTCTAAATGATTGAATGGAACAAAAAATCAAAATAAATAGAAAAATAAAATAAATCAGGGCTTGAATAAAGGAAGTAATAAAACTGGTAAATGTTTTTTTTTTCAAGGAACTGTAGTCTCTGTAAGATTTTAAAAATGTAAAGAAGAGGAAATCATTTTTATCTCCATGATAGTGTTCCTGGGTAGTTGTTTAAGAACCTGGATTCTGTGTATAGTCTTCTTAAGTTCAAATCTGTTCTGCTACTTACTTACTATTTAAGATGGGCAGGTTATTTAACTTCTGTTTGCATTCATTTGTTCGTCTCTGGAATCAGAATTAAAACATTCTTCCTTTGTTGGGTTACTATGAGGAATAAATGAGTTAGTATGTGTGGAATATTTTACATTGTGCACATGAAAACTGTTGTTATAGGGCTGGGGAGATTGTACAGTGGATAAAATGCTTGTCTTTCAAACATAAGAACCTAACTTTGATCTTCAATACCCATGCAAAAATGCCAGTTGTGGTGGTGTGCACTTGAAATGTCAGCACTGGGGAGATGGAAACAAGAATGTCCCTGAGGCTTGCTGACCAGATAATCTAGATTATATAATGCAGGTCAATGAGAAACCCTGTCTTAAAAAGAGGTAGATGAAGTACATAAAGAGTGACAGGTGAGGGGCTGGGTAGATGGCTTAATGGTTTAAAGTGCTTATTTGCAAAGTTTGACAGCCTGATTTCAATTGCCCAGTACCCACATAAAGCCAGAAACACAAAGCAGTACGTGTATGTGGAGTTTGTAGGTACAAGAGGCCCTGGTGCACCCATACTCTCTGTTGTGCTGTGGAACTTTGTTGACAGACATAACAAGGACATTGCACTCATGAACTTACAGCACCTGAAGCTAGGTGCACAAGACCTGCACATGATGGGACCTGTCAACATTCTGTTAGAAGCTAATGACAAATGATGAATGCTGAAGGTGGGAGAGTCATTATTTTCCATGTCAGATCCACTGTTAGTGATAAGAAGAAAGGGTACAGTGGCACTGGGTGGAATAAGTGAGAGTAATGTGTAGTGCATATGACCAAAATTTAATATATATGTATATATAATGAAAATGTCAAAAATCAAATTTAAAGAGTCAAAAAAGTTTTTTTTAATAGTCACTAAATTCCTTATTCCTCACAAAATGTGAAGCAGAATCATCAAAAACATCCACCCTGAGGCTGGAGAGATGGCTGAGTGGTTAAGCACTTGCCTGTGAAGCCTAAGGACCCCAGTTCAAGGCTCAATTCCCCAGTACCCATGTAAGCCAGATGCACAAGGTGGTGTATTCATCTGGAGTTTGTTTGCAGTGGCTGGAGGCCCTGGTGCACCCATTCTCTCTCTCTCTCTCTCTCTCTCTCTCCCTCCCTCTTTCTCTGTCACTCTCAAATAAATAAAAATAAACAAAAAAATAAAATAAATCAATCCTGTCCTGTTCTTTAAATACACAATGAATTATCAGTGTTCTTCTTGCTACCAGCAGAGTCTCCTTGCTACCAGGAGCACTACAAGCAAGATAGCTCCAGATGTCACTATGCTCAGTAAAGAAATTCATCTTTACAGTTAGTCCTGTTTCTCTAGTGCCACTCCTGGCACCATAATCCGTGTCAGTCAAAGTTCTCAAGAGGACTGGAACCTATATAATGGATATATATATATATATATATATATATATATATATATATTCAATTGACTAACATAGTATGGGCTGGTCAATCCACTGAATTCTGGAAAGGCCTCAGCAGTCCTAATCTGTAGCTGAAAGAGTCAAGGATGCCTAGAGTGTCACTGGTCTTCGGTCCATGTTTTCAGACTGAAGAAGCTGGTTCCCACTGCCAATGAAGGACAGAAGTGACAGGTACTTACCAGTAAGTAGCAAGGGCAGCCAAGCACAGGGCATTGCCTTTTCTGGAACATCATTACATATAGGCTTTCACTGGAAGCACTGACCACTCTGGAGGGAAGTCTGTCCACCCTCTTAATCATGCCTAGAAGTGGCCTCACAGACCTACACAAGAGGCATGTCTATTAACTTTTGAACTGATCGAACTAACAATAGATATTAATAATCACAGTGTAGTTCCACAAAACTCTATTGCAGACTGTTCTCAATATTCTGGCTGCTGTTTACCAAAGGTCTCCAATATAGAACTCCAGTGTAAACCTGCATTCTAGCTTAAGTTATTCTGATTCATTCTCAGCCAAGGGGTCTGCATTTTTCTGAGCCATTGCTGGTATAGGCATGGATGGTCCTTATCCAGTCCTGGAGATGCAGTGGTCCCCAGCATTACAGCAGAAAGAAATGAATATTATTTAATTTCATATTTTCCTCTTTAGCTTGGTCAATTTTATGCCATTGTGATTTTACCATTTATATACGAGATGCACACAGAGGAGGTAGTGGTAGATGAATTTCATACTTACTTGGATAGGCTTATTAACAGAGATGATGACAGGATTGTTTCCATTTCCTCTTTTGTCTGTGTACTGGCAAATGAATGGTATTCCTATTAGCCTTGACAGGACTCATTACTAACTGAAGCAGAGGGTGAATTCTACTAAGGTGGTGATCAGAAAATCAGATGCTCAAAGTAGAGGCTATAGGGTAAAGTTGTTATTAACTATCAAGTCAAGGTTTAGGGTCTAACTCCACGGTAGAGCATTGGCTGAACTTGAGGCATTGGGTTCATTCAGCCTCAGGAAAAAAAAAAAACAAAGCTGTATCATCTATTGTGGGTAATCACTATTTCCATGCTGTTTGGGGCACTTGAAAAATAATCACAACATATGAAGTTTTAAAGATTGTATGTGAAAAAGAAGAATGCAAAGCATGTCAATAATTCTATTAATGACACATTTCAATGATAATATGAATAATTAGGTTACATAAATGTATTACTATGATACTATTTTTGAATCTATTGTTGATGTGTTGATTGGGTTCACAGAATTTTTTTCATGGCAACTGTACCAGACAGCTTCAGGTTCACTGAGGTGAACTTTCAGACCAGGCACAGTTATGGAGGAAGGGATTTATTGAAGCTTACAAACCCAGGGGAAGTTCCATAATGGCCCAAGAAGCTGGCCTGCCTTCACAGGACCAAACACAGAGAGCAAAGCTCCAAGCCAAAAGCCCAAAGCCACACAGCATAGCACACTTCAGGAACTCCAACTAGGCACACTTTGCATATCTTTAGATTGAAATCCTAAACCCACCACCACACCTTAAGATCCGCCCAGTGACACTGCCTCCAGCCAGATGGCTGCAGATGCAAACTATAAACTAATAAAACACTGAATATATTGGGGGACATCTATTCAAACTAACACAGCAACTAATCAAGCAAGTAGTTTACTTCATTTTTAAATAGCATATAGTAAAATTGACTTTTGTAGTATTCAGATCTATAAATTTTATCATATGTAGAATTTATGTAATCACCAGGACAATGAGAACAAAAAGATTCCTTCCCACCAGAGAAACAGAGAGGCCAATAGTAGGAACACACTACAGTGTTGTACAAGAGAAAACAGTGTATCTGACAAAGAAGCCAGTGATTAACTGAGTCAAAAGCTTCTGCAAAGCCAACAGGCTGTGAAAAACAGCATCTGGGTGGATGGCAAGAATAACATAGAAATGTCCTAAAAGCATGTCAATTTTTGGGTGGAAGTGGGGTTAGGAAGTTAGTAGTCCAGTATGTGTTTTTGACAGTTAATCTCTGATATAAACTTGAGCAGATTAGGAGTCAAGTAAGAGACACAGACATTGGGCAGGTCTGTGAGGGACTTTCCAGGAAGGATTAACTCAGGGCAGAAGATCTTTCCCCAGAGGAGGCAGCCCTTCCAGTGACAAAGTGGTTCCAGGAAAAGGTCCTTTTGCTTGGCTACCCTTGCCACTTGCTGGTCAGAGCATCTACTGTCTCACTTCTATCTTTTGCAGACATCAGAAGCCAGCTTCTTCAGCCTGACAACATACCCTGAAGATCAGTGGCTCTCCAGGAATCCTTGAGACCTTCCACTCCATTGCCCGAGACATCCAGCCTTTTGGCCGGAGAAGATACTGAGTTCTCAGCTTTCTCAGCCTGTTATAGAATCATGGTACCAGTAAGAGGGGATATTTCTATAATAAACATGGCAATAGGGATTATAGTTATTTGGAACTGGTTTGTGGGAGGAATGTGGAATAGTACAGAGCTTTCTACTAGAAAATCCTTAAATATTGTATGCAGAGATTCATGGAACAATCTTCTAGGAATTTGGGAGGCAAGAATGCTGAGAGAGATCCAGGTGTGGTGGCACATGCCTTTGATGCCAGCGCTTGGGAGGCAGAGGTAGGAGGATCGCTGTGAGTTCAAGGCCACCCTGAGACTACATAGTGAATTCCAGGTTAGCTTGGGCTAGAGTGAGACCCTACCTCAAAAAAAAAAAAAGAAAGAAAAGAAAAGAATGCTAACAGAAATGTAGAGTAGACAGTGGAGGCTCAGCTCATGAGGCTTCAGTGCTGAGCAAGGACTCTATCAGGAACTGGGTAGAGGCAGATCATGTTATATGTTGTCAAATAAACTGGCAGAATTCTGCAAAGTCCTGCAAACTTGAATCATGTTAAACTCAAAAGTAAGGTACTAATTTGCTTGGCAGTGAAAACCTTGAGACAGGATAATGTTTAGATTATGTTAGATATGTTAGATAGGTGAAGATAATGCTGAGAAAGTTGCTAGAATTCTTGAAAAAATCAGCACAATTGAAAAAATCTGCTGTGTAGCACTTGGACAACAGGAAAGATATGCTGAGGTCAAACTCTCACCCTCTGGAAATCCAAATTTGCTTGAAGAAAGAAAGCCTAAACTGAGGGGTTTCCCTGTTTAGACACAAATACCAATGCAAATGTGAACAACATCCCATAATCAGTGGAATGTAATTTTTAACCAGTTAAATATTGATATACATTTAAATTGTTTATATTTTATATTAGTATTTTGAGATTACACAGTTCTACTCTTACTGCACTAGTATGTTTGAAATATTTTTTCCTCCTTTTCCACACATTTCTGTAGGATTGGTTGTGTAGTAGGGTATATTATTTTCCCAGGGTTACCATAAATTATCAAAATTTGGTGGCTTCAAACAACAGAAATTTATCCTGTCTCAGTTCTGAAGGCTAGAATTTCTAAATAAAGGTATGACACCTCCATGTTATACTTAAAAGTACTAAGGAGGAATCATTCCTTGTCATTTCCTAAGTTCTTTTTTTTTTAGGCAGAGTCTTGTTCTAGCCCAAGCTGACCTGGAATTCACTATGTAGTCTCAGGCTGGCTTCAAACTCACAACAATCCTCCTACTTTAGCCTCCCAAGTTGTACCACCATGCCTGGCTCTTTTTAAAAAAAATATTTTTATTTATTTATTTGAGAGAGACAGAAAGATGCAAACATACACACAGCGACAGACAAGGAGAGAGAGAGAGAGAGAGAGAGAGAGAGAGAGAGAATGGACGTATCAGGGCTTCCTGCCACTGCAAATAAACTCCAGATACATGCACTACTTTGTGCATCTGGCTTTATATGGGTACTGGGGAATTGAACCCCAGCTATCAGACTTTGCAAGCAAGCACCTCTAACCACTGCTTAGGCCCTTTCTCTAAGTTGTTATGATTCTGAAAAAATCCTTGTCATTCTTTAGATTATACCTACATCACTCAAATCTGTGTCTTCACATAGCCTTTTTCCTTTTGTTGTGGTACTCTGTTCCATACTTAAAAAAATACTTTTACTTATTTGAGAGATAGAAAAAGGCAGATAGAAAGAGAGAGAGAGAGGGGGAGAGAATGGGTGTGTCAGGGCTTACAGATTCAAGGGGAAGCTCCATGATGACAGGGGAAAACAATGGCATGAGCCGAGAGCGGACATCACCTCCTGGCCAACATCAGACGGACAACATCAGCAGGAAAGTGTGTCAAACATTGGCAAGAGGAAGCTGATTATAACATCCATAGGCCTGCCTCCAACAATACATGGCCTCCAGGAGGCTTTAATTCCCAAATTGCCATCAGCTGGGGACCTAATGTTCTTAACACATAAGTTTATGGGGGACACCTGAATCAACCACAGCAACCACCAAACAGCCAACGCACATGAACACCTAGAGCTTGAACAACTGTATATACACCTAGCAGGCTGTACTTAAGATCCCCAGTGACACCACCTCCAACATGCTGCTGGAGAGTAAAGTATGGAGCTTAACCTTAATCAAAAATCCTGGAGGCTATGGAGACATACATTCACATTCAAACCATCACAGTTACTAAAACTGTGGCTGTTATGATTAATGTTGCTCTGAATATTCAGCGAATATTGTGTAAACATGATTTAATTTTTTTTTATTTTAGAGAGAGCTAGCAAGCTAGAGAGACAGAGAGAATTGGCATGCTAGTGCATCAGCCACTGTAATTGAACTCTAGACACTTGCGCCACCTAGTGGTCATGTGAAACCTTATGCTTGCCTCAGATTTGTGCATCTGGCATACATGGGATCTAGAGAGTCAAACATGGGTCCTTAGGCTTAGCAGGCAAGTGTCTTAACTTAAGCCATCTCTCCAGCCCTTGAACATGTTTTTTTTTTTTTAATATTTTGGGATATTTGTCTAAGAATGGCATTACTCAGATATGTGTTTAACATTTTTGGTACAACTAAGCACTTTGTACAGTCACTGCATCATTTCATATTCCCATCAGCAATTAACCAATGTTCTAATAACACTATGTGTTTATAAAGGTTTCCTGTTGTTTTCATATTATACACATCCTGGTGGTTATGAAATAGCATCTCATCATATTTTTTTATTCCTCATGCCATTTGTAAATTAAGTTTTAGGCTAGCACACGAAGTAATGGGCCTTACCATGGCATTTTCATATGTATGTGTCATCATGCTTTGTTCTCATTTGTTCCCTTCCTCTAATCATAGTTTTTATTCACATTTTCCTAATCTCTAATGATGTTGCATATTTTCATATGCCTATTAGGTCTTTGTATATTGTCTTAATGTCTATTCAAGTCTTTCACATATTTTAAAAATTTGGTTACTTTTTATTATTGAATTCTAAGCATATTCTTGTGTATTCTGAATAATGTTCCTTGTTAGGCTTCTGATTTGCAAATCCTTTCTCCCTCTTTGTGGGCTACTTTCTCATTTGTTTGATAATACCCTTTGATACACAAAGTTTTCATTTTGATAAATTATAGTTTATGCCTTTGTTCTTTTTCCCTATGGTTTTGGTACTATATATAAATTCCATTGTCAAGTTCCAGTTCATGAATATTTATCTCAATGTTTTTTTCCTCAGAGTTTTACAGTTTTCGTTCTTGCATCTAGGCCTGTAATAAAATTTTGAGTTATCATCTGTAAATGGTGTGACGTAGTTAGACAAATCCATTATTTTGCAAATTGCAATACAATTTTGACAATACCATTCATTGAAAAGACTGACCTTTCTCCATTGATTAATCCTGGCAGGTTTGTCAAAAATCATTTGACCTCGCTAGAAATGGTGCAACACACATTTATTCCAACTGCTTGGGAAGGATGAGGCAAGAGGATCACAAAGCAAGGATAAGACCAGCCTGGGCAACTTAAGAAGACTCTATTTTACAAAGGGCATGAAATGTAGCTCAGTAGTTGAGTGCTTGTCTACAATACCCAATGTCCTGGATTCAATTATGAGTGGGAAAAGTATAATCTGATGATTTATGTAAAGGTTGTTTGGTTCTCTGATCTATTCAGTTGCTTTATAGATTTTCTTTTATTCTAGCGCCATTATTTTGGCTTTTATGGCTCTCTTGAATCTCCATATGAATTTTAGTATCAGTCAATTCCTATGAAAGAATCATAATTTTGATGGGATTACTTTCAGTTTTTATTTATTTATTTTTATTAAATAGAAACTTTATATGGACATATCATATGTTCATAGTATCATTTTCCTCCTCCATGCCCCCACTCCACTGTGGGCTCTCTGTAGTGGGATTGCTGGTATTCACCATGGAGTTGGGGGTTATGAGTTGTGAGAGCAGCAGTCTTTCATTTTTTTGTGGGGGGGGGAGCAGTGCCTCTGGATATTCCCTCCCCTGTCGCTCTTACATTCTTTCCGCCTCCTCTTCTGCAAAATTCCCTGAGCCTTGGTGGGTGTGCTTTAAGTCTCTATTAGTGTTGAGTTCTCGGCAGCTTCCTGATTGCTGCTTTGGTAAATTTTGAGTATCCTCAGTGTCTGTGTCCATCACTCTGGCCCAGGTTGTCAGACTTGCCATGGAAGGATCACTCTTGTTCATCTCAACAGTTCCTTTCTGTGGTTTCACCTGCCCCCTAGCTACTGCGTGAATAGTGGTTGATCTGCCAGGGAGTCAGCTATTCTTGTCTTGTTGATAGATTTTGGTTGTCCTTGTTCTCGCTACTTCCAGAAAAAGAAAAACAGAAACAGATTATCCAACGGAGAGTGAGATCAGAATAGGTAAAAAGGGATAAACATTGTTAATTTGGAGAGATTTTGATGAGTGTAGCCTCCTGTTTGGAGAGATTGGGAGTTTCTCATTGGAATCCATCATCTTGGTCTCCATAGGATTCTCACTTGCTTCTCAGTTCCAGTTATGGGCTCCTTTCCACTGAGCAGATCTCGCAGCCAATCAGAGAGCCACCTAGGCTGTGTGCCACTTTTGCACAGGTGTGTATATCTTGTCAGGTTGGTTGTTTTCATATAGCCATGTCCCCTGCTTGCTCAAAACATTGTTAGCCACATCTTCCAGCAGCTCAGGTAGTGCTTTTCAGCACCATATGGACTAACCATCTAGGAATTGGCTTCCTTCCAGTTTCAGCTGAATCTCTTGATGTTCTGCATCAGCAGCATGTGGTGTCTTCAGGAATAGGGTCTTACCTTTTACCTCAGGCAGGTAATCAATTGCTTTGACAGAGGTCTGTCTTGTCTTGGGTGCCTTGTAGGTCTCTCTGATCAACAGCTCAACATGGATTGTAACCAATTTCTGGTACTAGGAGTTATAAGCCAGAGACAAATGTTTTATGGTTAGGCTTCATCCCACCCTCTCCAGAGTCCTTTTCACCAGACAAGCTCTCCATCCTTCTGTTAAGGGTTAGATCTTTTAGTATTCTATCCAGGAGCCACCTAAGAAAATAAATGTTTACCATCCTTTAACCTTCTGGGAAATGCAAATTAAAACAATTATAAGATTTCACCTTATTCCCAAAAGGATAGCAATCATTAAAAAATTCAAAGGATAATAAATATTGGCAAGGATGCAAGGAAAGAAGAACCCTCATTCACTGCTTTCAGTTTTGTAGGCTAATTTGGGGAATATTGTCTTCATAATATTGTATGGCTTTTTAGGTCCTTTTTTCAATTATTCCTTTTAAATTTTACTGCAAAACACTTGCATCTGTGGACACATTTACCCCTAAGTATTTTATTCATTTGACATAATTACAAGTAGATTTTTTCCATAATTTCATTTTTGAATCATTCATTTCTAGTCTATAGAAAAAAATGTAGTTTTATATATACATGGTCTTTGGCTTACATTGGTTTAGTTTATAATTTTTTGACTTTAGACAGGTTGGATATAATAAACTATCAGTAGAAACTGTACTTCAAATTTTGAATTATGATCCTTTCCCAGACTAGTGATATGCATTAAGAAACTCTCAGCCTGGAGGGATGGCTAGTGGTTAAATCACTTGCCTGAAAAGCAAAAGGACTGAGGATCGATTCCCCAGGACCCACATTAACCAGATACACAAGGAGGCACATGCATCTGTAGTTTGTTTGCAGTGGCTGGAGGCCCTTGCACACCCATTCTCTCTCTCTCCTCTTTCTCTGTCAAATAAAATAAAATAAAATAAATTTTTATTTAAAAAATTAAGAAAAAGAAACTCTCTTTGTAAAGTTGGGCAACTGTAATTAGTTGTAGCTACTAACTAGCTATGTGATCATGGAGGCAAACAACTACCACTCTATGGTATCTTGTGCTGCCAATCACTTTGGATACAGATATTTAAATGAGATATTCAACACTTTCTTTTCAAATTGGCTTTGTCTTAGGTGATTTTTGTCCATCTGTATGCTATTATAAATGTTCTAAACACCGTATTGCATATATTTATTAGCTTCAATATTCTATAAGCAATTGCTAAATCCATCTTTCCAGCCCCTAACCTCAACATTTTTAGTGGTAGATTTTTAGACCTTTCACTACTGCTAATATGCCATTTGTAAATAGAGATTTTTAGAGTTTTACTTCTTTTTTTTTAGCTATTATTTTTTGTTGACAACTTCTATACTTACAAAAAAACACATGATATTTCCCTCCCCTCCCCCATTCCACTTTAGAACTCCAATCTCCATCATATCCCCTCCCTCTCTCCATTAGTCTCTCTTTTAATTTGATGTCATCATCTTTTTCTTCTATTTTTGAGGGTCTTGCAAAGGTATTGCTAGGCACTGCAAGGTCATGGATATCAAGGCCAATTTCTGTCTGGGGGGTTGCATTGTAAGAAGTCATACCCTTCCTTTGGCTCTTTCATTCTATCTGCCCCTCTTCCACAATGGTCCCTGAGCTTTGGAGGGTGTGACAGAGGTGTTTCAGGGCTGGGCACTCCTCCATCCCTTCTTCTCAGCACTATGTTGCCTTTTGGGTCATCCCAGTGGTCATTGCCATCTGAAAAGAGAAGCTTCTCTAACGAGAAGTGAGAGTAGCATTAATATATGAACATGAACATTAAGTGTAGTGCCCCCAGGGCAGCTTGATGGGAATAATATAGTCAGATAAGAGCAGGCTTTATACCCCTAAGGCTCATGACCTCTCCTGCCATAGACTTTTGCTTAGGTTTGTCAGTACCAGGTATGTATTCCCTCCTGTAGAGAGGGCCTTCAGTCCAATTATGGAGCAGTTGGTTACCCCAAGAGCAGACATGCCACTATTGCACCCATTCAGTCATTTGGCCTGTCTGGCCAAACTTGAATGTTCAGTGTCCACTGTTTTCACTGCTGATGACCTCTGTCTCCCATACGGCTGCATGCAGTGCAGCTTTTTCCAGCTTTCAGTTGGCTGGTCTACAGGGAGAAGGTTTTCTGCTTAGCACCAGCTTGCTTTCTCAGTGACCTTGCCTCTCAGGCAAGAGATGTCTTCAGCAATAGGGTCTTACTATCTGTTTCTCAAGGGAAACCAAGGTCTCTGGCAAAAACCTTTAATGTTTTGGAGGCTACCGGGACCTCCTTGGCCAACAACTCACTGGAAAGGTATCCCATCCCAGGCACTTAATATTTTCTAGTAACAGTCTACAGCTTCTAGATGTGCCATTATTTAAAAAAGTAGGTTTACATAAGTCTTATTCATATTATATTGAATTTAGATTGACCCTCCCCCTGCCCTTCTTTTATGCATTCTCTTCCCATGGCTTCGCTTAGGCCATTCCCCTCCCTGTAATCTGTTCTTCTACTTACATATGATTATTTTGTTTATTTATTTGTGAGAAAGAGGCAGACAGAGAGAAAGAGAAAGAGGGAGAGAATGGGCACACCAGGGCCTCCAGCCACTGCAAATGAACTACAGATGCATGCGGCCCCTTGTGCATCTGGCTTACGTGGGTCCTGGAGAATTGAATGGGGGTCCTTTGGATTTGCAGACAAAGGCCTTAACCACTAAGCCATCTCTCCAGCCCCAGAGTTTTACTTCTTAATCCTGATGCCTTCCTTCCTTTCTTCCCTACTTCCTTTCTTTCTCCTCCCTCCCTCTTTCTCACTCTTTTTCTCTCCTTCCCTTTTGTCCTTCCTCACGTTGTCCTGGTCTCAATTGATCTACTGAGTTTTTCAGCTTCAGTTTAGAACAGGTACAATTAGAGGTGCTTGAGTATTATCTATGTGAAATTAAATAGATGGTTGGTTATTTAGATCAGAAGAGAATTCTGGGCCAGAAATTCAGATCCAGTGTATGCTAACACAGACTGTAATTTAAGTCAATGAAAAAGTGACCTTGCCGAAGAAGAGCATTTGGAATGGGAAGAGGATGTGAGAACAGAGTCATGAAGGTCTATATCCAATGAAGAGGAACAGGAAGAAGAATTCACAAAGAAATGGACATCACTACTAGAATGACAGGTGCTATATCTTAAGAATATGGGAGTTAAATGAAGATTTTCCAGAAAAGAGGAAATGTCAATAGTCTGAAAATAATAACATTACAAATGCTGTTGAAAGTTTAGTGAAATGATATGTCGTGATTCAAGCATGTAAAGATCCCCAAGCAACAAAGCTGGTACACATGACTGTAAGATGCTATTGCAGTTACCTTATCATTGCTGGGACAAATCACACAACCAGAAGCAGTTTATAGGAGGAAAGGGATTATTTCAGTTTACAGGATTTTTTGTTTTTGTTTTTTGAGGTAGGGTCTCACTCTAGTCCAGGCTGATCTAGAATTCACTCTGTAGTCTCAGGGTGGCCTTGAACTCACTGTAATCCTCCTACCCCTGCCTCCTGAGTGCTGGGATTAAAGGCGTGCGCCACCATGCCCGGCCACAGCTTACATTTTTGATGGGGAGCCTCATCATGGTGAGAAAAGAATGGCAGCACAGACAGCTAGGACATCACATCTTGTCACAGCAGCTGGGAGGGAGCAACAAGAGGGAGCTCACTCTGAACGCCCAGTGGGCTGGACTAATAATCCTCATGGTCTCCTCGAACAAGGCTCCACCTCTCAAAGACTCTACCAGTTAGGGACTTAGTAGATGCTTAGTCACAAAGACTTGAGGCCACAGGGGACATTTTATATTATATTTTATATTAAAACCACCAGAGGTGCTTAAAAAAGAGTGGTAAGAATAGCTTATGTATTTTTAGTTACACTTTTGCTATGGGGGAAAATTCCTTTAAGGAAGTCTTTTCTTGGAAAGGTTTGTTTTAATGGAGTACTTACTATCAGATTCCATGTATTAGAATACTGATCTAGTCTCTCTACCTTAGTGTTTTTCAAAAGATACTCTGACTTGCAATAGAATATCAAGTGATACTTTAAAATAGATTACAAACCCAGGCCCAATACCCTGCAATCTGCATTTTATTTTATAACTTTCCACAGTTAAATCTTATGCATCCTTAATTTCAGAAACATCTTCTAAAACTGAAGCATGTTAATTATCCAATGAAATGTAGAGTACACCTATCCAAAGGAGATACTGAACATAAGTTACTTTTGCTACATTACTGTACATGGGTCGATGGCCACACAGAATGCTTGCCATGTTTCAGATTGTTTTTTTTTACATTACCAATTACATCATTGGGGCCTGGAAGAAAAAGTAGTGTCTATCCTCTGTAGTTAACCATGTCATTCATAGGTAAGATCCTATCTTTATATAAATATTGTTAAAGGTTATAATTCCTTACTTTCAGCCTACCTGCCATAGACTGAACATTTTTGTACACCCAACTTTTATGTTGAAATCCTAAGTGCCATTGTCATGGCATTTGGAGATGGAGCTTACAGACAATAAGTAAGTTATATGAGGCAGAGCTCTCGTGAGTAGAAGTAATGCCCTTATAAAGGATATTGCAAATAGCTTCCTCACCCATTTTTGTCATGTGAATATGCACCGAGAAAACAGTGCTTACCAGATACCAAATCCCCCTGCCTTGGAATTCCCAGACTCCAAAACTGTGAAAAATAAATGCTTGTTGTTTAAGTCACTTGGTCTATGGCATCCTGTTAAAACAGCCTGAAATAAGGCATCATCCTATATTCCTTTTGATTGACAACTGCATTAATGTATAAACGAAAAGGCAACTTAGATATGGAAATGACTTCAGGTCCTCTGTGAAGTATCTGACAATTACAAATAGTATCTAAATCCATTCTTAAATTTCAAACACCATCATATACTTTACAGCTTTATGACACTTTTTATTTTCCTCTGTGCTTTGCTTCCTGCCCTGACCAACCAGTTATCCTCTTATTAATTCCCTATTTGCTTCATAGACTCATCACATTGTTTTGTTTACATTAATTGATCATAACATCAAGAAAAGTTAGGACTAAAATGACCTTAGAAATTTTCTTTTCCAACTCTCACAATTTTTACAGATAGGAAAACTGAAGGCCAAGAGTCATGAAACAACTTGCCCAGAGTAACAAAGTAACATTCCTGATTCCTTTTCCAGGGCTTTCCCCCACAGAACAGGGATTATCCCTAGAGAAAATGAACTAACAATTTTTCATACATTCTTCAAATGGGACTGAGTCTGGGGTGCAGAAAGAGGGATTTGGAGGAAAGTAGTTAGTTTTTAAAGCTCAGTCTGCTAAAGAGATTTAACTTTCAACCACTATATGAGTTTTCATTTTTTCCTCCCTTCATTGCCAGAAACAATAAAATGACTACTGTGGCACTGAGACCAAGGTAAGGTATTATACTTAAATCTGAGTTTAAATGATTTACAATTGAGTGGGAAGAGTGTCTGGTGTACTGAGTTTACCAGGCTATTTCTGAATGTCACAGACAAGCCATGTGACCCTCATCAAATCATGGTGAGACACTTTCTATCCATTTTTTTCATTTTATATTTATTTTCACTTTACTAAGAGTGCTTAAGTAGAGATCAATGTGAAGTTAGTGTTTTTAAAAAGAAAATGCTTATATTCAAGAAGTATTAGTTCTAGGCACCTCAGTAACCGTCCATTACAAGGATAAGATTAAGGCATTGAGTGGAAAGGACTCTCACTGCCTCACCCTATGGATTAATACATATTCACACTCACTTTAAAAAAATTCCCCAAATCAATAGGATATCATATTTTAAAATGGGAGAAAATCAGAAGTAATTGAAAGTATTTTTTTTTCTGCTGAGATTTTTTTTTCTTTCTAAATAATCCTTTTGGATATTAGCAAGACTCATTTGAAAGTGAGCATGAAATAGAGAGAGACAGGAAAAGAAATAGACTATTCAAAGAAACTTTGACAAGACAGCAGCAACTAGGGGAGTTAAATAAACACCTAAGGGAGACATGGTAAAGTCAAGCAATTTGGGTGAAAAGAATATGTGGCTCTGTGCAATAGTATGTGCCAAGGGGGATAGGTGCAAAAAAACAAGTGCCTGACCAAAGAACTTATTTTTTTTTAAAAATCTGAGAGCAGTAGGAGATAAATGTACAGTCTCTAAGGTGCTCTGGAAAATCAATCACAAACATCATCTAGAGGCAGCTGACTTAATTCATTCTATTCCTATTACAATAAATCTGACTGGCATATAAAATTCATGTGCCTGGAAATACTGGCCTGAAAAATTACTTTTGGGCTCCTGCTTGAATTTTTATGTGAATAAAGAAGACTAGGAAACCACCAAAAACACAGAGAACCCAATCATTTCCTTTTCCAGAGAATGTTTGTATACACAAATCCAGCCTCAGGAGTGGGTTGCAACCTATTATATGAAGTAATTTATAAACATTTTGTTTATCCAAAGTGAAGAGGCTGTCTGCATTTTATACATGAAGATTTTGAACTTCCAGCAGAACAGATTCTTGAAATTTTTTTTCCTCATATTGGGGATGGCTTTGTATCAACTCCTCTGTACTTCTCACCTAACCTCCCTCCCTCTTTTTTTTTTTATATTAAGAATCTGGCCACAGAACTGAAGAAATTGAATGGCCCACACAGGATTTGTGTCCATGACAGAGGTGTCATTAGCACTGAAGTTCCTGAGATGGATTTCTAAGCTTTAAATTAGAGCAACTAAAGAAGAACAACATATTTCACAACATAATCTTATTCTAGACTGGCTCTCGTTGATGATCTCAAATCCCTTCAGACTGATCAGTCTCATTTTATACATTTTACTGGGCACCTTGTAATCTCTTTTACTCTGTGGATGTGTATTCTTCAATTCGGAGAACTATTCTCCAACCATTACTTTATAATTTCTGCTTCTATAATTTCTTTTTTTCTGAACTACCTATAGGTGAATATTAGACCCCTGAAGTGATCCTTAAATTTTATTATCTTTTCTGTTCCACTTTCATATTTTTGCTTTGCTGTTTTATTCAACTATAATTTATTGTTTAGAAAGATTTAGGAGCACATAAAATTGAATGGAAGGTAGAGAATAACTATATGTCCTGCTCCCCCCATATACAGATAGCCTTCCATGCTATCAAAATCCCCAGAACACACTGGTGCATTTGATACACTGATGAACAAGTTTTGACCTATGATTATCACTCAAAGTCCAGTTCATTCTGGGTCTTGTATGTTCTATGTGCTTTGAAAAAATGTATAGTTACACGTATCTAGCATTGTGGTGCCACACAGACTAGTTTTACTGCTCTTAAAATCTTCTGTGATTCACCTACTCATTTGTCCCCCCACCTCCAGAAACACACAGATCCCTTTATTGTTTTCATAATTTTGTTTTTTTCTATGACATCATATCATCAGAATCATATAGTATATAGCCTGTTCAAATTGGCTTCTTTCACTTAATAGCACACATTTTATTTATTTTATTTGAGAGGAGAGAGAAAGAGGCAGAGAGAGAGAGAGAGAGAGAGAGCAAAAGAGAGAGAATGAATGTGCCAGGGCTTCTAGCCACTACAAACTCCAGACAGATGGAACACCTTGTGCATATGGCTTATGTGGGTACTGAGGAATAGAACCTTGCTTCTTAGGCTTTGCAGACAAGCCCTCTAACCACTAAGCAATCTCTCCAGCACAGTAGCACACATTTTAAGTTCTTCCATGTCTTTTGTGGCTTGATGGCTCATTTATTTTAGCACCAAATAATATATTACATTGTCTGGATATAGTCAGAGTTTATTTATCTGTTGACCTACCAATAGATACCTTAGATACTTTGAAATTCTGATATTTATAAAGTCAGCATTTATAAACCTCTGTGTGCAGATTTTGTGTGGATATAATTTTCAACCAAGCTGTATAGCTACCAAAAATTACAATAGCTGGGTCATATGGTAGTTTTGTAAGAAAATATAAAACTGCCTTCCAAAGTAGCTGTTCCTACTCCACAACCTTGCCCAAACCTCAAAGTAGCTGTATAGTGGTATCTCATTGTTATGTTATCTAGCAGAGTTTCTCTCTATTCTATCTTTGTCAGTGATATATATATATATATATATATATATATATATATATATATATATATATATAAATTTTTGATATATGGTCTCGTACTAGCCCAGGCTGACCTGGAATTCACTATGTATTTTCAGGATGGTCTTGAACTCACAGTAATCCTCCTACCACTGCTTCCTGAGTTCTGGGGTTAAAGGTGCATGCCACTATACCTGGCTTTTTTCCTCCATATATATTGATGTGTTTTTTCTTTAGCTATTATGTAATGGATTGTATTAACTGATTTTCGAATGTTTAACTAAGTTTGCACACCACATTTGATGTTGCACATAATACTTGTTGTTGGTGATGGTGTGTAATTATTTTTTATATGTAGCTAGATTTAAATTTTCTAGTATTTTGGTGAAAAATTTTAAATATTTATTTATTTATTTATTTATTTATTTATTTATTTATTTATTTATTGAGAGAGGAAGAGAGAGAATGCCACACCAGGGCTTATTGCCACTGTAGATGAACTCCAGATATATGCACCATTTTGTGCATCTGGATTTACTTGGGTAGTCCAAAATCAAAACCAGTCCATCTGGCTTTGCAAGCAAGCCACTTTAACTGCTGAGGCATCTCTACATCCCTTGCTAAAGACTTTTTACATTGCTGTTCATAAAAAACACTGGTAAGGAGCTTCTTTTACTCACAGTATCTTTTTCTGATATTTTTATGGTATTATTGATCTTATACAATGAGTGAGAAAATATTTCTTCTGCTCCTGTCTTTTGGAAGAGGTGGGCAAGAATCTGAGGCATACTCTTGCCATTGCACTACCTCTGGAATATTGTCATATGACTGGGAGGAAACCAACAGCTCCCAGTTTCTCCTTGGTGAGGGAAAGAAGTATTATTTTAAGCTCTCTATCTTTTCTGGGATTGCCCAGAGGACTGGCTCCTTTCCATTATATCTTGGAACACTGAAAAAACCTAGCAAAATCTAGCTGCCTGAAGCTTGTGAGAACAGAGGTGAAAGTTTGTCTGGCAGTCATTATAATACCATAGTCCTTCCCCTGGTTCATCAGAAAGAGAGACAAAAATCTCAACTTATCAACTTCTCTGTGGGGAGGGAAAGAGTCAGACCACATGAATGATGCTTGAAATCTTATGAGGGCACATAGAATGATGGATTCCCAGAGAACTGGTGATTTCTGGCATAACCTACCTAGAGGCCAGTCTAAACTCCAAACACACCAGATCTTGTCTACTTAGAAGCTTTTCTACCTAGAGACCTGGTGAAGACTGGCATAACCTAACAACCTAAAGGCCAATCTATACTCCAAACACAAGATCTTGTGTACCAGTAAAAAATGACAGTGGTTTGGTCTAGCACAGAACTACTTTTCCTCATTCAACAAAGAATGAAAATATACAAACTTCTTACCCAGGTTTTTCTCAGAGAAGGTGAGGAGGGGAACGTATTCAATAAGATGAATTTTCTGGGTCTTGCCCAAAGGATTGGCTTTAATAATGATTGTTTTGGAATGCTGATAGAACTCAGCATGCTCTAGGTCTACCTTGGGACTAGCAAGAACAAAGAATATAGGTATTATTAGTTATGAAATTAGGAAAGGGTCTGGAATCTCTGGCTGGGCTAGTCAGTTCTATTCTTCCCCAATGTAAAACTGGACCATGAAGACTAGGAGAGATAGCTATTTTGTATCATGTGTTGATACCAAAACAGAGACTCAAGAAAAATGACAAAAATAAGGAAATATGTTCCAAATGAAGGAGTGAGATAAATCTCTAGAAACCAGCTTTAATACATAGAATAATATGTTCAAAATGGTGAGAAGAAAATTTGCCAACTAAGAATATTATGTCTAACAAATTGATTTATTTTTCCAAAATGAAGGCAAGACAACAAATGTTTCAAACAAAAGCTGATTAACACTACATATTTTACAAGAAATACAAAAAGAAATTCATCAAGTTAGAATGAAAAGTCATCAAATTGCCACACAAAAGCCCAAGAAAGTATAAAACTCATTACTATAAATAAGTATACAAACATAGGACACAGTGTTACCATAACGGTGGTGGGAAAGTCACTTTAAGCCGGGCGTGGTGACGCACGCCTTTAATCCCAGCACTTGGGAGGCAGAGGTAGGAGGATCGCCGTGAGTTCAAGGCCACCTTGAGACTACATAGTTAAATCCAGGTCAGCCTGGGCCAGAGTGAGACCCTACCTCGAAAAGTCAAAAAAAAAAAGTCACTTTAAATTTTAGCATAGATACACAAATTTTTAAAATTTAAATAAAAATTTAGGACGCATGTTGATGTAAGTTTTAATATTAATACCATAAATTATGTGGAGTAATAGTAAAATTATAGATATTTGTTTATCATGATTGATCTTACATTAAAATTTATTTATTTATTGCAAGGGAAGAAAGAGAGGGAGAGAGGGAGGGTGAGCCAAGGCCTCTTTTGCTGCAAATAAACTCCAGATGCATGTGCCATTCTGTGCACTGGCTCTACATGGGCACTAGGGAACTGTACACAGGTCGTTAGGCTTTGCAGGCAAGTGACTTAAGTGCTGAGCTATCTCTCTAGCTCTAAACTTACATTTTCATCAGCTTAAAATAGATTTTTCAACCTTAATGTATTTTATGTATACTCCATGATAATCGCAAAGAAAATAAATAGAAATTACACAAACAGAAATGAGAAAATAATTTTAAGCACATCAACCAAAAGGTCACTGAAACAAAAAAGACATCAAGAGAGGGAAAAAAAAGGAAAAGTAATTACCAGACAAGCAGAAAATAATTAGCATTTGGAATCTGCACATACCTTATTGAACTCATGCTTAACACATATAAGGCTCTAGACTCTGTCTTAATCATCAAAACAAACAAACAAAAAAAACCATGAAATGTCAGGGGTAAATTTTTCCTTATCAATAATTACATTGCATATAAATGGATTAAACTCCCTAATTAACATATATAGAACATTTATTAAAACATAACCCAACTATCTGCTGTCTTCAAGGAACACACATAACTAAGAACGGCATACATAAATTTGAGAGTCAAAGGTTGGAAATAAAACTATAAAGTAAATACTTTAAAAGCTGCAAGCAAGCTGGTTTAGCAATTCTGATATCTGATAAAGTTGTCTTCAAACCAAAACTAATTAGAAGATATAAAAGAGGTATACTCTACATTGATAAAAGCAATGATTTATCAAGAGTACATAACTATTGTAAATATTTATATACTGAATCTTGAGGCCCCAACTTTTGCAAATCATAGGTACAAAGTGTAAAAGAGGCCTCGCTGGATGGCTCATTGGTTAAAGGTGATTGCCAAAATCTGGGCTCTGTCAGCTAAGATTTAATCCCCCAGGACCAATATAAAGCCAGATGAACAAAGTGGCATGTGTGCCCGAGTTTGTTTGCAGTGGAAAGAGGTGCTCTCCTTCTCTATTATCTATCTATCTATCTATCTATCTATCTATCTATCTATCTATCTATCTAACATCTATCTATCTACCTAGCTATTATCTATCTATCTATCTATCTATCTATCTATCTATCTATCTATCATCTATCTATCTATCTCTATTGCTTCCTCTCTCCCTTCTTGCAAATAAAAGACCAGCTAGGTCTGGATGCAATAATAATGGGAGATTTCAATACATCACTGTAGTGGTTTGAATCAGATACTCCCCATAAAATTTTGTGTTCTGAGTGCTTGGTCCCTAGACTATCGAAATTTGGGAGATAGAGCCTTGATGGAAGAGGTGTGTTGTGGGAGTTGGGCTTAGAGATGTTATAGCCAGTTATCCCTTGCTAGATTTCTGTTCACTCTGCCTGCTGTTTTCCATATGCTGCGGTGGAGGTGATTTCCAGCCTCTGCTCATGCCATGCTTTCCCCTGCCATTATGGAGCTTCCCATCCAAACTGTGAGCCAAACTGGAAAGCTTTCCTCCATAAGCTGTTTTTGGTTGGGTGCTTTGTCCCCACAATGAGAAGGTAACTGCAACAGAAAATTTCAAACATGACTGTGTGGCTTTGGGCCTTTTAGAACTGATGTGGAAAGATTTGAAACTTTGGAATAAGAGATGCCTTGCAGTGATGTAAGCAGAGTCTGATGGACCACTCTGGTTAGAGTTTGAGAGACCTAACTGCAGAAAGAACTGTGGATTGTTGTTGGGCATTGCTAAAAATGGGCTGGGACTGTGAGGAGGATGGCTTAAACTGATGGACATGGCTGGGGACCTTGGGCTATGGAGGTTGCAGCTGGCCTTATTGTCGGGAACCCACCCTGGCGATGGTGACTGGCCTTCCCTACCCTCAGGCAAGGTTGTAGTATGCCCTGTCAGTCATCACCCAGAGTGGGAAGAACTGGCAAGGCCCACCCCCCTTGCCCAAAAACATCTGACTATTCCATAAGTCAGGCCTTGCCCCTCCTGCACAGTACCTGACCTTGTGGCTAGCAGCCCAAGAGACCCTTATGTGGCTGAAGTCACTTGGCCTTTCTGCCATCACTCCCACAGCTCCTCCCCCACAGCTTTGAACTCTCTCACAGCTCCTCCCCCACAGCTTTGAAGTTACCATACCTCTTCTGCCACTATATCCCTTACAACCAATTAGATAGCAACCCATAAACTATGTATCCTATAGCCATGTAGTCTGTATGTGACATCTCAACCTTCCCCAAGTGTTTATTAACCTACTCCCCATTTGAATAAATGAGTGCTGTCCATCAGACGGTCTCTCAGGTGTTCATTGCCCGTCATCACACTCACCCACTGCTCCAGGATGGACCCTGCTTCCCCCCAACTCTTCCCTCACTTGCCCAGGACGTCGGTGGTCAATGACCCCAGGAATGGTGAGGACCCACAGTGTAAGAACCCACAGATTGTGTTGGCTTGGATTATGAGTGGAAGAAAGAACTTTGTCAGGACTTTGCTATAAACAGTTTGTGTGAGAGGCTTGCTAAATTCTGCTGGTGTCATGAGAACTTGAGGACAGTAGAGCTTGGAAGAAATGGACTGGTGTGAGAAGAAGGATATGTCACAGAAAGAAATGAAAGTTCAGGCTTCAGCTGTAATTGTTAGAGAGATCACCACCACTGAGATTGGGCCAGCTGTTCTGCATTGGGACAGCAGGAAAAATGCTGACTGCTTTGAAAGAGTAGGGGACCAGAATGCTGAGTTTTCTTGCTCTTCAAAGTCAGCTTCATACCCCACTCAACTAACAAATTTGGTAGCCTACTTTGTACTACAGAGTGAATTCCAGGTCAGCCTGGGCTAGAGTGAGACCATACCTTGGAAAAAACAAAAATAAAAAAAAGATAGATCTTGGGGCTGGGGAGTTGGCTTAGTGATTAAAGGCACTTGCTTGCAAAGTGATGAGAGGTCTCAAATAACCCAATAATGTTCCTCACAACTCTAAAAAACCAAGAAGAAGCCAAACCCAAATGCATCAGAAAGCAAAAAATAGTACAGAACATGGCAGAAATTAGTGAAATAGAAAGTAAAATTGCAGATTTAGAGTAGAGCTGCAACATGAAAGGCACAACTGGAGGGGTGGTAGCTCACACAATTCTATCATGAATTTTAGATCCCCAATATGGATCTGCAAGATTTGGAGTTTGTTCTGCTAGGTTTCAGTTTCATCCCAGTCAGAATGGCTATCATGATTAAAATAGATGACAACAACTGTTGGAGAGGATGTAAGGAAAATGGAACTCTTATTACTGTTGGTGGGAGTATACTAGTGTATACACAATGGAAATAAGTGTGGAGGTTTCTCAATAACCAGAAATAGAAGTACCATGTAACCTTGCCATACCATTCTTGGGGATATATGAAAAGGACTCAACAGCCTACCATGCAGATTACTGTGTATCCATCTTCATCACCACTCTATTCACAATAGAAAGGGGATGAAATCAGCTTAGATGCCCATCAACTGATGACTAGATAATGAAAATATGGTATATATACTCCAGGAAATTTTGTTCAGATATAAAGAGAAATGAAGTTATATAATGTTCAGGATAATAAATGGAATAGGAAAATAGATTAAGCCAGGCAAATCATAGTCCTACAGACAAATACCATATTTTACAAATATGTAGATCCTAACTTTTATCTATTAAATAATTCTATCCAGGTGGAGTAAATGTGGGTATAGCCCAGGAAACTAGAAAGGGGCCTGTGAGACTGGGAACAAAGAGGACTTAAAAGAGGGGTGGTAATAGTAGAACACATTAGATATTAAAGTGTAGGAGGGAATACTTGGGCCAATGGTGCAATGGGGAAATGGGTGTTGGAAAGAAGTAGATGGAAGTGGGGGGTAAATCAAAACAAAGCATTATGAAAATACCATAAGGAAATGTGTTACTTTGTAGGATAGTTTTAAAAAAATCACTTCCTTCTTATCTATTACAAAAAAGACACAGAATGGTAAAATAAAGAAAGAACACAACAACATGCTATGTGCATGGGACTCACTATAGATTTAAGGCCATACATAAGTTGAAAATAAAAGCATGGAAAAACGTATTCTATAAAAACAGCAACCAAAGGAGAGTAGGAAGTGGTTATATTTACATGAGAGAAAGTAGACTTCAAGTCAAATCACTCACAAGAAACTGAGAACAGCATAATTATATAATGGTGGAAATGTCATTTCACAAAATTTCACAGAACAATTAGAATTGTCACAGCACACACAGAAAAATTTTCAGGATAGCTTACATGATACCTCGCAAAAGAAGTCTTAACAAATTTAAGAAGACCCAAACTGTATTAAATATCTTTTCTTGTTTTTTGGCTTTTTTTTCTTTTCTTTTTCAAGGTAGGGTCTCACTCTAGCCCAGGCTGACCTGGAATTCACTATGTATTCTCAGGGTGGCCTCTAACTCTCAGTTATCATCCTATCTCTGCCTCCCAAGTGCTGGGATTAAAGGCATGTGCCACCATGCCCAGTTTAAATATCTTTTCTAAGCAAAATGAAATGAAACTATACATTTATAGAAGGAAAATGTTGTTAGGTTTGCAACTATGTGCACATTAAACAGTCTAATTTTCAATAAGTCAAAGGTTGTAGAAGCAAAAAGCCATGACACCTAAACAGTAAAATTTTTAATACCAAAGAGTCAAAGAAGAATATTGAAATGAATTAAAAAAGAACAACACACCAAAACATGTGGTGTGTAACAAAAGCAGTATTATGAAGAAAATTTATTATGATAAATATCTACATTAAACAGAAGAAAGATCCAGGCCTGGTTGTACATGCTTATAACCCTAGCTACTTGTGAGCCCAGGTCAAGATAATCACAAATTCAAGGTCTGTCAGAACTACAGTAAGTTCAGAGCCACCTTGGTGGCTGAAATCCTAAGCATTGCTTTAACTGATATTTTGGAGTTTTTCACCTTTTAATCAATAAATCTCTTTTAACTTAATAAAGTTAAAACTTTGATGAAAAAGAAGAAAATTAGTCCAGAATTAACAGAAGGAAGGAAATACTAAAGGCCAGAGCAGAAAGAGAATAGACAACCTAAAAGTAATCAACAACACTAAGAATTGTGTTTTTTTGGTTCAAAACTAAACAAAATTGTCAAATATATACCTAGACTAAGAAAAAAAGAAGATACTCAAATTGATAAAGTCAGAAAAAAAGACACTAAAAAGTCGGACCTTTATCAGGTACTTAGAGAGAACACCTGAATCAAAGGAGCCTGGAGCATGTGGCTAACATCCACAATGAGCAGCGACATCTACAAGGTTTCCCAAAGAAGAAAGATTTCTGTCAGAGTACTTGATGACCCACCAAAGGTTAATGGTAAGACCCTACTGCCAAAGACACCATATGTTGTTGGGATGGAACATGGAGTGACCTTGCTGGAATCTGGAAGAGAGTCAGTCCCCAGACAGTTAGCTTGTCTAGTGCCAGAAGGTGTTACATGAGTGACTGGGGGAAAATGACCAGCATCTGTCTATGAAACTCGTGGTCTAAGCTACTCAGCAGCAATCAAACTGCCCTGATGCTCACACAAGGGCAATAGTGACACACAGCCATGGTGGGTTACCAACTGCTCTTGATTTGGCTAACAGATCCACTCTGTGGAACAGAACCCATACCTGGAAAGGGAAATCAAGTTATAACCATATTAAAAAATGAGCCCACAATTCAATATCAATGTCTCACCTATAGTGGTATACAAGAGGGCCTACATCTATGAAATTCTCTCTAAAGTAATAATTGTATTGTGTACAGACCTCACTCTACATTGGAAAATTTGCTTCTCTTTTTCAGATGGATGCAGAGCCCGAGGAGAGAATCAGCCTTACCAGGGCCCCAGCTGAAACCATGGAGTAATGGGGGAAATGAGCAAGAGTGCTGCTTTCTTGGTGAACCTGGTATCAGCACAAGGGTGAAGGAGACAGACACAGAGAACACTCAACTCTTACCAAATCAGATATCCCAAGACACAGAAACTCCCAACACTTTGTCACTGAAATGGACCTACAATGAATCCAACGTGGCTCAGGGAAATTCATGGAAGAGGGAGCTGAAAGATTGTTAGAGCCATAAGTTTTGTCATTATGCACAGAGACATTGCCTCTCCACCATAACTGATGGCTACACCCATGTAGCAGACAGCTTCAGGTTCACTGAGATGAACTTCCACACCATGCAAAGTTATGGAGGAAGGGATATTTATTGAAGCTTACAGATCCAGGGAAAGTTCCATAATGGCAGAAGAAACTGGCCTGCTTTCACAGAACCAAACACAGAGAGAAAAGCCACAAGCCAAAAAGGCAAATGCCACATAGCACATCATACCTCAGGAACTCCAGCTAGGCACACTTTGCATATCTTTAGATTGAAATCTCAAACCCACCACCACACCTTAAGATCCACCCAGTGACACTGCCTCCAGCCAGGTGGCTGCAGATGCAAAGTACAAACTAATAAAACACTGAATATATTGGGGGACATCTATTCAAACTACCACACCCCACAATGCAAGACCCACAATTCCCATAGGGGGAAGACAGGGAGAAGGCTAGTGATGGTACCATCATGGCTGTATACACACTATATAGATAACTAATAAAAATTTTAAAAGGAGACATTAAAATAATTGCAATAGAAATATTAGAATCATACAACAATTAGTAATTATATGTCAACACACTGGGTAACCTAGAAAAAATTGGATATGTTTCTATGACTATACAACATTCTAACACTGACCAATGAAGAAAGAGAAAGTATTAATATATCTAAATCAAATAAGTAGGTTGATATTGTAACGAAAATTGGGGGGATAACCCAATGGCATATCATTTGGGTACAGTAATCAATAATATCTAAAGAAAGAAAATCCCAGGACTAGATGGCTTCTCTGATAAATTTTGAAAAAAAAAATTATGAAGAGTTAATGCCAATACCTCTCAAACTCTTCCAAAAACACTAAAGAGAAGGAAACACTTCCAAAATCATTTTATGAGCCTAGCCTTTCCTGATACAAAAGCCAAAGTTTCCTTCTATAAGAAAACAGAGAATAAATACATCTACTAGCCAATATCACTGATGAAAATAGATGCAAAAAATTCTCAACAAATATCAGCAAATAATTCAGTAGCCTATAAAAGGAATTATACATCATGGCCAACTAGAATTTTTTCCCTGTGATGCAAGGGATAACATACATGTAAATATAAATAGATGTGGGCTGGAGAGATGGCTTAGTGGTTAAGGTGCCTGCCTGCTAAGCCTAAGAACCCGGTTCCAATCTCCAGGTCCCACGTTTAGCTAGATGCAAAGTGACGCAAGGGTGCAATGATGCACTTGCCCACAAGGGGGCGCACGCATCTGGATTTTGTTCACAGCAGCTGAGAGACTGCTGGCGCGCCCACTCTCTATCTGTCTCCCTCTCCCTCTCTGTCTGTCTCTCTCTCTGTGTCTCTCTCCAAAAAATAAAATAAAAAATTAAATAAAAAAAATAAAAAATAAAATAAAAAATAGATGTGATGGACAGAATTTAAAATACAATATCTACAAATCAATAAATATGAAGTACCATATTAAATATATAACATTTGCAAATCAATAAATGTGATACATTGCATTAACATAATGAATAAAAATATAACCATCTCAACAGATAATGAAACAGAATTTGACCAAATTTCAGATAAAATAAAATATTTCAGAAGATTAGGAACAGAAGTAAATTATCTCAATATAATAAAAGCCATATATGATATCTCATAGTGAATATATTTAATAGTGAAAATTGGAGAACAGGGAGAGATCCCTAACTCTTTCTATGAAGCTAGTATCACTCTAATTTCAAAACCAGGCAGAGATGCCACAAGAAAGGAAAATTATAGGCCCATTTCTCTGATGAACATAGACTCAAAGATCCTGAACAAAATTCTTGCAAACTGAATTCAATAATACATTGAAGCATTATCCACCTTGATCAAGTAGGCTTCATCCCTGGAACAAAGGGTTGGTTCAACATACGGAAATCTGTCATTGCAATACACCACATAAACAAGCTTAAACACAAAAACCACATGATCATTTCAATAGATGCAGAAAGGGCCTTTGACAAAATTCAACATCACTTCATAATCAAAACATTGGAGAGAATAGGCATGGATGGCCCATATCTCAAAATAATAAAGGCTATATATAAAGCACCTAAAGCCCAATTAATTCTTTTTTTTTCTTTTTTTTATTTATTGACAACAAAATATACTTACATACAAAAGGTGCATAGTATTTCCCTCCCCTCCCCCCATTCCCCTAAAGAACTCCACTCTCCATCATATCCCCTCCCTCTCTCCATTAGTCTCTTTTTTAATTTGATGTCATCATCTTTTACTTCTATTATGAGGGTCTTGCGGAGGTATTTCTAGGCACAGCAAGGTCATGGATATCAAGGCCAATTTCTGTCTGGGCAGTTGCATTATAAGGAGTCGTACCCTTCCTTTGGCTCTTCCATTCTATCCACCCCCTCTTCCGCAATGATCCCTGAGCCTTGGAGGGTGTGACAGAGGTGTTTCAGTGCTGAAGCCCAATTAATTCTTAATGGGGAGAGACCGAAGGAATACCCACTGAGATCAGGAACAAGGCAGGGGTGGGTGTCCACTTTCACCTCTGCTCTTCAACATAGTGCTAGAAGTATTAGCACAAGCAATAAGACAGGAGAAAGAAATCAAAGGGATAAAAATTGGAAAGGAAGAAGTTAAGTTAGCCCTATTTGCAGATGACATGATTCTATACATAAATGACCTGAGAACCTCCATCTCAAAATTCTTAAAGGTGATTAGCACCTTCAGCAAAGTAGCAGGATATAAGATCAATGCAAACAAATCAGTAGCCTTTCTGTATGCAAAAGACAAAGACACAGAAAAAGAAATAACTAACATCGTCCCATTTTCAATTGCAACAAAGAAAATAAAATACCTTGGAATAACATTAACTAAGGAAGTGAAAGACCTGTACAATGAAAACATAAAAACATTCAAGAAAGAAATTGAGGAGGTCCTACAAAAATGGAAAGACCTCCCATGCTCCTGGATTGGTAGAATTAACATTGTGAAAATGGCAATCTTACCAAAAGCACTTTATAGATTGAATGCAATGCCGATAAAAATCCCAACTTCCTTATTCAATGAGATAGAACAAACTATCTCAAAATTCATATGGAAAGGCATAAGGCCTAGGATATCGAAGCATATCCTCAGCAAAAGAAACACCTCTGGAGGCATTACCATACCTGATCTAAAGCTATACTACAAAGCCATTGTAATAAAAACAACATGGTACTGGCATAAAAACAGGAATATAGACCAATGGAACAGAATAGAAGACCCAGACTTTGGGTCAAATAACTACAGCTACTTGATATTTGACAAAGGCCCTACCAACACAGAATGGAAAAAAAGATAGCATCTTCAACAAATGGTGCTGGACAAACTGGACAACCATATGTAGGAAAATGAAACTCGATCCACACATCTCACCATGCACAAAAATCAAGTCCAAATGGATCAAAGACCTTAATATAAAACCAGAAACTCTGCTACTACTGGAAGAAAAAAATAGGAGGAAACTTCCGCAACATAGGAATGGGAAAAGACTTCCTGAACAAAACCCCAGCAGCCCGGGAAATGAAACAATCACTCAACCATTGGGATCTCATGAAGCTGAAAAGCTTTTTCACTGACAAAAATATAATAACCAAAGCCAGCAGAATACCCACAGAATGGGAGAAAATTTTCACCAGCTATACAACTGACAGAGGCCTAATTTCTAGAATCTACAAAGAACTCCAAAGCCTAAACAATAAGTCATCAAACAACCCACTCACAAAATGGGGCAGAGAACTGCACAGGGAGTTCTCAGAAGAAGAAATACAAATAGCAAACACACATTTAAGAAAATGTTCAGCATCCCTAACCATCAGGGAAATGCAAATTAAAACAGCTATGAGATTCCACCTTACCCCAGTAAGGATGGCTAACATTAAAAAAAACAATGAAAACAAATGCTGGAGAGGCTGTGGAGAAATAGGAACAAGTTTTCACTGCTGGTGGGAATGTAAAATGATTCAACCATTATGGAAAGCTATATGGAGACTCCTGAAAAGGATGACCATAGATCTACCAATGGATCCAGTTATTCCCTTACTGGGCATTTACCCTAAAGGCTCCAAGCTTCAGATCAGAGACATTTGCTCAACCATGTTCATAACTGCTCAATTTGTAATAGCAAAGAGCTGGAATCAACCCAGGTGTCCATCACTATATGAATGGATAACAAAGATGTGGTATATCTATACTATGGAATTCTACATAGCAGTAAGGAAAGATGAAATAAGGAAATTTGAAAAAAATGGTCAAACATGACCTCAGTGAGCTCACCCAATCACAAAAAGATAATTGTCACATGGTCTTGTGACAATACACCTGAGATGAGGCCAAACCTAATAAGCACTCTGAGGACCAGACAATAGGGATGGTGGGATGGAGGGAGGGTAAAGGTGGGAGGGAATGAGAGGGTGGGAGGGAGTACAAGGGTGGGGGGATACAAATTGGGACCCAAAAGGAAATGATACTATAAAACCCTTTATTCTGAACAACAGGCTAAAACATTGATCCTTCAGCAGGCCCGCAGAGGGAACACCCGACCCACAGGAAACTGGAGAGAACATCATGAAGACCAACCTTAATCTTTTCCTGCTTCTGTTTTTCTTCTCTCTCTCTCTCTCCCTCTCCTCTCTATACTCACTTTCTTTTTTATATTATCTATCTTTACCTCCCTCACCTTCCTAGGCGCTGACTTATAACTCCCAGTGCCAGCATGGGGTTAACTTCCACAATGAGCTGTTGATCCGAGACACCTACAAATTTCCCAAAAAAGACAGATTTCTGTCAGAGTTCTTGATGACCCACCAAAGGTTAATGGTAAGACCCTTCTGTCGAAGATAGCATACACGTGTGAGACCAAATATGGAGAGACATGGCCAGAATCTGGAAGAGGGTCAGTCCCCAGACAGTTAGCTAGTCTAGTGCCAGAGGGTGCTACATGAGCAACTGGGGGAAAATGGCTAACATCAGTCCAAACAACTTGCAGTCTAAGATACCCAGCAGGAAACAACCTGACATAATGCTCAAACAAGTGCAGTAGTGGCACACAGCCATGGTGGGTAACCAACTGCTCTTGATTTGGCTAATAGATCCACTCAGTGGAATGGAACTCATTGCTGAAACTGGGAAATAAGTCAAAACTAGGTACAAAAAATGAGCTCAGTCTCCAAGATCAAGATACCACCAAACATGGGCTAGAAGAGAGCCTACGCATATAAAAATCCCTCCAAAACATCTATGACCATCCCTTCTATCTAGTACTAACTGCTCTCTCCGTTGGAAAATTTGCTTCTCTTTTTTCAGATGGACAACGAACCTGAAGGGTGGATTAGCTAATCACATTTCACCAGGGCCCCAGCTGAAACCATAGAGTAATGCAGGGGAAGGGCAAGAATACAGCGTTCATGGTGATCACAACACCAGAAAAAGGCTGAAGGAGATAAACACAGAGAACATCCAACTCCAACTAAGCCAGATATCCAGAGACACAGAGGCTCCCAAAACCTCATCACTGAAGTAGAACTAAAATGAACCCAATGTGGCTCAGGGAAATTCATGGAAGAGGGAGCGGAAGAAATGTTAGAGCCACAAGTTGGGGCATAATGCACAGAGACTTGGGCCTACCCCCCTAGAACTCTTGACTACCCCCACAATGCATGATCCACATTCCCCATTGATGAGGGTCCCTTTGGAAGAGGAAGGACAGGGAGGAGGATAATGGAGCCAACACTATGAATGTAAAATCAGAATAATATAAATAAAAAATAAAATAAAAAATACATTAAGATGATTTCCTCATTAAAAATGTGATGGTTTTTCTAACATTTTATTTAAATTTTAAAATTTGAAGTGCAATTAATAAAGAAAGAGAAAAATGTCCGTGCCTAAAAAAAAATTTGTTTGCTACTTTCTCCATAAATGTTTCAAAGACTTTAGGGCTGATTTTTCATCAGAACTTCCCATTTCTTTGTCCTCCAAAATAAGAATTATTTCCTGTAAAAGACATTTGGATTCAGAATAAAAGTAGAAATCCATGATTATGACTGCCATCACACCACCTTTCCCCACCGTGCACACAGACACAAAACTAACATTTAAAATTTAATTTAAAATCACTCTACTTTTCAATTTAACCTTGTTACAAGTCATAATAATCTGTGAAAACATGGATTAACACACAGTGACATAAATCTAGAACTATTAGGGAGATCACTCACAAATGCTAACACTGTACTAGTGGAATATATATTTCAGGATCAAAGGAAGCCTGCTGAAGCTACCTAATCATAAAGATTCCTCATTATTCAGGACAATCTGGTAGCAGAAGAAGAAATTTGAAGAGAATAATGGAAAAATAAAAAGTTTGATTGGGATCTTAGTTTAAAAGAAAAACACTAAGACCTGGATGCTGTGAGTTATATCTGCAATCTTAGCACTTGAGAGGTTGAGGCAAGAGGATCATGAATTTGTGGCCTGCCTGGCCTACAGAATGAGTCCCTGTCTATAACAATTATGAAAAGAGATTTATGCTACATTCAACAAAGCATCTAATTAAACTAGTTTCTAATTTTGTTTTTTCTTTAATTTAGGTGATACATTATTACAAAGGTGTGAGAAAAAAATAGGTGAGATAGGGAGAGAGAGGAGGCGAGAGAAGGGTGTGTACATACCAAATAGCAGGTTATTATTATTATTTTTCTTTGTTGTTTTTTTGAGGTAGGGTCTTGCTCTATCCCAGTCTGACTTGAAATTCACTGTGTAGTCTCAGGTTGGCCTCAAACTCACAGTGATCCTCCTTCCTCTGCCTGCTGAGTGCTGGGGTTAAGGTTGTGTGCCACCACACCCAACAGAAAGAGAGAGAATGGGTGTGACAGGGCCACCAGCTGCTGCAAACAAAATCCAGACACATGCACCACCTTATGCATCTGGTTTTACATGAGTCCTGGGGAATCAAACCTGGGTCCTTTGGCTTCACAGGCAAGCAGATTAACTGCTGAGCCATCTCTCCATACTGGATTATATTTTTGTTTATGAATATGATTTAATTAATAATGACTACTAATTTTAAGAAAAAATACATGTCTTTTGTTAGCCCTCCATGTGACCTTATCTGTGTGTGTCTAAACAAATGAATCAATTTTTACATTTCCTAATAAACCTAGGAATAGTATATATTACACTTTACATTTGACTATCATTAAAGGGTCATTCTTGGAACACTGAGAGGTGAATCTTTTTTTTTCAGGAAGTTCCTTTTAGCTTGTATTATTTAAATAATCTCTTTTGAAATATCAGTGCTGCCATCTTACTTGTCCAATTTCTCTTTTTCAATTGTTAACTTATATAACTTTACCAGGTCATCATTTGTCAGTAATTTTGTGTTATTGGAGAAGTTCTCCCAGGTCTTTTATCTACTTCATCTTTCTGCATTTTTTCCAAACGTTTCAATTTGCAAATTTGCAGTGAACATATCTGTATATTTACAAGAAAGACAAATTCTGGAGATATACACCAGTGTTATTCAAGCAGAGGTATTGAAATAAGGCCCAATATTAGTATGGCCAGCACATTGATGAATATATATGGTTTCACTCTGGTCCAGGCTGACCTGGAATTAACTATGTAGTCTCAGGGTGGCCTTGAACTCACAGTGACCCTCCTACTTCTGCCTCCCAAGTGCTAGGATTAAAGGCGTGTGCCACCATGCCTGGCTTGATGAATATTTTTTATATTATGGTAATTTTTCCTCCTTGCATTTATTTACTGTGTAGATTCTATTACTTGAATACTTGAATAATAAGAACCAATTTGTATGTAACAATATATTCTATCTTAACTTTATTTGCACTATTACCATAGATATCAGTCAAGGATTTCAACAATTTATTCCTTCCCCTTTAGTGTGCCAGTGGAAGTGGTGATATTATTAAGCTAGAGGATGCCAGTATTGCAAGTTTCAAGAATCTATAAGAAATAATACGTGTAATACGAGTGATCAAGGTTGAGAAAAGGTTTAAACTCAGATACAGGCTAGGCTATACACAGAACCATTGCCAAATGTGTTTACAGTGGTTGATTGGTAAATCAAAGACATTGAGGAAAACACTCTCAGGGTAGTGCTTCCAGGCTGTACAATATGTTAACTGTGAAGGACACGGTATTCTGTTCTACCTGCATACCATTTTTTGGTTATGAAACTTCTAGATCAATAAGGAACCAAAGTGTGCATTAATCATTACACATCAAACACCAAGAGCTCCATGTTCATCTCAGATCCCTTTTGACTATGCAACCCAATTCCCAGAGGGTGATGCAGAGTGCCAAGGTAGAAGCTATGAACATTATGGGGTTGTGAGACAGTTAAGCAACCCTGTACCTTAGGGAAACCAAATCTTTTCTTGTGGGCTACATATAAACCAGTTCCAATTTTGACCTAGAAGGAAGCATCATCTATTTTTTATATGGAATGTCTTTTTCACCTACCCCATTTTTAGCTATCCCATTGATGAGGAGAGATCCAGAGCTTGTTAGCCACATAATCACAGTCCAGGGGAACAAGACATTGCCCACTATGCAGGGCCACACAGGATTGCACCCAGGAAGGGTTAATAACTAAGGACTGTGGGTGTCACATGAAACTTTTCCCTGGAGAGATACAAACACATGCCTATTTGCCCCAGATAGAGCGCAGATGACAGAACAAGGTCCAATTACACCAAAAAGCCCACCTCAACATTGGTGATAACTCACAGAACCTACATCTCTGGCGTTCACTACACAGAAAGTTGCCTGTCCTCTGATCAGAGTTGCCCCTTCCCAAGCAATTGTTTAAACTTCATATAACCTTGGGGAGTGATAATATGACCTTTTAAGTTTCACTTCTCCCAGATTTGGTCTCCTGAGTCTCCCTTGCTCCCCCCACCCACCCAAGGGAATGTTTCAATTAAGAGGAAGCTGTTATAGAACCACTGGTCAGAGTTTTCTCCTCAACAGGTATTTACTGCTCCTATAACCTTGAGAGTGCTTATGTGACCTTTTAAGCTCTCCCACACTTGACTTCCTGAGTCTTCTCAGCCCCCCACCAAGGGGATGTTTGGATTCCGAGGAAACTTACAGAACACTGGTCAGGGTCTGCCCCTCAGCTGTTGTTTACCACTCCAATAAACTTGAGGGGTGTTCCTGTGACCTTTAAATTTCAGATCTCCCAGACTTGTTGACATCTTGATTCTTCTGAGCCTCTTTCCTCATTCAAGAAGAACATATTTCAATTCTGAGGAATTTGCTATACAACGGTGGGAAGCAAGCTGTGTAGTATCACGATAATTAGGAGGCAATGCTTGTTCTTCTAGGAGAATGTAATTGGATGTTTGAGTAATTCTGCAAGATGATAATGAACTGAAAACTTACTATTCAAAGGTAAGGAGGAACTATATTCCTTGACAGCAGAAAGGGCTGTTTGGCTATATCTCATCATTAGGAGAAGAGCAGAAGGGAAGTTTACACCACACTAAACAATAAGCAAATATACCATTTTTCCTAGAGGGAGACACCACCTTCATCTTTCATAGTTGATTGCTATACACTCATTTCCAAAAATATACTTAGTTCCTCTGCTTATATGCCATATTGTATGTGAGAGGTCTGTGAATAATTGTCTCCAAACATAATGTCAATAATGTTGAAGAATGCTACATTTTGGTTAGGGTAGTAATAAGCCTAGCATCATGGTATATAAAAACATATTCAACCAATTATTATAATTCATTATCATAATACATTTAGCCCATAACTTTGACAGTTCCTCATATGAGATATGAAGACAAAGTATAAATGGACTTTTAAAATTGCATACAAATTGGAAAAAATTATGGGGGAATGATATCAGCATGAGGGTGAAGGAGATAGACATTAAGGACATTCAACACCTACCAAACCAGAGATCCAGAGGTTCCTAAGAGCCCATCACTGAAGTAGACTTAAAACTAACCCAACATGGCTCAGAGAATTTTGCCCAAGAGGGGGCAAAAAGATTGTTAGAGCCACAGGTTGGGACATTATACACAGAGATGTTGCCTCTTCACCATAACTGATGGCTGCCCCCACAATGTGTGATCCAGAATCCCCATGGGGATGACCTGGATTCTCAATGAGGAGGGTCCCTTTGGAAAAGGGGCAGGGATGAGGGAAAGTATGGCACCAACATATGCTGTTTACATACTAAGTATGTCCATAACTAATAAATAAAAAAATATGGGGTAAGTGTAGTTGTTTAAATGCATGGCCCCATAGACTTCCAGCTGGAATCTTGAGTTTCCACTGGATGAGGTGGAGCCCTACTGGGGAAGAGGTATGTCCCTTCTTGGAGTCCAGCCAGATGTGTTTTGGGGTGGAACTTAATTCTAGGCCTATTAGCATGTGGAGAGAAATTTGGAGTTCTGGCTGTTCATGCTTTTTGTTGTTTACTGGCTATTTGGTGATGTCTCTCTGCTATGATCTATGGATGTGAGCCACCTTCTTCCATTGATGGTGTTTCTCTTGGATACTTTAAGCCTGAAATGAACCCTTTCCTCTAATAAACTGTTTGTGGTCAGGCCATTGCTACAATGAATCTGACCATGTAAATTTTGGTCTTTTGGAATATGTATGTTGGAGGAATGTGGAAGGACTTGTTATTATGAGAAATTGAGTTACATGAAGATAACACCAGAGATAGAGATTTAGAAAATTTATTCATATCTACATGGACTCAGGGGATTAACTTCCAAAGCCTGAGCTACTCAGCTCTGATGGCTCAGAGATTTTATAGACAACGTGGCAGGCCATCTGACATCACTTTGAGTTCTTTATAATATTGGTAGGTTACAAGTTTCTAAAATTACATGATTTTGGGGGGACAAACAGAAAAGTCCTTAGAAATAAGTCAGTGATAAGAAAATACAAATGTAGAACAGAAAGCTACTTTTCAGTTTGTACCTATGGTTTCATTAACCAGATGATATACAAGCAGCATAGATAGGGAAGAGGTTCAGGGTCATGCTATCTCCCTGGTAAAGGCTTGTAAAATATAAACTGTGTTTTAGAGTATCATCTGGGTCTGGTTTCTTTGTTAAATTTCTTCTACCAAATTGGTACTTTGGACTGGAGAAGCCTCCCAGTGTGGTAAATCAAATTTTATACTCTATTCTGTTGAGTTTGAAAAGTGCTGAAGGCTAGGCTTTGCTTATGAACTTTCAAAGGGAAAGGAGAGACAGAAGAGAACTCTGGAACTGGACTACTGGCTTCTGTCCATGCCAAAAGAGTTTGATCAAAGTTAAATTTAAAAGTAATGACTTGTGTTCTTGGCAGAATCATATACAGAAAGACATGAAGGATATACAGTTTATCACAAAAAAGTAGGCAAGATTAAAATTACTTGCACAGAGACAAGTTTTAGATTGCTGAAGTTCCAATTGTTAAACAGATTACCACTCTTAAGGGTTGGCCAACTGCTTTGCATTGGGACAATGGAAAAGTCTCTTGATAGTGAAATCAACCCAGGAAAGGCTCAATAAGCAGGAATGTAAACTCTTTTACAAGGAAGTGACTTAAAGAAAAATCCTAAAGGTATATCCTACATTTCAAGCTTAAGGTTTACTTCCAGGGTGGATTAACAAATTTGGCTATGCCATACACCTGATGCAGGTTTTAGAAAAATGCTAGGAAGGAGGTCATGAAGAGCACATGGTCTAAAAGATGTTTTTGAGATGTAGGAAGTGAAACATGGCTGAATCCCTGTGTACACTCCTAGTAAGGCCATTGTATGAAGATAAACATTTCCAGGAACCTGCTTCAGAGATTCAGCATTGTGAAGCAGGGTGAGGTCACTATACTAAAGGCTGAAAACATCCATTGTATGGGGCTGTAAGGATGGACCATAGTTTTCAGTGAAGATCCAAGGATATTTTGGATATACCAGTACTGTGCAACAGCTACCATGGACTGCTGTTGTATCAGGATGAAAGTTTTCTTCTGGGCACTCTGGAATAGAAAATCCAGAGTCCTTCATTACTGGTTATGTTGGACTTGAACTACAGATGTTTGATGTTTACCTGATGATTATTGATTTGTATTGGTCTATTCCCTGCTTGTTGTGCCTTTTTGCAATGTAAATAATAACTCTGCCATTATGTGTTGGAAGTATGAAATTTATTTAGATCTTTCAGGATTCACAGTCAAGAGAGATAGTCTTAAATCATAGATGAGACTTGGGACGTTGGAAGAGTCTTAAAGTTGGTAAAACTTATGGGGACCTTAGAAATTAGACTGAATGCAATTTGCAATGTGAGATGGTCATGGGTCTATGGGGGCCAGGGTAGAAGGTAGTGGTTTAAATGTGTGGCCCCATAGTTCTACATATGATGGAAACTGTATATTACTTTTCTTTCTTATAGTCTTGAATCTTGAGTCTCCAATGGGCAAACCCCTACTGAGAAAGAAGTATGTCCCTGGGGTGGATCTTGAGTCCAACCTTAAGGTATGTGGAGATCAGTTTGGAGTTCTGGCTGCTCATGCTGTTTCCTATTGGCTGGCTGTTAGGTGATGTCTCTCAGCTACGAGCTATAGAATTGAGCCAGATTCTTCCATCTTTGATGGTACTTCCCCTGGATTCTATAAGCCTGAAATAAACCTTTTCCTCCAATAAGCTGTTTCTGGTTGGGTTTTTGCCCAGCAATGGGAATCTTACTACAACAGGAAGTCAAATACAAGTATCTGTAAGTATTTGATCAACAATAGATATTGGATTTCACATGGTAATTTTGAGTGGTTAGCTCTAGAATAAGGAATGAAAGGAACACTGTTACCAACCAATTTTAGAATGGTTAGCTTTAGAACAAGGAATGAAAGGAATACTGTTACCAAACAATTGACATGGTCATTTTAACTTTTTAGTTAAATGAATAAAAATTTAACCCTGGGGAAAATAAGGATGTGAAAAACAAATTATAAAGAGAATCACAAATAGATAAAATATAATCAATATATTTTGGGGATATTTCTTTGCAGAACTTTTTTTCCATAATGTATGACACTCAACATGACAATCTCCATCAAATTTCCACTCATAACACAATACAGAGGTTTTCAAAAAAAAAAAAACTAAAAAGAGATTTGCTATAAGATCCTGGTATCCCATTTCCAGTTATATATGCCAAGTAAACAAGATCAGTATATCAAAGAGAAACCTGCATCTCTATGTTTGTTGTGGTACTATTTATAATATCTAAGATATAGAATAAGCCTAGGTACCCATCATCAGATGGGTAGATGTTAAAAATATGGTAACCTATGATGGAATATTATTAACTCACATGAAAGAATGAAATACTATTATCTACAGTAAAATGAATGAAACTAGAGGACATTATGTCAAATGAAATAAGTCAAACATAGAAAGAAAAGTAATATACAGTTTCTGTCATACATAAAGGCTGAAAAACTGTTGACTTGAATGCAGAACACTGATAACTAAAACTTGACAAGGGAACAAAGGGAAGCAGATTTAAATGGTGCATACTGATATATGTGTTGAAATAACACATTGAAATCATTGATATGTAAAACAATATGTATTAGTACATTAGTTACTTTTATTGCTCTCACCAAATACTTGACCAGAAGCAACTTAAGAAAGGAAGAGTTTATTTCTCCTACAGTTCTACATCATAGTTCATTATGACAGAGAAGGCATGGTGTCAGAGCATGAGGCAGCTGGTTATACTCAGTCTATAGTGAATATGTAGAAAGTGATGAATGCTGGTGCTCACCTTAGAATTCTCCATTATTTTATTTAATTCTATTTTTGAGTGAAAGAGAGAAAGAAAGGGGAATGGAGAGAAATGGAGAAAGAATGGGTGTGCCAGGGCCTTTCAGCCAGTGTGAATGAATTCCACATGCATGCACCCCATTGTGGAACATGTGTAACATTGTGCACTTGTGTCAATGTGTTTCTGACTATGTGGGACCTGGAGATTTAAGCATGTGTTCTTAGGCTTCACAGGCAACCACTAAACAATGTCTCCAGCCTTTTTCCTATTTTTGTTATTTGATCTTTCGAATTTATATACCATCAAGGACTCCAACTCATGAATGGGGCCACTCATTGTTAAGGTGGGTCTTTTACCTCAGTTAATCTAATCAAAATAACCCCTCAAAGGCATGCCTAGAGGCTAACTTAATCTAGATAATCCTTCACAGGCAAGCTCAGAGATTCATTTCCTAGGTGATTCAAGGTCCTTCCAATTTGACAGTCAGTATTAATCATCACAATTAGTAAGAATAAAATAAAATAGAAAGCACAATAAATTTTATCCCTTATGTAGATATCCCTTTTTGGAAGTAATTTTTCATTTACTTGACTACAATTATACTCCTCATCTCCTGTGAATTTAAGGGGTTTTGTCTACAATATTTATTATAGCACTTATCATAGTCCATTGTACTTTAACAGTTTTCTTATGTTACCCATCTGCTATGGCTTCTACATCCATTAATCTTACTATTTGGTATGTTTCATTCTCAAATGGATTTTTCTTTAATTTCACATCTCTTGTTGGACCCTGTAGTAAGTAGGTACTTGATAAGTGCTTGTTGAATTAATCTTGGGACACATGCATTCTAAGCCAATGCTCTTCCACTGAGCTAAATAACAAGCCCCTTTTTTAGATGTTTATTTGGTGAAAAGAGTAAATCAATTTTGGCATAGGATGGAAATATAGATCAATGGAACAGAATTAAGAGTCCAGAAATGTACTGTAATATTTCTGATCGATTAATTTTTAATGAAGGGCCTATGAAAATTTGCTGAGTAAGAAATAGTATTTTCAATAAATAGTGCTGAGCCAGTGAAATATCCACACACAAAAGAATGGATTCTAACTCCTACAGTACACCATAAATAAAAATTAACTCAAAGTCAATGATAGTCCTAAATTTTTAGCCCTAAATGTATAAAACTCTTAAATAAAGATATGGGAGTAAATCTTTGCAAACTTGGGTTAAGCACTGTTTTATTTGCTTTGAAACCAAGATCACCAGCCAAAAATAATAGAGATAGTTAAGCTTCATTGAAGCTAACCCTTCTTATAGAAGTATTACTCAAAAAATGTGAAAAAACAACTCAGACTGGAAGAAAAATCTTTGCATAGTCATGTAAAATATATAAAAAATAATATCCAAAAGACATAAACCTTAATAAAAGACAAATAACTGGGCTAGAGAAGTGGCTCAGTGGATCAAATGCTTGACATGCAACTTTGAGTACTGAATTTGTATTCCAAGATCTCATATAAAAGCTGGAAGCTGTAGCAGGCTTCTGTAATCCCAACATGAAGACAGCAAGGTATGAGACAGAGACAGGAGAATTTCCTAGAAGCTCAGTGGAGTGGTGACAACAATGAAATACTTTGCCTCAAAATGTGGTGGAAGGCCAGGACCTACCTGAAAGCACATGCTCACTGTGGCACGTATATGCCTGCCCTCACACATACGAACAAACAGACACAGACTAAATAAATAAATAAATAACAACTATTTTGTTAAGTTGGCAAAGGTTTGGATAATTTTTTTCCCAATATATGTATACAAATGGCCAATAAGGATGCAATTAGATTCTCACCATCATAATTTGTTAAAGAAATACACATCAGCACTACAAAATGATGCCAATCTTAGTACATGCTAGAATGACTATAAGGAAAAAGATAACAAGTGTTAGTGAGCATGTGGAGAAATTAAAATATTCTTATAATGCTTTTATGTATGATGATATCTTTGTGCAAAACATTTGGCAATTTTTTAAAAAGTTAAACATAATATAGTATACGACTCAGAATTCCTCCTCATTATCTGCACAAAAGAAATGAAAGCATATGTCCACACAAAATCTTGTAATATCAATATTCATAATATCATTATCAATAATAACCAAGAACTAGGAAAAATCAAATGTCTGTCACATGATGACTAAACAAAATTCACCATTTTAATACAATGTAATGCTATTCAGCCACCAAACAGAATATATTAAGATACTACAATATTGATGAAATTTGAAAATACTGTTTTAAAAAGCCACATACATGAGCCTATATATGTACAAACAAGCTACACATCTTTCATTTTGTGTAATTTTCAGCTCAAAAATTAACTTTTTAATGACTCAAATCTAACTGTGAAATGTCTGATACAGTACTGAATTTTTTTCCCTGTGTTTTCTTAAAGCTCACTTATTTTACTTAAACCAGCTGTTTCAGACAAGTTGCATTGCCGGCAGAAATCATCCAACCAAGAGCAGCTTTTTTTGGGGGGGGAGATTGATTTTTGGCTTACAGACTCGAGGGGAAGGTCCATGATGGCAGGGGAAAACAATGGCAAGAGCAGAAGGTGGACATCAATCTTTGGCCAAAATAAGGTGGACAATAGTGACAGGAGAGTGTGCCAAACACTGACAAGGGAAACTGGCTATAATACCCATAAGCCTGCCCCCAGCAATACACTGCTTCCAAGAGGCATTACTTCCCAAATATCCATCAGCTGGGAACCTAGCATTCATAACACTTAAGTTTATGGGGGACACCTGAATCAAACCAACACACCAGCTGTCAAATTATTTGGGGTTTTATAAACAATTTCTATATGATGGTGCTTTTGTCAGTTATGTCCCAGGTTTTCTGAAAGTTCCTGGTGTTTTTTGGCATACAGTAACATCTGTGCATTGAAGGATTAAATATTTATTCCAGTCTTTATAATCAGGTTTTTATATTTGTCCATTCAGTATTTCTTAATTTCTCTGCCAGTATTTCAGCACCTGAGGGTGACATAAGCCCGATTTCCCAATTGTTTAGATGTGTTGTTCAGTATGTGACTCCTTAAAAACACTGATCAGTAGCCGGGCGTGGTGGTGCATGCCTTTAATCCCAGCACTCGGGAGGCAGAGGTAGGAGGATCGCCGTGAGTTCGAGGCCACCCTGAGACTACATAGTTAATTCCAGGTCAGCCTGGACCAGAGTGAAACCCTACCTCCAAAAACCAAAAAAAAAAAAAAAAAAAAAAAAAAAAAAAAAAAAAAAAAAACCACTAATCAGTTCCCACAAGCCTCTGTCTAGATCCAGGGTACTTTTGCACATCTAATCCAAAATCACTTGTCTGTCAGCCTCTCTGTGAAAGGACCAGCTCTGACTATCTATGCAATGACTTGTTATCTCTTTCCCCTTCCCCCCAGGGCACAAAGACTCTTTATATTCTGTGTTGCCTGATTTTGAGGCTGGAATGATGGGAACATTCCTATGGTCACTAATGCTGCAACTTTGGCCTTCACCTGAATCCCCTTACCTTCACAGGGCCAGGACAATGATGATCTGTGCTACTATTACCTGCCTGCTACTGTCCTTGTCGTCTGAGACTGCTATAGCTAGCTGCAGATGATGCTAGTCTGAATCCAGATCTGTCCATCTTGGACTGCAGGTCTCTTGCTAGCACTGTGGCTGTCTAAAGAGCATGTTGCTATTGCTGCTATTTCGAGCCCCAAGCATGATGTAAAATGAATTACACATAGGCAATTTTTAAAATTGGAAAATGTATGTAATCATTTTAGGTGATAGGTTTTTTTACATTTTTACAAATTTTCTCTAAACCTTGTATTTCCTGTTTTCTACAATGAACATATGCTTCCTTTGTAATCAAGCAAGATTGTCCCCCTCTCCTCTTCCCTTTTCAAACCACAGAGCTAGTTTGTGGCTATCCCAGAATTACCTTGCATTTGCCCCCTCCCACCTTCTCTGCCTTATGCCTTTGGAAAAGCAAGAATAGAGATTTTTAAAAAAAGAATTGAGGGTCTGAATAGATGTCTCTGTGGGTAAAGTCCATGGTGGGCATAGTAATGCTGCCTGTAATCCCAGTGCTGGGGAGGCAGAGACAAGGAATTCCCAGCTCACTAACTCGCAAGTCTAACAATTGGTGAGGTCTAGGTTCAGGGAGAGACTCTGTCTCAAAGAATAAAAGTGGAGAATATTAGGAAAGAGCCCCAATGTCTACCTCTAGCCTCTGTGTGCATATGCACACATGCGTGACTATATGCATGCAGTCCATATACATATACTATTAAAAATTTGAGAATAGGCAAGGAAGGAAAAGGCTTTAAAGAGGTGCTGTATGTGAATGTTCTTATTTAGGATATGCATGCTGAAGAACTCAAGTCCAAGTGTAATGATATCTACAATTTAGAAAATACATGGTAAAATATTTAGGGTTTCATGGTGTCTGGAGAAAGAGGAGACAGAGAAGAAGGGGCAGTAGTAGGATGAAATAAGAAGGAAGTGGCAGAAATGCTGTGAAATGGTACTTGATAAATCTCAGTAAAGGACATATATCTGCTCTTTGTAGTGCTCTTTCAACTTTTAAAAAATATTTTATTTTTATTTATTTATTTATTTATTTATTTATTTATTTATTTATTTATTTATTTGGGAAGAGATAGAGAGAGAAAGAGAGAGAGAGAATGGGAGCTCCAGGGCCTCCAGCTACCACAAACGAACTCCAGATGCATGCATCACCATGTGTATTTGACTTGCGTGGGTTCTGGGAAATCAAGCCTGGCTTTGTAGGCAAGTGCCTTAACTGCTAAGCCATTTCTCCAGCCCTTCTTCAACTTTTTGTACGTTTGAAATTCTTCCAAACAATAATAATAATAAAAAGAATTGAACAAACCAAAAAAAAGTGAGAGAGAGCCTTGAGTGGTTCAGATAAATGGATCAGGATGAATCCCAGGAAGAGGCAGTTGGGCTCTAGATTAGGAGATTATTGGATGTTGATGAAATAATGTTTTTAGAAGGATTGAGTAGGAGGAAGGAAAATCAGATTGCAAAGGGTTGGAACATGAATACGAGGTGAAGCAGAGGAATCAATCATGTGGTCTGAGAATTTGAGCATGGGCAAAAATAGGAAACTTCCCTGAAAAAATACAATTAAATTTTATTTAGTTAAAATGAAATTAATATTAGACTTCCTATCTCCGCTCAACACATGCCTTTCCTGATGTGTATTTAGAAAACATAAAAGTATAAAATAATAAAATGCACAATGCTACCATCTAGAGTATCCACTGAAAATTACACCTAATGTTTGACATCATTTTTTTGTAACCTGTTCAGAAATAGGGCCCTCTGTATTTATTTGTGTGTTGCTTTGTTAACTGCCATGTAGGAGAGTAAGTAATATTCTTGCTGCAGTTTAGTGTTTTGGAACAAATATTTTGATCCCTAAATTAAACGTTTTATTATTTGAGAAAGTCCTAAAAATTGATTACAAACTATAAGAATCACTTTCACAATCTTTTACCTTAAAAAGCTTTGGAAATTAGCTGAAACATTTAGATAAAGATATTAAGAAGATACCCAAGTAAAAGCAGCAAGGAAGTTATTGTTATTAGCTTAGAGAAGGATAATCCCACTTACTTGGTTTTTAACTTCAGCAAACATCAATCTTTTCATTTAATCCAAAAGCAAATGCTACTGGATTATGGTAAAGAGGTACATTTATATAGGAATAGTAGACTGAGTAATTTACAGTAGGTATGAAGTAGCTTTTCAAAAAGTGTGAAATATTTTAATAGTTGAAAATGGAGTGGATGACAAAAGTTCTAGGCCATGGAAATGTTGAAAACAAAGGCAGGAAAACACAAGATATATTTGAAGAATGGAGAATCAGTCTTGGTGTGTTGTTGCTGTGACAAATTTCTGAGAAAATAAATTTAAGGGTGAAAGGTTTATTGTGGCTCCTGTTTTCAGAGGTTTCAGTCAGGGAAGCTAGTTGTGGGTCTGAGATGAGGCAGAAATACCATGCTGGAAGAGGATGATGGAAAAAGCTGCTTGTTACTTATTTGTCCACACTCATGTGTATGTGCATGTGTGTTTATGTATGAGTGTGCCAGAGTCTCTTGCCATGGAAGTGAATGTCAAATACATATACTATTGTTGTGTCTGAATTTGCATGGATGTCAGTGAATGAAACAATGACCTACAGGTTTTGTAAGCCAGGCCCTTTAATCACTTAGACCTCTCCTGAGCCCTGAAAACTGCTCGCTTTGAGAGGGAGGGGAGGAAGAAGAAGAAAAAGCAGGCCAGGGACAACATACCCTTACTTCAAAGGCATATTCTCAGTAACCTAATTTCTCAAAGCAGGGCCCATCTCCCCTCAGTGATGTTAGGTCAGAGTCCTTATGATCCAGCTACCACTTAATGATTGGTTCCAAGCACTGGGGACATGAGTATTTTGAGAGGACACTTTACCTCCAAACCGTAACAAATGTATATATGAGCAGACTATGAAAAGCCTTAGGGAAAGCAGTGAGAGAGAAAATGCAAGGGCTATATTGGTACCTACATGTCTCTTTTTCTCCAAAGAAGATTTGTTCTTGAAAATGGTCTTTTTTTAAAAAATATTTTTTTAACTTTTTATTTATTTATTTGCAAGCAGAGAGAGAGAGAGAGAGAAGAGAGGCAGACAGAGAGAGAATGGGCATGCCAGGGCCTCTAGCCACTGCAAACGAACTCCAGATGCATGTGCCCCTCACACATCTGGCTTATGTGGGTCCTGGAGAATCGAACTGGGATCCTTTGGCTTTGCAGGCAAACACCTTAACCACTAAGCCATTTCTCCAGCCCGAAAATGGTCTTTTTGTGTGTGTTTCTCTGTAAGCTTCATACTTGCCTGGGTATACTGTAGAGGTCTAATAAATTTTGGTCCATAAGATCATCTGCTAATACCATTGTGTACTTACTGATGTCTTCCACCTGAGTAACTGTTGGTAAGAGGGTTTTATAATTTCTATTTGATTTTTGTTTTGTGTTTTTTTTTTTTTGCATCGTGCCCATCTCTTTTTTGAGGTATGATTTCAATTTGAATTCTGATTTTCTTGATGCTTCCTGGAATTCATTCTTGCATTGGATCAAGTCTTCACTAAGCTTAATCAACTGGTTGTTGAGATCTCTCATTTCTGGACTCACTTTCAATTTATTTATATCTCTTTGGAGTGTTATAACATTTTCTTCCATTAAGTTAAGCCTATTGTCAAAACCTGAACACTCTAGGAGATGATTCTGTTCAATTTCATTGATGTATTTGTTGGTTCTTTGATAGTTTGCTTCCAGTTCAGTGATTTTTTTTTTGATCAGGGTCTCATTGGTTGTTGTGTTTTCATTTTGTGAATGAATTTCTGTTGATTTCTCTCTGATTTCATTGGAGGCTCCCATTCTAGAAGTAGGCATCCTTGGTTGAGATCTCTCAGTTTTTTTTACTTTCATTGGCTTTTTTTGCATTGCTGTCTACTCATTTTAGGGAGCCTCTTTATTTTTTATTTTATTGAGGAGGAAGCAAGCTTTTGTCTTTGGCCTGTGCCTCCTCTTATCAGGTGAAAGGGATGTTGGTACCCAGTGGCCAGTCAGGATACCAGAGCAAAAGGCCTGATTCTACAATTCACACAAGGACCAGGCCTCCCAAAACAAGGTACAATGAGACATACTAGGACCAGGGGACTGGGAGCAGCCAGGGAACAGGGAGCTGGCCTACTCATGCAGTGCCATGCCTGTAACCAGTCTGGCCCTGGGAACCTTCACCAGGGACCTTGGAGGAGTCTGGAAACAGGGGTCTGGCCTACTCACTCCACACCACCATTCCTGCCCACAGTCAGACCAGAGCAGGGAGCTGGGAGGAGCTAGGAAACAGGGGGCTGGCCTACTCACTCCACAACACCATGCCTGTCCACACATAGATGGGCGCAGGGAACCCAGTGCAGGTAGCTGGGCTACATTGATTAATTTTGATAAATTATACAATGCAACCTGGATAAATTTTATCTGGAATAAAGAAAGAATAGGGTTCTGACCAAGTACATAATATTACTATCATGAAAGATGGCAGTCTTTTGGGTGAGATCAGATGTTTTTCTCCTCAAAACATGGGAAATAGTGTTAACATTGAAATATTCACACTGTCTAGATCCTGGAGGAAAAAAAAATAGAGGTTGGCTTCTCCAGGCCACCTTCAGGTCCCTGATCTTTTGTGGGTCTCAGTGTTTGAGTCTTCTATATGCCTAGATTTTCAAGATGACTTTGCAAGGCCCCTTCCTTAAATGCCTAATTTTAGGTACATGTACAGAAAAAAATGAGGAAATTTGACTTTTGTACTTCAATGTATTTTCTGTTCAAAGGCTAGAGCAATTGCTAGGCTTTGTTTTCAAATAGGTATGTGTTGCAGACAATGCCACATTGAACTTCCAAACAGACATAGTTTATGGGAGTGTGGTAGTTTTCATGGATGACCCCCAACATATTCAGGAATTTAGTAAAGATTTTAATTTAGATCTGCAGCATCCTGACTGGAGGAGGTGTCACTGTGGGTGGATCTTAGAGTCCAGCCCTAAGGTAGATCTGAATTCCAACCTAAGATATGCAAAATGCCTGAGTTCTGCCTGGGATTCCTGAAGTGTGCTTGCTCCTGGTGGCTTTTGGATTATTTTCTTTTTCTGCCAGTTTCCTCTGCCATTATGCAACTTCCCCTGGATCTGCAAACTTCAAATAAATTTCTTTCCTCCCATAACTGTGCCTGGTTTGAAGGTCCATCCCAGCATTTTAAGGCTGTGTACTATAGGGAAGAACAGGATTTATTTCAGGCTTACAGATCCAGAGGAAGCTCCATACTGGCAGAAGAAAGTGTCCCTCTTTCACAGACCAAAGTAGAGTGAAACACAACCAAATAGCAAGCACCCCAAGCAAGCAAGCACCAACCTGCATCAACAGGACCCCCAGAGCTCATATCCGCCCCCAGTGTCATGTCCCCCTGTAGCAGGAGTCTGCATGCTAAGGGCAGAAGCTACAAACTCTATTTTAATAATACCTGAGTCTATGGGGGACACATACATTCAAACTACCATAGTAGGAAAAACTGTAGTCAGTTGAATAGCAACCTGAAAACACATTCATTTTTCTATGAAGAAGGATTTGGCCCTTATAAAATCCTTGGTCTTTGACATAGAGTGCTTTTCTACTAAGCTCAAGTCTAAAGGATGTAAAATGAAACAAGAGACTTCTGATTCTTGGCTGTTTTACAAATGCATTATGAATGTTCCAAGTGAATGTTAATACTCATTTAATCCTCCCTTTATTCTCTCTGCTTCCAGATATACATGTTCAAAAAATATGATGAGGGTTGATAAAGTGGTTGCCTAACTTGTTTCAGGCCTTGTTATGTATCTGTATCTTTAGCATGGCAAAAATAAAATAATGAAAGATGATAGTTAGATAGATAGATATAATATTCAAATATTTGCCTGAGAAGAAGGCTCAGTTGGTAAAGTGCTTGTGATGCAAGCATGAATACCTGAGTCTAGATCTTCAGAATACACATAAAAGCCAGGTTTGCCAGCACATGCCAATAATTCCATTACTGAGGAGGCAGAGATAGAAGGATACTTGGGGTTTGCTGGCTAACTACTCTAGCCAAATTGGTGAGCTCCAGGTTCAGTGAGAAACCCTGTCTCAGAGAGTAAGGTGGAGAACAATTAAGTAAGACATCTGACGGACATCCAACTCTGGGACCATATGCTTGTATACACACATATAGTTGCAATTTGAATGTAAAATATCCCCCAAAGGCTCATGTGTTTGAACACTTGTTCTCCAGTTGGTGACTGCTTGCAAAAGTTGTAGAACCTTTGGGAAATAGAGCCTGGATGGAAGAAGTAGGTCAGTAGGGGAGGGCCTTGTGATTTTATAGCTCTGCTCCCCTTCCCGTTCACTCTCTGCTTTCTCATCGGCAATGTAATGTGACCAGTTGGCCTTGTGTTGTTGCCACCATGATTTCCCTGCAATGATGGACTGTAGCACCTAGAACTGGAAGACAAAATTAAACTTTTTTTTCTCTAAGCTGCTTCTTGTTAGGTATTCATCATAGCAACAAATAAAGTAGCTAATGCATGTACTCTTCATACACATGCATTCATACACACATTACATACACTTACACACATACAAAAAATTCAAATATTAAAGAACTGAAATCCACTATCTCTTCATATCCTACTCCCCCAAGTTAATTCTTCTTAATAGAGTTGTATAAACTCATGTTATAAACATATTCAAATATGTGCATTATGATATATGAATTATTTTCAGTTTGTAAAAGGCAGGTGAAGCTGTATATATATTCTGTAGTCCTCATTTATGGGTAATTTTCCATATAAATGAATGTAGAGGGGAGAAATCTATTAACCTAGTCTATTTGAGCATTTCCCCATTAACAAAAATTTCATTTAGTCCAATTTTCTATATGAATTGTACTATAACATACATGCTTGAACAGCATAACCTTTATAGGTCAAAATGTGTGCACTTTTAAATATTATTTTATCAAACATTACTTGATGGTGGTTGTACCAAATTAATTCCATCAGATCAGCCCTTAAGAGGTCTATTTCCTAGAATCATTACCAGTACTGAGTATTTTAATCCTTTGATTTTTGTAGCTACTTTGAAAAATAGAATTTTGGGCTGGAGGGATGTCTTAGCAGTTAAGACATTTGCCTGCAAAGCCAAAGGACCCAGGTTAGATTCCCCAGGACCCACGTTAGCCACATGCACAAGGTGGCACATGCATTTGGGTTTGCAGTGGCTGAAGGCCCTGGCATGCCCATTCTCTCTTCCCCTCTTTCTCTCTGTAAATAAATAAATAAATAAATAAATAAATAAATAAATAAAGTTTAAAAAAGAAAAATAGAATTTTGAATTTTTTGAATTTTATGTTTTCGTATTGACAAATTCTATACTTAAAGACAATAAACCATATTTCCCTCCCCTTCCCCCCTTCAGAGCTCCACTCTCCATCATATCCCCTCCCATTCTCCATTAGTCTCTCCTTTAATTTGATGTCATCATATTTTTCTCCTATTATGAGGGTCTTGTGTAGATAACTAGTGAGGATCAGAATCTTTCCAAATGTTTGATGGACATATATTTTTTCTTATAGGGTTCCTACTTCCATGAGAAATTCCAGAGGGCAAACAAATCACTTTTGGTAACAGTGATCTGGCAAGGAGAAACATTTTCACCTATGGTGATTCAGGGAAATCAAAAGCCAATTTTAAAAAAAATCAGAAGTGCAAATAGGCATTTGTAATTGTAAAAAATTGTATCATTACATAAAAGATATATGGACTAGGTTCATCAAATATTTCTGAGACTCTGAGGCAATGGAACAGAAAAAAATGAGTAAGATAGTAGTAATAGCAGTATAATTCTAATCCTGATAATTCTAGTATAATTCATTAATCATCAAATATTCAATAAATCTCTTTGGGTTCTGATAAAATGTCCATCACTGACTATCTGGTGGTGGACAAAGTTGACAGCCTCTCAAGTATGACTATTTTTGACTTTTGAGTCCAACTTTTACAACTGTGTGACCTTGTGCAAGTAGTTGAATACTGATATACTGCAGTTTCCTAATATGTAATAGGAGTATAAATAATATAATATGCCTTATAGTTGTTTAGCTGTTTAGATGCGATAATGGATGTATACAGAGTAAACCTCCAGTAAGAATTTTATTTATGATTTGGCACAGGTGAGTTGCTGTCTCTTTCCCCAAAGATCAATATTGGAGAACCTGTACAAGTCAGAGAGAAACAATGACTTAAGGAAAACATCAATAGCAACATGATGCAGTAGCCACAGCACCACCACCACCATCTTTACTGTGAGAAATCTCTGAGAATGCTGGAATTGGTATACATCAAAGGTGGGCAAGTGTAGCTCAGTGCATACGATCAGACGCAGGATAAGGCCAAAGAAACCCTATTCAATACTACCTGAATTATTCACTGCAATAACCAAATACAATAGTCCTGAATTCCTATGTAGACAAACTCATACATGGATAAGCTGCACAAATATCTACTAGAGCAAGGAATTGATGAGGATAGGTGTGGTAGTTTGAATATATGTCCCCCAATATATTCAGTGTTTTATTAGTTATAGTTTGCATCTGCAATCACCTTGCTAGAGGCAATGTCACTGGGGGCCGGTCTTAAGATGTGGTGGTGGGTTTGAAATTCCATTGTAAAGATATGCAAAGTGTGCCTAATAGGAGTTTCTGAAGCTTGCTGTGGCTTGGCTGTAGTTTTGCTCTGTGTGCTGTGTAGCTGGTGGCTTGGTTTTTCTCTCTCTTGCCTGTTCCTGTGAGAGCAGACCACTTCTCCTGCCATTATGGAACTTCCCTTGGATCTGTAAGCTTCAATAAATAATATCCCTTTCTCCATAACTGTGCCTGGTCTGGAAGTTCATCTCAGCGAACCTGAAGCTGTCTGCTACAATCCCCTTTTCACTTTTTTTTTTTTTTTTTTTTTTTTCAAGGTAGGGTCTCACTCTGGTCCAGGCTGACCTGGAATTAGCTATGTAGTCTCAGGGTGGCCTCGAACTCATGGCAATCCTCCTACCTCTGCCTCCTGAGTGCTGGGATTAAAGGCGTGTGCCACCATGCCTGGCCTCTTTTCACTTTGTATTGTGTTCTCTCCCCATACTCCCAACACTTTCTACTCTTTCTTTCTCCTTTCAGGTGTCCAGTATTATCTCTTCTCACCTTCTCTTCTTATTCTTTCTTCCTTTCTATTGAAAGCTTCCCTGAGGACTCGTTCTAATGAAGCCATTTATGAATCAGTATGGATTTAAGCCAAACTTTCTTTTACACATGGAACTTCATTCTAAGATTTATCTATAATTATCAAATTAAAGACATTTTCCTTAATTAAAGAGAATTGGGACATTAGGGAGCTTGTGGAAGGGGGCTAGATTTTGGGCCAAGTAGATGTTAAGGCATTACAGAAGTTGATGGATGATGTTATCATCCATGATACTTAGTCCATTGGATAACATGCCTATTGGCAGTTCAATGAGGATTTGTTAATTGGGTAAGTGGTTCTCTAATCCTACCAACAAGCCTTTGCCCTTTAGAATTTTTCTTAAGCATTTCAGTGTCTCCCAGGTAGATATTGTTGGGCTTGGAAACATTGTGAAACATGATATTACACTAGAGTTTAATAAAGAAAAAAGCTGCAATATTTGAGGAAATTGAATCTTGAAGGATAATTCAATGAACAGTTGCAGGACAGAATCAGAACATATATATATATATTCCAGAATTAAAAACCGTTGAAATTTCTAGAAGATTAGATCATATTAGTCATTTTCTGTAAACCTTCTCTGGCTCTACCTTCAAAGAAGGGTTTATTTCCTGTCAGTCAACTGTGGCTTGATTACAGGGAGCAGGATCTGAGGAGGCCAGAGTCTGGCACTGGAGTCATTCTGATGAGTTTTTATTTTGCCTAAAACACACAAGACAAGAAAGAGTGGGTGCAAGTTGGAGAAGATAATTATAATTTTCCCTTACTGCTCATATTAAGTTTATATTTCAATTAAAAAAAAAAACCTTTGCACAGAACTCTCTTGGAAAAAAAATGACCCCAAAGTGAGCATGATTTTGGAATGCTTAGGATGTTTGAATGTGATTAACAGGTAAGCCCTGTGCTTGCTCTTTTGGCTCCTACTGGCTGGCATGTGTTGTAGAACACACAGACCTCTCTCCATCTACTACTGTTAGAAACATCCCAGCTACTGTTTAGGCATTGTCCATTGCCATCTTGGAGTAGCCTGGCCTCTATACATAGAAATGATCATTGTAATTTCCCCCCAAGAAATCCTGGGAATAGGAGCTAGTGGTTGTGCTCAGAAGGAGGCATTTCTACCATAATATAATGGGTTTTACTCCATCATGCTTTTGGATAGGAAATGGGCAGTATAAGAGGGATGCTTTGCTCTTCCTTTCACAAAGATATTTGTCTTAATCAGTAGGCAACTTTTCATTTCTATGATCATACACTTGCTCCCTTCTGGCCTCATATTGTTTTACAATAGGTTAAAACTATAACTGTTAATAAGTAATAGCTTTTGCTCCAGGGTTGTCAAACTACCCCTTTTCAATTCTGCAACATTTGTTTAGCAATTAAAATAAAAAAGATATAAGATCTACCATATATATGGTAGTGACTCCTCATTCTATGTTTTTGCTTGGCTATAAAACTTGACATACATTTTAAGTACAAGCTTTTCATTAAGAAGAAAAATGTAATTATTCTTTTAAAGAGGAACGGCAAAACATTCCGGGTGGCCTGCCTAAAAATTTCCTTTTAACTAATAACAGCTTATCTCAAATTAGAAAAAAAGACATTGTACTGATTCTGAACAGAATAGGGGCTGGACAATAAACGCAGGAAGAAATTAAGAATAACACTGCATGATAAGTCATTGGTGCTGTAAAAATCTTATGAGCACATTATTAAAGGTATATTTGGGAAGGTAAAAAAAAAAATCATTGCATTCTAGATTCAATAAAGCAAAATGGCAATAGGGACTAATCTTAAAGATCTTCCAATAAGGATTACCAGAATGTCTCAGAAGTTTGCAGCATTATTTGAAGTAAAAATTTTACATAATAAGGTTCAAAGACCTCATTATAGCAAATGCAAATATCCAAGTGTCTAATACAACTTAAAAAAATAAAGACTTTTAATTAGCAAAACCTTTTGCTGAATTTTTTTTTTCAGAAAAAGGTATATGTAAAAAGATAACCATCTGCTAGGGTTGTATTTTTACAGCATTTCTAGTGTGTTTGGGTTCAGATGGGTTAAACACAACCTATTAAGCTTTATAAAACTAAATTACTAGTCTGGGCTGATGCCATTGATGGTTGTAAGATGACTCTAAGACCCAGCAATGTCTGTAATCTTCAAATATTGAATTTTGTTCACTAGTGTAACTTACTATACTATAGTCACTAAGGCAGGAAATTGGACTAATAGGGTTTTGAGACATAAAATTTGAAAAATAATGGGATTTTTCAGATTATCCCATAAGTATCTTAAATGGTTAAGTTTGTGTCAACTTGATCTGTTTAGTAATCCACAGACATTCCTCATAAGTGTCTATGAGATTGCTTCTAGGAAGGATAAACTAAGGAGGAATGCTTCCCCTAGGGTGAGCCCTTCCTCCAGAGTGGCCGGCCCCTTGGAAGAGAGACTATCTAAGGAAGCTCTGGGAAGGAAAGCTGCCTCTCCTTCCTGCTGTCTGTGGGTGCTGCTTGCTGTTCTCTACTTGCTGCTTGGTGCTTGGCGCTTGCTGCTTTCCAGTGTGGACTGAAGAGCAGCACCTCTCCAGGACGCCTCCAGGCCTTCAGTGCCAGGTTGGGACCGCTGAGGCATCCAGCCTGGTGGACTGAGCAGCTACTGGGTTCCTTAACTCTCAGGCCTGCAACCTGCTATTGTTGGACTTCCGTAAGCTAATCCCAATAAATTCCCTTTTAATACAATTCATTCCATCAGTTCTGTTCCTCTAGAGAACCCTGAATAATACAGTATACAAACAAAAATAGGCAGACATAATATCTATTCTCAGATCAAATGAAGAAAGGATGCTGGTGTGCCAGGTAGCAATAAGTAATTGTGTATATTTTGGAGACAGATTTATTTTACAGTGAATTTATGATACTAGATATGGACCCAGGGCACATTACTAATTTTTAGGTGGTGTGTTTATTTGTGTGTGTGTGTGTGCACATGTGTGCATGGGTATGTGTGCACATGTGTCAGTCTGTTCATAGAGGCTAGAGTTTGACATTCAGTATCTTCCTTAGTCAGTCTCTACCTTGCTTTTTCCCCACCTTATTTTTTTTTGAGACAGGATTTCTCACTGAATCTAGAGATCAATGGATCAGCTATACTAACTAATCAGTAAGCACTAGGGATCTACCTGTCTTAATCATCCAAATGCAGACATTACACAAAGGTATGTGCCCCATATCCAAAGCAGTTTCATGTGAGTTACAGGAATCCAAACTCAGGTCCTCATACTTGTGTAGCAAGCACTTTACCCACTTTACTCCCCAGGCTCATTATTCATTTTTCAAATACAAAGTCTCACTAGTGTGCCTTTGGCTACTGTCAAACTCATGACTCTTAGAGGTGAGAATACAGAGGTGTATTACTACTCATTCTCTCTCTCTTTCTCTCTCTCTCCATGTAGATATCTCCACCAAGAACAGTGCCTGGTATAATGTAGGTGCTTTAAAATACATTTGGAGGCTGGGGATATGGCTCAGTGCTTAAAAGTTTTTGCTCTGCATGCTTGACAACTGAAGTTCACATTCTCAGAACCCAAATAAAGCCAGACAAAAGTAACATGTGGATCTGTAATGGCAATGTGCCAATGTCATTGGTAGGCCCAATCAGGAGAATCACAAAACTCATAGGCCAACTAGTCTCGAGTTTACAGTGACAGAAAATAGAGGCCCTGTCTCAAGCAAGATACCGAGTGAGGACCAACATGCTGAGACTGTCCTCTGACTTATACACACATGTTGTGTATATGCACGTGCACACACACACACATGCACACGCACACACACACAAATATTTTTGTTTAAATTAGGTAATGAAAATATATACTATATACTATTGTCATATTAACCATTTTTCAACTTGTTCCTCATAATTTAACTTTTCTGTTTATGTGTTGTATCACACTCCATTTACTCAGTGAATGAATTATTTGTAAGGGAATACATATATGACCTAGGACCAATGTTTCATTACTCAGTTTTGTACTTCAAGTTGTAATTTTGAGTGCATAATGAGAAAATAGATTCAAAATCTGGAAATTGATGAAAGTGAAGATTTTGTTTACATGGAAAGAAAAAAAAATATGGTGACTGGAAAAGTGTTTTACTATTAGTCATTGTATAGAAATGGTGGGGGGTGCCAACACAAGGAAATTTTCTCCCCATAGATAAACCAAAAGCTGTTTTGATGCTCAGAAGAGGTTGAGATTTTTGAAAAGGAAAGTAATAAGGTGTAAGATGGTGACCCCACACTCTGGTGCTGTCATTGCCTTTCTCATTTCTAATTCATGCAGAGGGAATACAGGTAGTACTCCATATCAACACAGAGCAAGCACACAGTTCTGAAGAAATGGTACCATAGTGACATAATAAAATGGAAAAGTTTGGGGTGCTGAAGAGTCAACTATAAAAAATATTAAGTTCCCACATGTTCTGGTGGGTGATGAAAAAATGAAGAAAATGCAGATGGGTAAGGAGAGATCTGAGATCATGAAGTGGGTGAGTAGCAGAGTACAAGGATATTAGCATCACAGTAATGGCAAAATTATTAGGGATGCCTCTCAGCATGATTCCCAAAGGCCAGGTACCCCTGAAACATTCTGTAGTAGACATTTGTGTGAGACTCACAATGATCCTTTGTGATCAGGAGCAACTCAGTGGAGGTCATAGGGAAACCAGCAATGCACATAAGAACACCTCCTCTCCAGCTCATCTGAGGGTATACCAGCTTAACCTCTGGTCCCTAATGCCATCTTGGGAAGGAAAATAGAACTTTTAAGAAGATAAAGTCAGCCTTAACAGGAAGTTTTAACTTTGAATTAACTAGAAATTAGCTTGAAGGATATTGGTATACTGGGGCTTTTAAGCATGATGAAATAAGATATAAAAACATCAAGGTTTTTTTTTTTTTTTTAATTAACTCATAGTTTATAACTGTGTACTTCCTTCTAACAAATGCCCCACCAAATAGTAAAAAGAACAATCTTTCCAATTCATTGACAAGTATTCACAAATATTTATTCTGGGGAAAGTATGGCAGAGAGTGAGATGACAATGGTGGAATTCTAAAATGAAGATTCCCTTAGAAGTAAATACTTTAAAATGGTATAGATTAGCACTATATTATTAATTAAGAAATTGATAACACATCAGTAGTGTTGTTTATAGGAAAGGGAGAGAAAGACTAATTATTTTGGAGTTAGTGACTAAGGTGGAATTAAAGAGTGGATATAGCTTTATTTACATTAGCTAAAGCTCCTTGAACAGAACCCTGTGAATCTCTCCTCCTTTCTTAACCTACTGGACAAAGGAGAGGGCTACTCTGTATTTCTTACTGTTATTAAGGCAATACTTTGAGGTAGTTGTGAACATGGTCGTTCAAATCAAACAAGCTTGTGCATAAATATAAGTTTTGTCATTTGAAAACAGCATTTTCAAAATGCTATTTGTATACTTTGTCATAATCCTAGCTATGAGACCAAGTTTGGCCACTGGGTTTTCATGTATAAAGTGATGGGAATAATATGTACCACCACTATATCCTGTGAGGAGTAAGCACAATGTGAAAACTGCCAAGGATAGTATCTAAAATGTGATAGGTGCTCCATGAATGCTGGTTTCCTTTCCTTTGCCAAACTGCACTGGGCATCTTCTCATTGTCTCTCCAGACTCTATCCGTGTCTATCCTGTACTGTATGCTGGAAGATTATCATGTGATAGTTAACCTTGATCTTTAACTTGACAAGATTTGGAGTCACCTAGGAGACATACATCTCGACATTTTTGTAAGAGTGTTTCCAGAGAAGTTTGTCTGACCCTGAATGTGGGCAGCACCATCCCACAGGTTGGGATGCCAGTCTGAATAAAAAGGGGAAAAGGAGGAAGCCAGCTGTATGACACTCCTCATTGCATTTCCTGCTTTCTGACTGTAGACACAAAGAGACCAGCTGCCACATGCTACACTCTTGCTAACACACCTTCCCTACCATGATGGACTGTACCCTTAAAATGTACATGCATTATGTCACAGTGGCAAGAAAAACTAATACAATATATATGGAATATGTCACAAGGCTTTCTTGGCTTTAGGCTTTCTAGTAGGTTAGACCAATGGGAGCACCAGTGGGGTGTCAGAAAAAGCAAGAATGATAGATTTATATCCCTTCATGTTCTACTCTGCATCACACCAGGGGTTTATTGCATCTCTCAGTGCAAAGTCCCCCCTCCCAGAAGCTCTCTCCATATAACTCTCCTAGAGCAACTCTTTTTCATCATTCATTGGGGCCTGAGGTAATAATGTACCTCTTGCTGTTCCAGGATTCCAGGATTTCTTCTTATAGTTTATCACACCATTGCAAAGAGTTGGCTTATTAAACTCTCCTAAAGGTTCTTAATTTGAGCATATTTGCCTACTTCCTGCTGTGACCCTGATTAGTAGGTCCATTCTGTTATCTTTCTAATTATCTACGAGAAATAACAAAAAAGACACATGAGCTCTATTTGTTTTGTTGGCTTGGTTGATTTTGCAGTGGTAGGGATTGAAAAGACAAGTTTGGTCTTTTATTGAACTATATACCCAGAACCACAGGCACCTTTTACTGTTTTCATTATCTCTCTTTTTATTTTTTAAATTAATTATTGTGTGTGTGTGTGTGTGTGTGTGTGTGTGCGTGTGCTCACGCACATGCCTCACAGGCACTCCAGGTTCTCTACTGCTGCAAATGAACACCAAATGGTATATCCCTTTACATGGGTTCTAGGGAACAGAATTCAGGCCAGCAAACTTCTCAAGCAAAATCTTTAACCACTTAGCAATCTTTCTAGACATGGATTCTTTCTGTTTTTAAAGATTTTCATTAACCGCCCAAATCTTTGCTTTGAAATGTTGAGTCCCAATGAAGAGTCAGTTTGGTCTACTAAAAAGAACACTGTTTGAAGAGTCAGAAGACTTGGATTTTTGCTGTGTGTCTGCCCTTAACTCTGTGAGCTTGAGGAAGTGAGATGGCTCCTCTGTGGGTCTCAGTTCTTCTTTTGTAAAATGAAAAATATTGAATTAAGTAACTTCCACAGTACTGTTTAGTTCTAACTCCATCGTGACTAAAGTTTTCCCTAGTAGAGTTGTAATAGACATTCCTCTGATTAAGTCACTAAGTTTTCCATGCAAGAAAGGAGAATGATGCATCTCCTGACTATTCTTATGAGAGAAAGCATGAGTACAAACCATTAGAAATGATAAGTGAAGCTTTTAAAACCTTCCAATCAATCTCTCTGCCCTCAGATTGGCAGATTAAGGCTCTTGACATCTGAATGATTTATTATGACTTAAAGTCTATACTTACAGCACTTCAGCTTGATTTCTTCACAACAACAGGAGGCAATAGAAGGAGACAGATGATAGGCAGGAAGCAACAGACCAGTCAATAAAGAAATGGGAGCATACATGGTAATTTTTCTATGCATCCTTGGCAGGAATGAGAATTTTGTTGTTGTTTTGGTTTGATAGTTTATGAGTGGGAGGAAATAAATAGGGAAAGGAATATCTAGACATATGTGGATAAAATGAAGAACCATCAAGAGATTTGGAGAATAATATAATACTAATTGGACATTTGGAATAAAGGAGTGAGGTTGCATATTTAGTTTTATTTTATTGTAGTCCAGTGTGTTATGTACATTATATGCACTGTATCATTGAATCATTGCAACAACTACGAAAAATAAACAATATTATAATTTTACAGAAGAAGAAATAGTTTGGGTAGCTAAGAAACTTGCCCAAGTTCACTCAGATTTATTAGTGAGGTGAGAAAAAAAAACAACTTAATCAATGATTTATCTGGTTTCAAATTTTATGCTTTCCAGAGATTGTTATGAATTTCTTAGGAAAATTTCACATCATACAAATAGTTCAAACCATTCATGCATTCACTCAAGAAATATTTATTGTGCATAGTCACACTTCTATATTCACAAGCTCCATATCAATAGATTCAGCCAACTGGGAATCAAAAAATATTTGAAAAAGTGTCAGTACTAAACATGTTTAATGAGTTCTAATAACTACATAGAATTTATACTGTATTAGGAATTATAAGGAATGTAAGTATTTCTCTTACATATATGATATAAGAGGACTATGTTGGTAACATGCAAAACACTATTCCATTTTATATAAGGAAATTAAACATCCACAGATGTGTTCAATGGTATTCTGCACATTCCAAGAAACAACTATATCTGCTTTGTGCCAAACAATGTTCCATGTACTAGGATGAGGTGAAAAACAAATCCCTACTATCACTGAACTGGGTTTCTAGTGGGGCAGTCAAAGTGTGCCCTAAGTAATATAATGAAATTTTCTGATAATATGTGTTTTCAACATTTTAAAAGGAAGAAATGAGCTGGGTGTGGTGGCACATGTTTTAATCCCAGAGGAGGATTGCTGTGAGTTTGAGGCCAGCCTGGGACTACAGAGTGAGTTCAGGGTCAGCCTAAGCTAGAGTTAGATCCTACCTTGAAAAAATCAAAAGAAGGAGGAATTGACCAAGAGGTGGTTTTTGAAAATAACATTAAAACTCAGCCTAGAATGACTCAGGGGCCTTCCTAAAATATTAAGAAGAAAGGGCATTTAATTCACTGAGTTATGTACTTAACATTTGTGCAATTGTCTATACAATTATACGTGAATAATGTTAAAGCAACACCCCTTAACAACCTGGTAAGTATGAATGAGCAACAATAATGCAGAGATTTAGGGTAGTTGCTAAAATAACACTTTTTTTCTTTTTAAAATATGTTATTATTTATTTAGAGAGAGAGAGAGAATGAGCACACCAGGGTCTCCAGCTGCTGCGAATGAACTCCAGATGCATGCAACTCTTTGTGCATCTGGCTTATGTGGGTCCTATGGATAAGGAACCTGGGTCCTTTGGCTTTGTAGGCAAGCACCTTAACAGCCACTAAGCCATCTCTGCAGCCCTTTTTTTTTTTAAATCCAGTTCTGAACTGACAAAGATACACAAAAACCTAAGGCATGTAGAAAGTGGATAAAAAGTAGAGAAGGAAAGAAAAAGGAATGGACAGAAAAATGTAGGACTGAAGGGAAAGAATGAGAGAGAATGCAAGCAGATCATGTAGATCTTTATAGATGGTGATGAAAGGAAAAGTTTGGATTTTTTTTTTTTTTTTGGTTTTTCGAGGTAGGGTGTCATTCTGGCTCAGGCTGACCTGGAATTCACTACATAGTCTCAGGGTGGCCTCGAACTCATGGCAATCCTTCTACCACTGCCTCCCAAGTGCTGGGATTAAAGGCGTGCTCCACCATGCCCAGCTAGAATTTTTTTTATTTTTTAAATAAAAAATATTTTTATTATTGACAACTTCCATAATTATAGACAATAAAACATAATAATTGCCTCCCCTCCTCACTTTCCCCTTTACAACTCCACTCTCCATCATATATCCCCTCCCAAGTTTGGATATTTTTTAAGGGGGATAGTGAACTATTATTTTCCTTAGTTACTGTTTCCACCCAGGTCTTAGTTGATGGATGGATTTTTCTGAGCAAAAGTGTGGTGATCTCATTTTGGAAATTTAGCCACCTCTGAATTGAGATGGGGCTTAAATCATTAACCGTTTTTTATGAAAAGTAATTAAATGCCCATAAGGCTACAAATCAGCAGTTTCCATCCCATCTGGATGGTGTGTGTGTGTGTGTGTGTGTGTGTGTGTGTGTGTGTGTGTGTGTGTTGGGGTAGGGGTGATATACTTGATTACAAGATCTGGAAAATCATGTAAATGAGACTGCTCACCATTCTCAGCAAACTTCTATCCCATTAACTTCCTTGTTTAAGGGACCTTTAAGCAGTTTCCTTGGTGCTTGAAGCTGTTGTCATAATCTGCCCATTAGGGATACCCTGAAGGAACTGCAGCATCCAAAGAAAATGAAGGGAAGATCTTTGCATGGCTTTGACTATTGTGTAGGCAATCCCATTGAATGCATAGGACATATTTACATGATACTGGAAGCATTTACATGATGTTTGAGTCACGTAGTTTATGGAGAGGAGATTGTTTATTAGCATGAAAATCGAGAAGGCTAATTTGCTTCCCTGATGCAACTCAAAACTATGATGATAGGATATGTAAATAACTGCATCACTCAGAAATTTTTCGCTATTGAATGGAAGGAAATAGAGGAGTAATGAAGGAAGGTGTCTTTTTATATGCTGATTACTGATTTGAGTACTGGTTACATGAATAGGTTCAAACTGTGAAAATTCCTGGCGTTATGTACTTACAGCTTGTGCACTTTCTTGTGTTACAAAAATGAAGCAAGTTGCCATTTGTATGTGGGCTTCAGGGATGAATATACACACATATGTCTGTAAACTCACAGGTGTCTTTAAAGTGATACACTAAAAAGTGATAGCCAAAGATGCTTCAGGGAGGCTGGAGGCAAAGGATGAAGAGAGAATAAAGTTTTGCTGTATATGCCTCGTATTTTTAAATTTTTGACCTGTATTATATATGTAGGATCATGTATATGTGTGTGTGTGTGTTTATATATATGTGTATATACATGTATATATGTATACACACACAAACATTTGAAATAACAACCAAAAATGAAACAAGTAAAATACATCTTTGAAGACATTTTCAATATAATATTGCAAGGATAGTAATGAGCACTGGTATGACAGATTGTAGACGTAGGTTCACAGTAAATAATCTCTTCCACTATAACACAGTAACAGACAATAATAAGGCAGGGGTTTAGACTGGCCACCAACAATGCCTTTTCTTCCTGCAGTTCTGAACTAATAACGACAAAAAAGTAACACAGGTAGAGATCAAGAGGGCTTTATTTGTGATGGAACGGCTAGAGAAACTGGCACAGATGTGTTTGTCTAATAGGATTCTTTATTTTGAAATTCAGCTTTAAATAGAAACACCCACCTAGACACAGGAACTGCAAGAAAGGTGTAGATCTAGCCCACTAGGGGGATCTTTATAGCCGTGAGTAGTCTAGAGCTCATTTTCTCTCAAGACACACGGATTCCTACTGGTTATACAGGCCCTGTTCTTGCTCCTTAATTCACCAGGCAAAATTGATACTCCTGAGGAGGAAAATAGAGGATAACGGAAAGTCACCAGAGGTCTTCTAATTGATAGTTTCCAGATGAGGCACTCGGGAAGCCAGGAGAAAATAGGTCTCTCGGCCTTCATCAACTAATACCATAATCTATTTTGGCTGTGATGATGACAGTGAGTACCATTTGCTGAGCACTTACTAAGGTGAGGCACAGGACTAAGTGTCTCCTTATGTGGTTTTGACATATATTATCTAACTGTAGTCTCACAATAACCCCAGAAAATAGGTACTACTATTTCATTTCATAGATAGTAATCATCCCAGCTCATGCAGGTAGGAAATAAATGTGCCATGGCACAAACATCAAAGCTGAACCCCATACCTTTAGTGTTTGCTATAGCCTGGTAAATAGTAAGGATGGGGTTCAATATCAGTCAATATCATTTACTAGTCCTATAGCCTTATGTAAGTTACCAACTGTGTTTCTCAGTTTCTACATCAGTAAAATGGAGACATTCTTCTCCTTTCTATGACACAATCTCCTAATATGTGAAATGTATAAAATAGATAAATGGTTCTCAAAGTGTACATAGTCCCTGAAGCAAAAGTATTAGTTTCACTGGGAGAACGTGGTACAGATACTTTTAAATCAGAAACTCTAGGGTGTAGGCCACAAATTTGTATTTTAATGAATCCTCCAAGGAATGTACTGGAATTTTAAAATCTAGAAGATCTCAAACTTTTCTCTGAGTTCTGCCGTTTGATCTCTAACCTCAGTATTTTTAGTTAACTGCTCTTCTTGGTAGGTGTCCACCTCTAGAGGAGACACTGTGCTCCCTTCTGAAAGCTCCCATTGTCAGGCTTGTGGTGTTGAGGGCATACAGTGCTGTCTCAAGGAGTACACTTTCTAATGGAGTATTTTAACTGCTTGGGAATGCCCAGAGGTGGTGCTTTGTTATTTCAGTTTCCCACCCCCAGATTGTGTTAGTGATGGTGAAGGAAGAGATGAAAAACAGAGCCCCTTAGCCTAGGTCAGAACTTGCAATAGATGCCAGAAGTGGTTGGGCTGTAGGTGCCGCCTGAAGTACCAACATCTAGAGGGTCAGGGTGTTGGATGGATAAAGAAGATTGCTTTATCAGTACTTCTCTTGCCCTTTCCCTCAGCCCTTAGATTGCCTGGCTATTCTGACTACCTACATCAGCCAGACAAGATTTTTCAGAGAAAGGCTGGGACCTGAGAAGAACAGCAGGTTATGGCTCCAATTTGGAGCAGTTAAGGGGCACCTGAAACTACGCTTTTATATCACATGACAGTGAACAAAGTTCTCATTAACAACTCGACACAGCTAAAGGATCATAGTTGGTAATTATGTGAAAAGGCTTTTAATATTTATAGAAACAGAAAGTATTATTATGAAGAATGCTGAATTAGACTCTTGGGCAAACCATAGGTTTCCAACAGATCAATGTAGGGGGTCATAGGTGTCTACATACTGTGATTTGAAGAATGTCCTTTAATATTTTAGCACAGATTAAGTTGACAGATTACTAGCTGTTACTGTGGAAATTCAAGCAGGGCTCTGACACTATGGGACATGGCATAGGAAAATTTAGCCTGGATGCTGAGGACAGGAAGTTTAGAGAAAGTTTCAGGGATTAAGTGACATACCATATGTAAAATACCTGGCACACTACCTGGCCTGGCTAAAGTGCTTAATAAAAAAAAAAGTTGATGTAGGAGTATTTGGAAAACTTGGGGCCATGGGTTACTGCTTAGGGAGAAAAAATTGGAGGAAGGCCCAGGCATTGAGTGGGTGGTGATTAGGGACGTGTTGGAAAGGGCAGGGAAAGAAAAGACAGCACAAAGATGTGTGTGGGGGGGAGGTCAGTTTGTCTGACCTGCTGAGGAATATATGGACTATTCAGAAGCTCGTACAATCTTTATACTGAAAGGCCTAGGAAGGCAATGAAAAATAGGTTGGTTTGTTTTTGTATTAAGGTGGTTATTTTTTAACTCTTGATTTTTTTACTAGAAACTGTCTTGGAAGTGTCCATGCCATGTAGAAATTACCTGGGTCAGCAACCTGTTGGCATGAGGAACCACATTTTTTCCTCTGGACCCTTGTGACAGAGTAACAATGCATTCCAGTAAAATGAAAAGAATTAATAAGGTTTCTTTAGTTTTAAAAAGCTGTGTTTATCTCTATTAAACTTTTCAGGCCAATGTTTTCTCTAGTCAAACACTAGGCTGAAATCAGATCAAGGGGTCTCTCATTGTGTGTAAGTTTAAGAACTCAAATGCTGATTACAGGTGAACTTTTCTAGGGGCTAGATGGTTTCTAAAATCATAGTTTGGATTTGTAAATCTTCAGTATTCAGTAATCTTGTATGCTTCCTCCTTCCTCCCCACCTTGGTCTACAGCTCTACAAATAGCTTTCAGCAAATGAGGGACTGCTATAACATTTACAAACCGACTATAATCATGAATGCATGACAAGCAAGGAAGGCACTGAACACCAGCTATCATCGTAATTAAGCCCTGCCACATCCTAGAGAAACAGTGAAAGGACTCTAGAAAGGTATTATATGCTGATTCTAGATATCAAATGTCACATTGTGTTGTCCAGTTTTCTTTTCAGGAAAGATACATTGAGACATAAAAAATTCGCTTTGTGAGCTTAGAGAGTCAAACATCAGGCTTGCCTCACTCTATAGTAACAAACTGAGTTGCTGTCTGATCCCTTCTTTTCTCGCTTCAACTCTCTGATGTGATCCAAGACCACAGGCAGGGTTCTTTGGCCCACTAGCAGTCTTTCTTCTTGTCCACTCACTGGGATCCTTCTGAAATCCATGCAAAAGTTACAAACACAAACAGTGGCTTATTCTTCTAAACAGTTAGTCTACATGAAAATGTAACTTGACTTTGTGAAGCTGCATAAAGCTGGTTTAAGTGGGAGTACATATTTTGTACAATTTAACTTGGCTTTATATTTGTTCTGCTTCCAGCTGTCGTCATCTTTTCTTCCCCAGGTACTCACTGTTTTAATTCAGCCACAGTTCTCCTGTCTTGGAAGCTTAGTTTCCTTCTAGCTCTCTCCCTATCTTTGGCCACAAGTCTTCTGAACAGAGACCTGTGCCTATGGGACACTTTTCATCATGTCTTGCTGTTTCTTCATGTCTATTCAGAGCTCCTGCTGCTTCTCCCTCTCTCTTCAGCTTCATTTTATATGTCTTTGAGAGCATCCCCAGGGTCATATGATATATATTAAAAAAAACAAAAAAAAACCCTTTTAACTTCAAGGAAAGAAAACAGGGTTTGTATGGTCAGGCTTCTGAATAAATTGTGATTAGGTTGATGAGCCTGAAAGAAACTGGCCTTTGTATGTTTTCCCTATAACTACAATGCCATTCCAGCCTTCTACCTTTAAACCTAGTTGGCCACTATAGCTACTTATTTCTGCAAAGTTGAGCCGAGGCATCTTCACCTTTTCTTTGAAACTTTCAGGAAACTGCTTAATGGCTTCCAGGTATTGTTCTACTTTGTATGCACTAACAGCAGCTAAGATTTCCTGAGTGTTTATATGCCACACACTTAGAATATATTTACTCATTTACTCCTTACATTCATTCTGGATGATAAGCATTAAATTATTAATATTTATCAGTACTGATATGTTAGTGTTAAATAGAAAGCTCTTTATTCTAAGTATCAAACATTCCTTCATAAGTTTGATTGCAGGGGGGAAGATGAGGCGAGGAAGGAGGGTGAAGCTGAAATATTTCTGTGGTACAGAGCCTTCCAAAATACCACCTGCCATGCTGGACGGTGGGGAGAGAAGGTCCTGGAAAAGAGCTCCTTGGCCTTGGGAAGATTTTTGCTGGTCCATTTTTGTTTCCCTTCTTTGGGGAAAGTTCAGGGTTGGGTGAACCTCTAAGGATTCTCCAATATTAGGGGTCTGCATCCCAGGGAACCTGGAGAGTATAAGGGAGAATGAGGTATCAGCAACAATTATGGCAGCACCAAGTACCTGTGTTGGGCCAGGGATATCACTAGAGATGGAGGCCAAAGATGAGGTACAGACAGGACAGACTGAGGTCTTGACAACCAGGAGACAGGGAGCTAGCTCAGGATGAAATGAGGGCCTAGTGAGTAACAGGGATGTCTGTGAAGCACAGTTCAAAGGGATTGACAGGGCACTGCTTTTGGATATTCCAGGTTTTGTAGTACTGCTAAGATCTACTGGCAATCAAGTGTGCTGCTTTTATTATGGACACCTAGGAGAGCTGCCATATGTTTCTCTCTGATGTCTGAGTAGTCAAGCACCAGAACCTCAACCATCACCTGAATACTGGGTGGGTTCTCCAGCTGCAGGACTTTAGCCAAATGCAGACCACAGCATCCAGCCACGAGGTCTGGAACTCCAGCCATGGTGCAGCTGTGCCAAGTTCTCATGTAGCCTCCCTGGCCATGTACTTGACTAGCGCCAGAGCAGTTCTGCCACCAGTGTTTGACAAGGGTCATCCTTTACCTTACTCAATGCCAGGGCTTGGGCTCAAAGCATGTGCACAATGCCACTTACAGCACATCAGCTTGTTGAAATTTGGCTGAGGTACTAAATTTTTAATATTTTTATTTTACATACTCTGTGTGGGGGGGCAGAAGAACCCCCTTCTGGCTTTAAGTAGAGGCCTGAGGAGGAATTGGAAGGCTTTGAGACCAATCTCCCTAGCCCCAAGTACTAAATTATAATCCCCATTTTACAGACACAGAAGCTAAGGCACAAGAGGCATTGATAGCTTAAGCAACTGGCCTGAAATTATACCATTAGTAATGACATCCTGGAACTCAAGCTTTGTAAAGCCTATATTCCCCTGCTCCCCTTCCAGACCTAGTTAATGTAGCACTCATTGTCACGTGTGTAATTATTCATCTTCTTGTTTATATTCACAACTGCATTGAAAACTGTGCAAGTCAGGGATGGTGTCATATACATGTCTAGAGTTCCATAATCTGGTGTAAAACACATATTCAAAAACAGTTGAATGAACAAAGGAATGATTTTACTGATGCCAAGAGTTCAAAGCTTTTAGAATTGAAAGACCTGGGTTTTTATCCTGATGCTGGCTGTGTGGTCCTGGTAAAGTGATATAATTATTGACTCATAGTTTGTGAAGTAGAAATAAAAGATACTTCACATTCTCATCCCCAAAATTATGCAATATGATATTTTTATAAAACATATAGCACAGTAAATTTGTTAATACATGGCTTAATTAATTAACTAAATTAATTTGTTGGCTGTATTAGTTGGCTATAACAGAGTTCTTACCTTGTCAAATTACATTCTGATATGGAAAGGAACAAAATCAATGAGTAAACAAGTTACGAAAGATGTATTTATTAAGTAATAGAGATCAACCAGATAGGATCATCAGGAGAAGTCCTATAGAAGTGATGCTGACACAAGGGTTTCAAATATAAATAGGAGTCAGCCACATGAAGAGCCATGACATGATCATTCTAGGAACAGTGACTAGTCAAAATAAAGGCCTTGAGTTTAGAAAAAGGTCAACATATTAAAAGAATAGAGTGGAGGTCAAAATGGCTGGCAACTAGTATATGAAGAGTAGAGGGGTAGGAAAGTAGGTTGGAGAGGCACTTTCAGGCGAGACGATTGATAGTCTCGAGTTCATGTGAAGCATTTTGATCTTAATTTAACAGGAAGTTATAGCTAGATTTTAAGAGGAGTAGCATAGTTAGTGTACTGTACATTTTTGACAACCACTTTGGCTATTGTACTGAATGTAGATTTTTTAAGGGCAAAAGTAGAATAATAGAAGACACTTAACAGGTTACTGAAGTAGTTCTGGTGAGAAATTACAATAGCTGGGACTAAGGTGATAGCAATGGAGATAGAGAGAAACGTCATAGTTGAGGTATATTTTACAGGTAGAACTGTTATAACCTGTATTGGAGTTGGTGGGGATAGTGGAATCTAGGATGATAACTAGCTTTGGACTTGAACAGTGAGTGGATAGTGGTATATTTACTAAAACACAGTGGCTGAGAAAGTACCAGTCTAGGAATAAAAATAAGAATTATATTTAAGACATGTTGTTTGAGGTTGGAAAGATTTCTAAGTGGTTAAAGGCACTTGTTTGCAAAGCCTGGTGGCCCAAATTTGATGCCCCAGTACCCATATAAAGCCAGATGCACAAAGGAGCACAACATCTGGAGTTTTTTTTTTTTTTTTTTTGCAATGGCAGGAGGCCCTGGCATGTCCATATTCAATCTCTCTCTCTCTCTCTCTCTCCACTCTCTCTCCATATCTCTCAAATAAATACATAAAACATTTTTTAAAGACATGTTGTTTGATATACCTAATGTATATCAGGGGAAGTATCAAATAGTTGGATGCATGAGTTTGGAGGTTGTGATGGTTCATTTTATGTCAACTCATCTATTTTAAGCCCAGACCAGCTAGTTGATAAAAAAAATTCTGAGTATGTCTGTGAGGATGTTTCTGCATGATTTACCATTTAAATTAGTAAAATAGTCTATTCTTTCCAGGTCCTTGTCTATCCTCCCAAGCAATGGGATGGACAGATAGCAAAGGTTAATTAACAAACAAGGATTTATTTATATGGGAATATAACAACGTGAACAAAAACTGGACTCATAGTGGCTGCAAGTCTGCCAACCAGGAGGGCACAAAAATGTTATAGTACTAACTCTTGGTGTCAGCGGGTTGCTGCCCAAGGACATTGTGGTAGTTTGAATATATATTCAGTGTTTTATTAGTTATAGTTTGCATCTTCAATCACCTTGCTAGAGGCAATGTCACTGGGGGCTGGTCTTAAGGTGTGGGTTTGAGATTCCATTGTAAAGATATGCAAATGTGCCTAGCAGGAGTTCCTGAAGTGTGCTGTGTGACCTTTTGGCTGTAGTTTTGCTCTGTGTGCTGTGGTGGCTGGTTGGTTTCTCTCTCTCTGCTTGGCCCTATGGAGAGCAGGCCGCTTCTCTTGCCATTATGGAACTTACCCTGGATCTGTAAGCTTCAATAAATAATATCCCTTCCTCCATAACTGTGCCCGGTCTGGAAGTTCATCTCAGCGAACCTGAAGCTGTCTGCTACAGACATGAAAGTGTATCACTAAATCCTTAACAGGATTTGAGATATCAGTAAAGAAGTACTGAAATAGAAAGCAGTAATGCCAGTGCAATAGCAGGTCCTACAGAATCAAGAGACAGGTTGAATGAGCAGCTGCAGGTCTCTCAAGCAGGATCTCGAGGCCTCCCAAGGCAGCAGGTATTGTGTCTGAGGCAAGAGCGTCCAGGTATAGAAAGTACAGTGTGGAGCAGAAGTGGGTCTTGGCTGAGAACAGCTCTGGCCTTGAACGAGTAGGTACAAATTCCACGCCCAGAGCATGAAACAGCTCCAAACCTCTTCTGTTCAGCATGCCAAGTTCAAGTGGCTGTTAGTGCTCTCAGATGCAGAAACCCCAGTCAGCAAAGCTCTGGGGTCCTCAGGTCTAGTAGCCCAAGACCGAACAGCTCTTGGGGACCAGCTGACTCCTGGGGTAGAGTACGTTAGGACCTCATACTTCAAATCTTTTCTTTTAGAGTCTGATGGATCTGTATGCTGAAGAGATGAGGAACGTACATAGCTAGAGGAAGGCCGACCCTGATTGGTACATATAAATAAGGTGCATGCAGATAAGGTGAAATAATGGGGACCAATCAGAAGAGCCAGTGTAACAACCCTACATTCTATTCAAGAGTTCCAGCAAGCCTCCATTTTCCAATGATGCTATAGCAACTGTCTTGTAGCCATCAAGCTTTCAAAAAGATGGCGGATCAAGGAGCTGCAACAAGAGTTCCCTGCTCACACTCCATCAGTTACAGTGGAAGGGCTTTTTGCTCTCAAATACTTGTGGCATTCCAGAGCAGTGGCACTCAGGTGTCAAAGTGAGAGCTCAAAATTAGAGTGCATAGATATTAGGCAGTGTACACCTGAGATTTTTCTGTGGAGCTGTCTGCTTTGATCATGTCCAAAAAGAGGGTACCCCTCCTTTCCATTCACATTATGATCTAATGAAGTCTCCACTTCCAGATATAGTCACTGTGAGACTAGTGCTTTAACATGCAGTACAAAATAGCTCCAGGAGTTGAATTTAGCAGCCCAAGCAGCCCTGGAGTCCTCAGGTCTCAGGGCTCAAACATCTTTCAGAGGCCACATTCAATTAGCTGGCACACACAGGGAAGGCAGGGCTTTATTCTTCAAGCCTTCTTTCTTTGGAGTCAGATGCATCTCTATGTATTGAGCAGTTTATATAGACACAAGCAGTCCCTGATTGATGCCAACAAATCAAGTACATGCAAATAAAGTGAAAAAATGAGGACCAATCAGAAGTGACATCAAACCCACTAAAATCCAAAGGTTCCCACCAAATGTACCATTTTCCTTGCAGACATGCCAACAGTCAAGTAGCACCCCCAGCTTTCAAAAAGATGGTAGGGCACAGGGCTGGAGAGATGGCTTAGGGGTTAAGGCGCCTGCCTCCTAAGCCTAAGAACACTGGTTCCAATCTCCAGGTTCCAATCTCCAGGTCCCACGTTTAGCCAGATGCAAAGTGACACAAGGGCGCAATGACGCACTTGACCACAAGGGGGCGCACACATCGCAGCAGCTGAGACACTGCTGGCGTGCCCATCTTTGTCTTCCTCTCCCTCTCTCTGTCTCTCTCTGTGTCTCTTTCAAAAAACAAACAAACAAACAAACAAAACAAAACAGAGCCGGGCGTGGTGGCGCATGCCTTTAATCCCAGCACTCGGGAGGCAGAGGTACGAGGATCGCCGAGAGTTCGAGGCCACCCTGAGACTACATAGTTAATTCCAGGTCAGCCTGGACCAGAGTGAGACCCTACCTCGCAAAAACCAAAAAAAAAAAAAAAAAAAAAAAAAAAAACCAATAAAAAAATTTTAAAAAAAGATGGTAGGGCACAAAGAGCAAGGAGAGGCAGCTGGAGTTCCCCGGCTAGTGCTCCATCCATTACAGAGGAAGTGCCCTTTATTTCCAGGCTGTAGCCATCAGGAGCAGTATTCAGGTGTCAAAATGGCCAAGCACAGATAGCCATGCAGTCTGCCACCAAGGTTTTTCCATGCAGCTCCTTTCCCTGCCTCATTGGTAGACGGAGTAAAGAAGATCCACCCTCATAATATGAGCATACACCATACAACCGATTTTGTGCCTGGTAGAAAAACAAGGCCGAGGATGAATGAAATAGCTTTTCTGGAGCCAGGCATCCACCTTTTCCTGTTGACAGATATCAGAGCTCCTGGATTTGGGGCCTTTAGATTCAGAGTTATATTAGCAGTCTGTTTTCTCTCTCTCTTTCTCCCTCTCTTTTTGTTTTTTCAAGGTAGGGTTTCACTCTAGTCCAGGCTGACCTTGAATTCACTATGTAGTCTCAGGGTGGCCTCGAACTCATGGCTAACCTCCCACCTCTGCCTTTTTAGCGCTGGGATTAAAGGAGTGCTCCACCACACCCAGCTTTTTTTTTTAACCTCAGAATGAGAGTTACAGCAGTGGCTCCCCTGGTTCTCTGGTCTTCTATTTACTTCACACTTCTCTGGGTTGAAGATAGCATATGACACTTAGCCTCAATAGTCATGTGAGACAAATCTCATAATAAATATTCTTTCTCTCTTTTTTTTTTTTTTGCCTAATCCTGACCAATACAAAGGCTAGATGGGGCACATCAGTTTAGTATTAATTTGCCTGTAAATGACATTTAAGATTATCAGAATGAGTATGATTACTTATGCAAGAGTATAGAGAGCAAAATAAGAATGAAAGCAATATTCATGAGAATAATGGTAACAATAATACTGAACCTGTATAAAGGTATTGTTATTCTAAGTGCTTTTTATTTATATTAACCCATTAAATCTTTCAAAGAGTTTCATAAAATAGGTTTTGTTATTATTATTACTCCTTTACAGATAAGGAATTTGGGGCACTGATAAATTTAGATATATTGTCCACTTTCTCAGTAAGTAAAAGTTAGGATTCAAAACTAGGCAGTATGGGGCTCGAGAAAAGCCTTAGTGGTTAAGGTGCTTGCTTGCAAAGCAAAAGGACCCAGGTTCAATTCCCCAGTACCCATGTAAAGACAGATACAAAAAGGTAGCACATGCACCTGGAGTTCATTTGTAGTGACTATAGGCCCTGGCATGCCCATTCTCTCTCTCTGTCTCTTCCCCCTCTCCCAAATAAATAATTAAACTATTAAAATTCAAATCTAGACAGTATGGTTTCCAAGTAGATTCTCTTAACTGCTATGGTATTATCTGTTCTCAAAAGAAGAGAGTGCAGAATCAAGCCCTAGACCTTTACCACATTTGGTAGGCAGGAAGAGTAGGATGTAGCAATGGAGACCAATAAGGAGTAACCTCAGAGTGTGTTGTCATACCAGGGAAGGCAGAAATGGATATCAACAAGGAAGAGGTCCTTTTGCAATTAGGTATTTTTAATCCACAAATTAAGAAGATGGACAGGCTTACAGTGGATTCTTTAAGGTGAAGGTTGCTGAAGTCCCAACAAAAACTGCTCCTTTATGATTAGTGTTCATCATTTTCAGAAGATTCTCCTCCTTAGTCACTACTTTCCTTTGCTAACCTTGGTAACTCCCTTCAGTACTATAATTGTCCTCTTTTGCCAAAAATTTCATATATCATGAGGAATACACAGTTTGATCATGTATGTTTCCTGTGCAATGTATTCTGAGTGGCATTTTATGTTTCAACTTTTTAAAAAATTATTTTTGAGAGGGAAGGGGAAAATGAGCACACCAGGGCTTCTAGCCACTGCAAATGTGCTCCAGATGCATGTGCCACCATCTGGCTTATGTGGGTTCTGGGGAATCAAACCTGGGTCCTTAGGCTTCACAGGCAAATGCCTTAACTGCTAAGCCATCTATCTCTGCAGCCCTATGTTGAAACTTTCATCTCCTTGTTTTATTTTGACATATCACAGTCTAGTTTCCTGGGGTTTTACAATTTCATCTGGAGCCATTTTGCCCTGTCATCAAAAGAGTTACCTAAGAGCCTTTCTCCAAGCTCTCCCTTTCTTGCTAACTGATCTAGATTGGCAAGAGGAAAAGGATTTCTGGATTTTCAAAGTAATAAAATCAAGAGTTATGTACTAGGCAATGCTGATGTACAACGGTCCTTCACAACTGTTCCTATGCTTGAGTAATTGACAGACAGTATCTGAAAATTAAATCTCCCTCCAGCAAGAATAATGATCCTTACTAGGCAGCTGAGAGTAAGGACAGATGACATAGCTATCCCCTCTAATTAGCCCCTCTACAAGGTCTTTTCCAGATTTCTTATTTAGGACACAGTGGTAATTAGGAAGGTGTATTAGTCAGGGTTCTCTAGAGAAACAGAATGGATAGAATTAATTGTATAAGGGAATTTATTGGATTAGCTTACACAGTCCAGCAATAGCAGGTTGCAGGTCCAAGAGTCAAGCAACCCAGTAGCTGCACAGTCCACCAGGCTGGAGGCCTCAGCAGTCCCAATCCAGCACTGAAGGCCTGGAGGCTTCCTGGAGAGATGCTGCTCTTCAGTCCACCTTGGTCTTCAGTCCACACTGGAAAGCAGCAACACCAAGCACCAAGTACCAAGCGGAAAGCACCAAGCACCCAGTGGCAAGGAGCCTTTCTTCCCAGAGCTTCTTTTTATCAACCAGTCCCCTCCCCCAAGAGGGGCTGCCCACTCTGGGGGAAGGGCTTACCCCTGGGGGAAGGATTCTTCCTTTAATTAATCCTTCCTAGAGGCAGCCTCAGAGACACACTTATGAGGAATGTCTGTGGATTCCTAAACAAATCAAGTTGACACAAACTTAACCATCACAGAAGGTATGACTCATTTCTGCCAGTGTGTTTTAACACATTTGAATACATCAAAAGGAAGATCATTTCTAGACAGAGTCCAGTTGAACAGTGCTGCCTGGGGAGAGTGAAGAGGGGCACACCTCAGCCACAATAGGATAAGATACTTAGAGAAAGAGCTTCCTATTGCTCTCTGATGAGAAGAAACAATTCCTTGAATAAGATGTCATAAGCCTGTAGAGCTTCTCTCAAGCTTAGGAGTGCAGATGGCACAAGCACAGCAAGAGATTGACAAATGCTTATCACGATTTCTCACTAACTTTCTCAAAACATGTCAACATTGGCCTTCCCTGGAGAGCTCAGTTAAGACATTGCTTTAAGAGAGTTGAATTTATGAAAAATTCACAGAGCATTCACAGAACTCACTGTGCCAAATTCCTTGGGGACTGAGGTCCTCACTTTTATTTATCATTCCATGTGGAATTTGGAGCTTTTAGGAGTCAAGAAGTTAAAGCCTTTGGTTTTTCTCCCCGAAGTATCATCTTCCTGTGGAAATGATTCAGGCTATTTCAAAACACCATTTAATTTTCTTTGGACTTTTTTATCATATAGAATACTGGAATTCAGGAGCATAAGTAGAAAAAGAATTATTGATATTAAAGACTCCAGTGAAAAGGAATAAATTATAGGAGAGGATTGACCTGCAGACTGGTGACAGGATAAAGTGGCTGAAAGGGCAGAGAACTTAAAATCAACCAGGGAAAGGGAAATTAGAATGGTGAGAGGAGTTGTGAGGCCATATTACCTTCTTGGAACAGAGCTGGTGTACAAGGATATTAACTTGTGGGGCACTTTACATGAGCAAGAACAAGTAAGGCTCTCAGGTCTTTACCACTCTCTCTCCTATGCAAGAGGAGATCTGCTGGCCTTTCATTCTACCTTCAAATAAAAGCACAGAAGGACTTGAAGGAAATAGAGAAGAAGGCTGAGAGGCCTTGTCATTAAAACAGAAATAGAAACATCTGAAACTTTCCACTAGAAAAACTTGGCAGGATCAGTCCCTCTTGGGACCTTCAAGTAATCTCAGTTTAACTCTTGTTGGCTTGCATAGTGCAAGGGTGTGGTGTGCTTGGAAGAGCTTGCACTCTTGGGAGAGAAACGTGACTGTGAAAAGTTACTTTCCTATGTAGGAGTTGAGGATGGAATATTATTTTATTTTAGTTTAGTTTAGCTTAGCTTTGTAAACTACTTCAGACTTTCTGGAAACTTGTGATCACAGTGAAATCTGTCTTGAGGTCTTCTCTTCTCCTCAACCACGTTCCACCCTGTCAGTGATGACTTTACCTCCTTTTGAGTTTCCAAGGAGAATATATTTTTAATGCCAAATTAAAATCAGATTTTATGGATTTCTGCCGGGAATTTAAATTCAGAGTTAGACTCTTTTATAATAACCATGATTTATTGGCCAATGTTAGATGCAAGTTGTAATCAATGGATGAGCCAATGTGAAAGGTTCAAACTGATGAACACAAAGTACAGTTGGCCATGGTTTTCCATAATTCCATCAGAGCTTAAGACTCACCCTAAAGGAAGAAAGTGATAGGAAACTACTGGAACAATTTCTCAGGGCCTCAGGAGTATTGTGCCTAAAGGATTATCTCTCGTCTCAAAATTTATTGAAGCTAGTAAAATAAAATGTCTAAAGGATAGATAGGGTTACATTTCTAATTGTACAACACTTCTCCCATTTACTGGCAGATGACTAAACTTATTTTAGGCATTTGATAGAGCCTTTTACTCCATCATCCTTCTTTGTCTCTCCCAACTTTTCTAACATGGTCACAGTTGCCTAGAGGTGTTAGATCCTCTTGGAGCACAGATTTTCTTTGCAAGAAGGGAGTATAAAACCAAGAGGAAAGTGTCAGGCTCTGAGAGGGTGAAAAATGAAAGGCCAAGAATACAGAAGTCAAATTACTGACTCTATAATTTTACTAAGGATCAGTAGCACTATTCCAATATGAATTTAAGTAAAATTCACTCCAAAGTAATAGCAAATTCTTAAAGTAGGGCTGGAGAGATGGCTCAGTAGTTAAGGTGCTTGCCTATGAAGCCTAACAACCCAGGTTCAATTCCTCAGTACCCACATAAACCCAGATGTACAAAGAGACACATGCATCTGGAGTTCATTTGCAGTGGCTGGAGGCCCTGGTGCACCCAGTCTCTCTTCTCTCTATATCTCTCTGCTGGCAAATAAATAAATAAAAAGAGTCCTAAAGTAGTCAGTGCTCCTGATATTTTGTACCAAATTATAGCATTTCTGATATGGCAATTCTCTTGACCTTCTCTGCAAGCTTTACGAACCTTAGAATATTTTTATTTTTTAATTATTATTTTATTATTTTTTTTGGAGAGAGAGAGAGAGAGAGGGAGGGAGGGAGGGAGGGAGGGAGAGGAAGACAGATTTGGGCGCACCAGCAGTGTCTCAGCTGCTGCGAACGAAATCCAGGTTTGCGCGCCCCCTTGTGGTCAAGTGCGGCATTGCGCCCTTGCTTCACTGGCTAAACGTGGGACCTGGAGATTGGAACCGCTGGAGATTGGAACCAGCGTTTTTAGGCTTAGGAGGCAGGAGCCTTAACCCCTCAGCCATCTCTCCAGCCCAGAATATTTTTATTTTTCAAAAGCAAATTTAAGGGGCTGGAGAGATGGCTTAGTGTTTAAGGAACTTGCCTGTGAAGCTTTAGGACCCAGGTTTGATTCTCCAGTACCCACATAAGCCAGATGCACAAGATGAATCATGTGTCTGGAGTTCATTTGCAATGGATAGAGGCCCTGGTGTGTCCATTCTCTCTCTGTCTCTCCCTACCTCTTCCCTTCTCTTTCGCAAATACATAAATAAATATAAATAAAGTATTTTTAAAAGCCAATTTAAGATTGTCTTGGTTTGAATTTTTTTTACCAAATCCAATAATAAACCAGATTGTTCAAAACAATCTCTTCTGTGGAAGCTCTCTTGTGTATAGTGGAAACATTAGTAGGGTGGAACACAAAAACACTTTCTCTCTCTCTCTCTCTCTCTCTCTCTCTCTCTCTCTCTCTCTGTTGTATGTATGTATGTATGTATGTATGTATGTATGTATGTATGTATGTATATATGTATGTATGTTCATGTGTATGTGAGCACAAGTAGATAATCCATACTACTGAGACCCCTCAGCTATTATCAAAACAGGTAGCACCACAGAAAAACCTCAGCTGCAAACCAAAAATGCGGGATATCCATTGCAACCCCTTGTTCATCCTCATGGCTCCTTCAGACCTCCATGGCATGCTCTCTGGTCTCAGTCCAGCAGGAACCTCCATCCTCAGTTGTCTACGTAGACTCATCCATCCTCAGGGATTCTCCTTTCTAGTGCCATCACCATGTCAATCTGTGTTCTGCAAGACTATCTATTTACTCCAGGTACTGAGCTCTAAACCCAGGCCACCCCTGCAATTCCTCATCTTCAGGTCAGTGCACTGTGGTCCAGCCCTAGATCTTGGCAACAGCTCCACCCAAGTAGGTGGTGATGTACACAGACTGGTCACTCTTCCAGTGCCTGATCTCCAAAAAAGGACCATAGATCTAAGCGTGGATCTAGCCTGGTAACAGTGCATCTGGGCCTGGCCCTGATGGTCTATGCCATGCATCTGTACCTATTTTTCCCAGCACCTTCAAGATGACACCAAACATTGTGATTCTCAGGGGACACCATCTGCCTAGAACAGTGAAAGGAAATTCTTCGGCCTGTAGGGCTGCCACTCAAAAGCTTGTTTGTGGGAGAACCTCAAGCTCTTCTGAGCGAGAGGTCAAAAGCCAGCCTTTCCTATATGTTTGGCATGAAATCTGTATGATTCTATGCTTCCCTTTTCCACAAAGCAGTCTGCCTTTGCCCTGGAGTTGAGAATTGTGTTTTACAAGTTGCCTTTATGTAAATAAACATTTCAATAAAAATGTTCATTTTGTTATTGGTTTTCTGGGTCAAGTAAATTCCTTCCTGATCAAGAAGAATGATGAATGAGAACAGTAGAAGAAGAGCTAGCATGCAAATTTTAAAGATTTATTAAATGTATTGAGAAGTGAAAGTAGCTGAAAACATAAAGCTCCCTACAGTAGCAGGGGAGAGGATGTAAACAGGTTTCTGTCAGATGACTGCTGGCTAGGGGTTTATAAGGCATTCTGGCTAAGGAAATCAGTTGATATTTAAAATGACTGGACTAATATATGTAAGAGAGTAGTTTTGGTCCAATCACTAATCCTCACAAGGTGTCCATATGTCTCCATTTGAAGCAAGCAACTCATCACATTCCTCTCTGTCCTGGTGACTGAGCTGGGGGCTTAGCATCCACCTTCAAGCTTTGTAAGGGAGAAACAAAAGAGAATCAAGGATGAAAAACAGGGGGTGGGACTTCATGGAAGTCATCCTGAGCCTGTTGAGACTGGCTTTGTTCTTTATCCCAGAGCCATGACCTTTGTCTTATGTGGGCAACTTGACTATTCATACCTACATGCAAACTCTCCTATTCTTCTTCCTCAGTGTTCTTGATTTTACTGTTTCATTTCAATCCTAACATTTACTTTGACCATTACATTCTCGAGGCAAGACAGAAGGCAAAACTTGTGTCAAAGAGGAGCTGAAATGTAGCCAATGGCACAGAGCAAGTTTGTTGATTTTAAGGGCCCTTCCCTATGTACCTGACAAGTTTCTTCTTCCTACTCTGTATCAGGGCCATCAAAATAACATTAAAAGAGGGCCTGGAGAGATGGCTTAGAGGTTAAGGGGCAGGCCTGTGAAGCCTAAGGCCCTGGTTCGATTCTCCAGTTCCCATGTCAGCCAGATACACAGGGTGGCACATGCCTCTGGAGTTCTTTTGCAGTGGCTAGAGGCCCTGGTGAGCCCATTCTCGGTCACTCTTTCTCTCCGTATCTCTATCTCTAATAAATAAAATAAAATAAAATAAAATAAAATAAAATAAAATAAAATAAAATCTTTAAAGAAACAAAAAAATATATTAAAAGAAAGAAAATGGAAGGTAGAGTAGCAATGGAAGTTTCCATTCACTCTCCAAACCAGCGGGACTATTTGCTCAAAGACTGGCCCTTCAGCCAGTGATCAAGAGTGGCATTTGGGTGTCAAAATGAACACAGACAGACAATCGTGTAGTTTTTGGTTTGCATCTGAGGTTTTTCTGTGGAGCTGCCTGATTTGATAACAGCTGGTTGGGGGTCTCAGCAACATGAATGTCAGACAGTGGCCTTCCACTGCAGAGGAGTAATAATCACACAACCAAAATTCAAGCTTGAATGATGTTTGAAGTTCCTCCTTCTTCTTTGGTAGATATCATTGACACCTCCATTATTATCTTTCCAATTTGTTTGCCCCAAAAAAGATTCTGTCAATTTTTATCTTAAGTGAGCTTGGATGGACTGACGACTGGAGGCAGAGGTAGAGCAGATGGTTGCTCACAGAGTTTAAGTGGGTACAGGGAAAATGGTGTGTTTGCAGCATTTTCTGCATGGTGTGAAGTGTTTGAAGGAACATATGCTGAATGTAGTAAGACTCATATGTTCGTTTCCAAGTAAAACACTCGCAGACTATGTGGCATCCCACTAATAGGCTTTCAGCAGCCAGTATGCAGGGGGATGTGCCCTTGGCAAAAACCCATCACTCCCAGAGGATACACAGCAAGCCTACATCATCAGTTTTATTATCTTGTAAACAGCCCTGAATGGTTAGCTGAATTGTAGTAGCAAAAGGAAAAGGATATGGAGGCAAACAGCCAGTACTATATTAGGTTAAAAATGCTCATCAACAAACAATGCTTCTTCCTGTCCTTCGGAAAACCCTGCCTTTCACCTTCAGGAGTGATTAGCCCCAGGGTAAACTGAGTTGAAGGAAAAATGTACCTCAAAACACAACATTCTAGGTTATCTTGAGAAGTCTCACACACACACTCTAGGCTCAAGTCTCAGCCATTACTTTAATAAACAATGACAAGAGTAAATATTTTGGAATAACCAGGTTAAATTGTCATGTTTTTATTGGAGTGAAACACCGCGATTATACAAAAAGAATTTTTTATTTTTATTTTATTTTTTATTTTATTTTATTTTATTTTATTTTATTTTATTTTATTTTTGGTTTTTCGAGGTAGAGTCTCACTCTAGCCCAGGCTGACCTGGAATTCACTCTATTCTCAGGGTGGCCTCGAACTCATGGCGATTCTCCTACCTCTGCCTCCCAAGTGCTGGGATTAAAGGCGTGCGCCACCACGCCCGGCCAAAAAGAATTTGTTAAACAAAAGAACATCAGCCAGTGCTGTAAAACTGTCTTACTCTGGGCCCAGAGCTGATGACTAGACTGAAGCCTCAGAATCTGTGAGAGAAAATAAGTCTATTTCTCCTTAAATTGCGTACATTAGATTGATGCTGGGGCCTCTCTGGTACCTTCTAGCTTTTTAGGAGTTTGTGTTTGTTCATTAAGGTAAACAAAGGGCTGGCCTTCCTAGGACAAAACAATTCTGAGATATGAAGAAAGTAAATGTAATTGCTTTTATGTGAGGGTTCCAGAGCTGGGAATTCGTCTGAGTGGGCTCCAGGTTAGATTTTCTTTATGGGGTTGCCAACTTCTCTCTTCCCTCCCCTTATGCTAAGGAGGTTTCTGGTTCCTCATCTTCTCATTGGTTCCTTTTGCAAAGGAAATTTTCTTATTCTGTTCAGGTCTGCCAGGTGTAGGGTGGCTGGTTCCTGACCTCATTTCCTCAGGTACATCCTTGGGGGAGGGGAAGTGGACTCCTTCAGCTGAGTCGTGCAGCAGGATGACCCTTCTTCTACTTCCCCAACTTATAGATGCCTGTTGTTGGTGTCCTGGAAGGCAGATGCAGGCTCCATGAGTGCATTGTCCAAGCCAGGGCGGGGCAGGGTCGGGGGGAGCACAGGAGCATGGGAATGTGTGGGGGGGAGGGTTAGAGGGAAATTGTTGGAGCACCAATGGTAGTCATTGCAGCTGCTGTAGCCAGGACACCAGGTGGCTGCACCCTTGAGCACATGGCCATCCTCATGCCCTGATTGCAGCTTTGATGCCCCCCTCCCATCAAGTCACTGGACTCTCGGTGCAAGGGTCCACCTCCCTTTGGGCCATGTACTGTTATTACCTCTTTTCCACCATTCCATTTTTCTCATGAAATTATTTTGTGGGAAAGTTGGTTTTCTCCATAGTCTGTCTGAGAGGGGAAAAAGAGGTCCCTTCCCACTGTGACTGGAACTTGCAGCGAGGAGACTGGATTGGGTTTATTAAGCTCTGAAAAGTCACAAACTCTCCAGTGAATTTTTCCCTTAAATAAAAAAGCAGGCCGGGCGTAGTGGCACATGCCTTTAATACCAGCCATCAGGAGGCAGGGGGTAGGAGGATCACCGTGAGTTCGAGGCTACCCTGAGACGACATAGTCAATTCCAGGTTAGCCTGGACTAGAGTGAGACCGTACCTCGAAAAACCAAAAACCAAAACAAACAAACAAAAAAAACCCAAAACAGATGGTTTAGCCGTTAAAGTGCTTATCTGAGAAGTCTAAGGACACATGTTTTCCCAGGTCCTACATAAGCCAAACGCACAAGATGACACAAGCGCTCAAGGTTGCACATGTGCATGAGGTGGCACATGCGTCACCAGTTCAATTGTAGCGGCTGGCGTGCCAATTCTCTCTCTCTCTCTCTAGCTTTCTCTATCATAAAAAAAAAATCAACAACACGGTGGCTTTCCTCCCAATGGCTCACTGCTGTGGTTCACTTCTGTTTGAAGAATCTAGGAACAAGTAACTCTTGCTGCCATGCAACTCTGTGGCTCTACTCTCTGTCATCTTTTTTTTTTTTTTACCCCCACTTTTTTTTTTTTTTTTTTTTTTTTTGGTTTTTCGAGGTAGGATCTCACTCTGGCCCAGGCTGACCTGGAATTCACTCTGTAGTCTCAGGGTGGCCTCGAACTCACGGCGATCCTCCTACCTCTGCCTCCCGAGTGCTGGGATTAAAGGCGTGCGCCACCACGCCCGGCTAAAACCCCCACATTTTATTCAAAAATAGCAGGGATGTGAGGGAGAGAAAGGGGCAGCCAAGGATTTGAGGGTCTGGGGGGGAAGGGAAGGGAAAGTGGAAGGAGGAGAGGGAAAATATTGGGAGCCCATGTAAAGGAACATGGATCTTGGAGACAAAAAATAATGTGAGTTTTTTTTTAAGTGTGAACTTCCAAAGAGATTTTAAAAAATATAACAAAATGATGTACCTTCCCACCTGCCAGAACCTGAACTCAAACTTGAACTCATGAAGAAACTTTTTTAAAAAAATTGATCTTCTCTTCTCTGTGTCTGCGATCTTTTAAAATATTTTAAAAATTTGAGAGAGAGAGAGAAAATGAGTGTGCCAAGGCCTCCAGCCACTGCAAACGAACTCCATATGCATGCGTCACTTTGTGCATCTGGCTTACATGAGTCCTGCATACATCACTTTGTACATCTGGTCTACGTGGGTCCTTGGGAATGGATCCTAGATCCTTTGGCTTTGAAGGCAAGCGCCTTAACCACGAAGCCATCCCTACAGCTCCGCCATCTTTTTTGAAAGCTTGGAACTTGGTAACAAGAGTGGGGGGAGGCCTCATTGGGAACTTGGCGGGCTGACGGGATCTCGTTATTGGTCTCTGTAATTTTTACCTAATTTGCATAACCAATCAGGGCTCCCCTATTGCTATATAAAGTCCTGCACTGCGCTTTTAACTGCTACGGTTCGTCAGTCTCTTGAGGGCATTCGTTAGAACGCGAAGACCTCAAGATCTGGGACCCGGCCCCTCAGCCCCTCAGGCTGAGGGGAGAGCTGCTCCCGCCTCAGCTCCCACTGTAAGAGCTGCTCCCGAGTCAGCCTTCAGTTCTGTCCTGCCTCCCGCTCCGGCAGGGCGAAAAGCTACCCAGTCCCATGGCAGAGAGAACTGTCCCTGCTGGGCTGAGGGAAGAGCTGTCTGGCCCCCACATCCGCTCCCGTGGAGGTGAGGAAAGAGCTGGCCAGCCACCTGCTGTGGCTGGGGTGAGAGAAGAGCTTTCCAGCTCCAGCGCTAGCCAGAGGATTGGTTCCCGCTCCCGCTCCCGCTCCAGCAGAGGTGAGGAGAGAGGTGGCCAGCCACTTGCTCGGGCAGGGATGGCGGAAGAGATGGTCCGCCATCCGCCCAGGCCACCGAGGAGAAAGAACTCTTCAGTTCCTTCGCCAGCAAAAAGCGCTGTTTCCGCTCCCGCTCCAGGTGACGTGAGAGAGCTTTCCCGCCTCAGCCCTCACAGTAAGAGCTGCTCCCGAGCCAGCCAGAACTGTCCTGCCACCCGCTCTGGAGGGGTGAAGAGCTCTTCAGATCCCGAGCCAAGAGGAAGAGCTGAGCTCTCCAGATCCCGAGTCAGTAAAAAGGGGCGTTCCCGCTCGCGCTCCAGCTGTGGTGAGGAGAGAGCTATCCCGATTCAGCTCTCGCAACTAGGGCTGCTCCCGAGACAGCCAGAACGGTTCTGCCACCCGTTCCAGCGGGGCTGGGGTGGGCGCAGTCGTGCTCCCGCGCGGGCAAGAGCTATCGCAGCTCCCGCACCCGCACCCGCACCCGCTCCCGCTTGGGTGGTGAGAGGGCTCTCCCGATTCAGCCCTCACTGCAAGACATGCCTTGGCAGGGCTGGGGAAAGCGTTGCCTCTTTCCCGGTTCCACTCCAGTGGGGGATGGGAAACGGCAGCCCGGCTCCCGCGCTCGCAGGGCCGCGGGGAGTACCATTCCGCCAACAGCTTTGGCGGGGGTGGGAGAACAGCTGTCCTGTGGCCCACTCCGCCAGGAGTGAGGCAAGAACAGTTGCGCTCCCGCACCAGCAAGAGCTGTTTCAACTCCAGCGGGGATGGGGAACTAGCTTTCCCACCACCAGCTCCCGTGTCGCCAGAGGAAGAGCAGTTGCGCTCCAGTGCCAACAAGAACAACTGTTCCTGCTCCCAGTCAGGCAAGGATGGGGAATGAGCTATTGCCGCAGCCGCTCCCGCTCCAGCGGTTGGGCGGGAAGAGGCGTCCTGCTCCGGAGCAAACCGGAAGAGCTGTTCCCACTCGTGCACCGGCAAGTAGCATTGTCCCAGCCCCCACACCAGCCGGAGGCGGGGAAGAGACGCCCCATCGTCAGTTCCCTCGGGCGAGGGCGAAGAGCCGTCCTGCCACCGAATTTGGTAAGGGTGGGGAAACAGGGGTCCTGTTCCCGCCCTAGTGGGGGGTGGGGAAAAACTTGTCTCGCTTTTGCCACAGGGAGAAGAGCTGTTTCCGCTCCAGCTACAGCCGAAGTGTGCAACTGAGACATCCGGAAGAGCTCGTCCCACTCCTGGTCCAACCGAGGTGGGGGAAGAGATATCCCGCCACCAGCTCCTGAGAGTGTCGGTGAAGAGCTGTACTACTACTAGCTCCCGCGGAGATAAGGAAAAGTCGGTCCGGTTTTCGCTAGAGGAAGGGGAAAAGAGCAGTCCAGTTCCCGCGCCAGCGAGAGGAGCTGTTTCCGCACCAGCTGGAGCGGCGGTGGGGCAAGAGCGGTCCCGACCCCAGCTCAGGCGTAGGTGGGAGAAGAGCGGGCGCGCCACCAGTTCTGCTGGGGGTGGGAGAAGAGCTGTCACCCTACCAGATCGGCAGGGGGTGGGGCAGGGCCATCCAGTTCCCTCGACAGCAAGAAGGGCAATTCGAGCTCCTGCTCTGGCTGTGGTCGCGGAAAAACCTGTTGAGGCTTCTGCTCTGGCTGTGGTCGTGGCAGAGCCTGTTCCAGTTCCTGCTCTAGCCGGTGTCGGGGAAGAGCCTGTTCCAGTTCCTGCTCTAGCGGGTGTCGGGGAAGAGCCTGTAACAGTTCCTGCTCTAGCGGGTGTCGGGGAAGAGCCTGTAACAGTTCCTGCTCTAGCGGGTGTCGGGGAAGAGCCTGTTCCAGTTCCTGCTCTAGCGGGTGTCGGGGAAGAGCCTGTTCCAGTTCCTGCTCTGGCCGGTGTCGGGGAAGAGCCTGTTCCAGTTCCTGCTCTGGCCGGTGTCTGGGAAGAGCCTGTTCCAGTTCCTGCTCTGGCCGGTGTCTGGGAAGAGCCTGTTCCAGTTCCTGCTCTGGCCGGTGTCGGGGAAGAGCCTGTTCCACTTCCTGCTGTGGCCGGTGTCTGGGAAGAGCCTGTTCCACTTCCTGCTGTGGCCCGTGTCTGGGAAGAGCCTGTTCCACTTCCTGCTGTGGCCCGGTGTCTGGGAAGAGCCTGTTCCACTTCCTGCTGTGGCCGGTGTCTGGGAAGAGCCTGTTCCACTTCCTGCTCTGGCTGGGCTTGGGGAAGAGTCTGTTCTGGCTCTTGCTTTGGAAGGAATGTGGGAAGAGCTGTCTAGTTTCTGCGCCAGTGAGGAGACTGGGAGCGGGGCAACAGCTGTCCTGCCACCCTCCCTGGCAGGGATGGAGACAGAGCTCTCCTGCGTCAGTGAGAAGAGCTGTTCCCGCTACCATCTCTGGCTAGGGGAAGAAAGGTACCGATTTTCTGCTCCCGCTCCCGCTCCCGCTCCCGCTCCCGTTCAGGCGCCTGGCAGAAAAGAAACACTACAATTTCAGAGAGAAGAGCCCCAGGTCGCCTCCTGGTGGGGATTGTGGGGGGGAGAGGGCCATTATTCAGTGATGAGGAAAGTGGAAGAGCTGACCCTGTCATTTTCTGGGTTTAGAGTCCCCCCAAGTCCCCCTCCCACCTTAAGTGAAAATGGCTGTCCAGCGTCCACTGCTGACAAGGAGAAGAACTGTCCTTCTAGGACTGTATGGGGTGTGGGTGGGTGGAATAGCTGCTCAGCTCCCTCTGCCTCAAAGCATGAGGAGGAAGAAGAGCTGGCTTTGTCAGCTCCCATGTGGAGAGAGGTCCCATCCTCCACCAAACCTGCGAAGAAGTGCTTAGTTCTAGCACCTCTCTGGAAAAGAGCCGATCCTTCTCCCCCTGACAAGAATGGCTCTCCATAATTCTGGGTAATTAAGAACTATCCTTGCTTCCCCCTTTGGCAGGAAAAGGGCTGCTCCTGTTCTCGGTGGGGAAAAGTTGAGCTATTATGGCGGTCGTTTTGGGGGTTGGGGGTCTAGTTCCTGTGATATCCCTGATGTAAAGTTGACTCCCAGTAGTTATACTAGCGTCTGCTCCATTTCAGCAAGAAGAGCTCCAGTCCTTCAAAGAAAAGAGTGGTGTAACCTTTTGTGTGGGAAGAAGAGTTCCTGCTCCAGGCTGGGGGCTGACTTGCCCCAAATTGTCAGATGAAAATCTCCGTGCCTGTCTTGCAGACCATTGCCCTATGTTCAAACTGGACTTTTTGACTGTTTTCCAAATTGACTTTTCTCCAGAAACCTGCCAAAGACCTTGACCTATAACTCAATGAGACCTTGTAGCCTATCAAAAGTTAAGGCCTGTACCCAACTTTGGTATCCTGGTTGGCAAACTGACAGCCAACAGCTCTGTTTTTTTGAAGTTGTTATGATTCTGTCAATAAATCTTTGTTTGTTCAACCTGGTTGTTCATTCCATTTTTCTTATAGATAAGGATCCGGAGAAGAATGTTTTTATCAGCAGGAAAGAAATGGCACAAATAGTTTAATTATGGGTAGTTTAATGAGATTTTAGAGTTAGTTAATGTACAATATTTGATAACCTGTGGGGTTGTGAAGCATCTAGATACAGCAATACTAAAAAAAAAAAGTTATTGTTGGGGAGGTGGTTTGGCTGTTAAAAGGTGCTTGCTTGCAAAGCCCACTAGTCTGGATTTAATTCCCCTAGCACCCATGTAAAAAGCCAGATGCAAAGTGGCACATGCATCTGTATCATGGGAAACTTCTGTTGGAGACACTCAAACATTTGTCTTCATGCCAGGTAGGCCACAGATGGCAGACCAAACTATAATGCACCAATATCCATTTGGTGAACCAATGACTTTATTGGGGTTACTTAAGGACAGGGTGAGAGATTGCTTACAGGATCATGGAGCCCCCAAAGCAGCTGTACCATAAGCAAGTCTCATCCCAGCATGGATGATAAACTCATGGATGTGTGGAACTGCCTGTGTTGGGATTACATCTGTAGATGTTCGTCCCTCAGGTGCATGGTAAGAAAGGGCTTACTTACAGAGCATGGAGACCCTAAGACAGTTGCACCACCAAGAAGTCTCATCCCAGCATGGATAAAGATCTTCCCATGGCCATTCAGATTAAGCTTATTTTGTCAGGATCATCCCTGTGGATTCTCTTCCTTCAGTCTCAGGGTGAGGGCTTACTTATAGACAGTTAGATGGGGCTTATTGTCCCTTGATCTTTTACCCTCTATATACCCTATCTCCCCTTGAGGCCATGAGACCTCATAGCATTGTGTGCATTTTGTACAGGAGATGCCTGAGATCCTGGGGGGGGGAGGGGTCAGATGACTCTTCCCAAGCCCATTCTATGGAAGAATATCAACAGGCCCAATATTAAGTCTCTCTCATGTGTTGTCCCAGTTGCTTCTGATAAAAGTTGACAATAGCATTGCTTTCAATGTGGCAGAATTTCCATACAATAATCAGTGATCCCAATGGGCCTATAGCCATGGAAAGTGGAGTTAGGAGAAACTGAAGTGCCCTGGCCAGCTAGTGTCACTTTTCTATTGTTTGTTTTGTTGAGGTAGGGTCTCACTCTAGCCCAGATGGATCTGGAACTCACTCTGAGGTCATAGGCTGGCCTTGAACTCATAGTAAGCCTCCTATTCCTGACTCCCAAGTGCTAGGATTAAAGGTGTGTACCACCACAATCAGCTTAGTATCTCCTTGATAGTCTGGCAGTTCATCTGCAAGATGGAGCAAGACAACTTTTTTCTTTTTTAAAAATTAATTGTTTATAGGGCTGGAGAGATGGCTTAGTGGTTAAGGCATTTGCCTGAAAAGCCAAAGGATCCCAGTTTGACTCTCCAGGACCCACGTAAGCCAGATGCACAAGGGGGTACATGCATCTGGAGTTTGTTTGCAGTGGCTGGAGGCCCTGGCGTGTCCATTCTCTCTCGCTCTGCCTCCTTCTATCTCTCAAATAAATGAAATATATATTAAAAATATTTGTTTATTTTTAACTTATTTGTTAGAAACTTTGTTGCATGGACAAATCATATGTCGACTCCATTACTCTCTTCCCTGCCCCTATTCCACTGACAGCCATCTTCAGTGGTTACTGGTATTCATGGGGTTATGAATTGTGACAGCAGTAGCCAGTCATTGTGTGGTGGCGGGGGCGAGGGGGCAATACCATTTTAACCAGCTATACCACTCCTGGGCATATGCCCTAAAGACTCTATTCTTTACTATAGAGACACTTGCTCAGCCATGTTTGTAGCTGCTCTATTCACAATAAGCGTGATCTGGAATCTGTACTGATTTCCATGGAGGTTGTACAAGTTTTCACTCGCACTAGAAGTTGATGAAGTTTCGTCTTTCTCAGCCATCTCCACCAGCATCTGTTGTCAATTAATTTTTGATGGCTGCCATTCTGAATGGGGTGAGATGAGATCTCAAACTCATTTTAATCTTCATTTCCCAGATTGTTATGGATGTTGTACACCTCTTTAGGTGTTTATTAGCCATTTCAATTTCTTCCTTGGACAACTTTTTGTTCAATTCCCTTCCCATTTTTGAGTAGGTTACTTTTTATTGCTTAGTTTGTCTATGTTCTTTATAATTCTAGATATCAGACTTCTATCACATATATAGCTGTCAAAGATTTTCTCTCATTCTGTAGGTTGTCTATTGAATCTGTTGATGGTTAGCTTATCTGTATACTAGCTTTTGTGTTTCATGAGATCCCAGTGGTTGAGTGTCTAATTGCCTGGGCTACTGGGGACTTGTTCAGAAAGTCTTTCCCTAAGCCTATATCTTGGAGTGTTCCTCCTTTTGTTTCTTCTAGTTGTTTTAGAGTTTCAGGTCTTATACTGAGGTCCTTGATCTATTCAGAGTTGATTTTTAGAGCACACATGCACACACACACACACACACACACACACACACATAAATGAAAATATTAAAAACGCTATTATTACTGGTATGCCCCCTAAGCACAGTGGAAATGGTTGCCTGAACCAGCGGAGACTGAATGCTTTGAAAGAAGGCCTGCCAGGTTGTCATAGTTAATCAGCAAGCTCTTGGTAACCATTATTCTCCTGAATGTAACTTGTAAACTATTACAAATATATATGAAGTAATGTGATAGTTGTCTTTTTGGCTATCATGAATAATGTCACAATCAAGATGAGAGTGGAGATATGTTCTTTGATACAAATTTCAAAACCATTGTATCTATATCCAGGAATGGGATTGTTGGATACTATGGTAACTTCAATTTTAGATTTTGAAAAACTTTATTACTCTTTTCCATAATGATTAAAAATTTATATTTCCATCAACACTCTATAAGGGTTTTGCCATTTCCTTTCTTCTTGTGAATGCTTGTATTACCTTTTTCTATTAGCCATTATATTACTTTCTATTACAAACGTGAGGTGACATTATACTATTGTATTTTTTATATTTTAGAGAAAGAGAGAGACAAAATTGGCATGCCAGAGCCTCAGACACTGAAATTGAACTTCAGGAGCTTTGCGCCACCTAGTGGGCATATTCAACCTTGCATTTGCCTCACTTTTGTTTGTCTGGCTTATGTGGGATCTGGAGAGTCGAACATGGGTCCTTAGGCTTTGCAGGCAAGCACCTTAACCGCTAAACCATTTCTCCGGCCCTATACTTTTATTTGCATATTCCTGCTGATCTATGGGAGCAAACTTTTTTTATGTGTCTTTTGAATGTTGACGGCTCACTGGCTCTTCTGATTGATGAAATCCTACATCTCATTTGCATGCAAAAATCAGGGCCCACCTATATCTATATAAACTATTCACTCAGTTCCACAGCATATAGATGTGTTGGATTCTGAAAAGAGAAGACTTGCTGTTGCTCTGGTGGTCCTGATTCCTGTTATGTTGCCTCTTGACTAGTGGTCAAAAATCTGTCAAAATTATTTCTTTCATTGTTATTAAGTTGTCCAAATTCCTTATATAGTTTGAGTAATAGCCTCTTATCTGGTGTAGAGTTTTCAGATACTTTTTTCCAGTCTATATGTTGTATCTTGATCCCGTGTTTCCTTTGCTATTCCTGCAGTCTCTTGCCCCTGATACAATGGGTACTGAAGGTCACCTCTAAAGTAAGAGCCAGAGGGTGCCCAAGACAGCAGGCCCCACTGGGCCTCTCTCTAAAGTAGGAGAGTACAGACATTGAGGGAACAGGTACAGAGTAGAAGCAGGTGCCTGCTGAGTTCAATTCCAGACCTTGAGAGGCAGGAACAAGTTGAGTATCTAGAGCTCAAGCAGCTCTGGGATCCTGTATAGGCAGGAAGAGACACAGGAGCACCAGTGCAAGTAGCTCCAGTGACCTTAGGTTTTGCAGCCCAAGTAGGGTAGGTCTTTATTTAAGTTGATGTAATCCCATTTATAAAATTTTGTCTTTGTTTCCTGTGCATTGTATGCATTATCTAAGAAATCATTGCTGAGACCATTGTATTTTTAATTTTTTTGTTTATTTTTTATTTACTTATTTGAGAGTGACAGACAGACAGAGAGAGAAAGAGGCAGATAGAGAGAGAGAACGGGCACCCCAGGGCCTCCAGCCACTGAAAACGAACTCCAGATGCATGTGCCCCCTTGTGTATCTGGCTTACGTGTGCCTTGGGGAATTGAGCCTTGAACCAGGGTCCTTAGGCTTCACAGGCAAGCACTTAACCGCTAAGCCATCTTTCCAGGCTTGACCATTGTATTTTTTTTTTCGAGGTAGGGTTTCACTCTGGTCCAGGCTGACCTGGAATTAACTATGTAGTCTCAGGGTGGCCTTGAACTCTCGGCGATCCTCCTACCTCTGCCTCCCGAGTGCTGGGATTAAAGGCGTGCGCCACCACGCCAGGCTGACCATTCTATTTTTTAATTAAGTAAAACCTTGTATGGATACATCATGGTTTGGTACCATAATTTCCCTCCTCCCTGCCAGCATTCTACTGTGGGCCCTCCACAGTGGGCTTGCTGGTATTCCCCATGGAGTTGTGGGTTATGAAATGTGAGAACAGCAGTCAGTCTTTGTAAGGGAGGGAGACAGCAATGCCTCTGGACATTCTCGTCTACTCTGTGGCTCTTACAATCTTTCTGCCCTGACTTACACAAAATTCCTTGAGATGTGGTATGTGTGTTTTAAGTCTATTTTAGTGTCATGCTCTCAGCAGCTTCTGTATTTCTGCTTTGGTAGATTTTCAGTATTCTCAGTGTCTGTCTCTGTCACCCTGGTGCTGGTTCAGACTTGCCATGGAAGCAGAACTTTTACTCATTTTGCCAATTCCTCTGTGTTTTTTTCACCTGGGCCCTTACTGATGTAAGAGGAGTGGATTTTCTCCTCAGTTTGTGCTTCCTTCTGAAAAAGAAAAACAGATTCTCCAATCTAGAATGAGGTCATTATAGGTTAAATGGGATAAGCATTGTTAATTGCAAAACTCTCTTTTAGCCAAAGACTAGTGGGAGCTTCTTGTTGGATGGATGATCTTGGTCTCCATAGAATGCTGACTAAGTTTACAGTTCTAATCATGGGCTCACTTCCATTGAGCTGATCTCTTAGCTAATCAAAAAACCATTGGTTACCCACCTAGGCTGTGTGTCACTATTGCACAGGTGAGTACATCTTGTCAGGCTGGATGCTTTGGTATAGCAGTGTCCTCTGTGAGCACACAATGTTGTTGGCCATTTCCCCCAGTAGCTCATGTAGCACTTTCTAGCACTATATGGACAGACAATCTAGGAAGTGGCTTCCTTCCAGATTCTATCCAGATCTCTCAATGTACTGTGTTTTCAGCATGTGGTGTCTTCAGCAATGAGGTCTTAACTTTTACCACAGGGAAGTAATCAAATGTTTTGACAGAAGCCTGTCTTGTTTTTGAGACATTGTAAGTCTCTCCAATCAACAGCTCAATGTGGGTTGTAACCAATTTCTGGTAGTGAGGTTACAAGCCAGAGCCAAACAATTTAAGGATAGGCTTTATTCCACCCTCTCCATGGCCATTCTTACCAGATAATCCCTGCATATTCCTGTTGAGGCTTATACCTTTTAGTCTGCTATTCTGGAGAAAGGCTTCTATGGTACCAGTTCATTTTGCATTTAGTTTTGAGTGTATATCCACATGCCCTCCTACTCCCCTTCCTCCAAACCTTTCTGTCCTTCTTATTTGTCACTCGTGTTGCCTTCAGGTATGGCTGCAACTCAAGCTTTTCTAGGTTAGGAGCCACAGATGAGGGAGAACATGTAGCATTTGACTTTCTGTGCTTGTGTGATATTGCTTACTATGATCTGTTCCAAATCTGTTCATTGCCTTACAAATTTCATTGTGTAATTTTTTATTACTGATGAGTAAGGATATATATCTTCATTATCCATTCATCAAATGATGGGCATCTGGGTTGATTTCAGTTCTTAGCTATTGTGAATTGAGTAACTATAAACATGGTTGAGCAAATATTTTTGTAGTGAAGAGTGGAGCTTTTAGAGTAGATGACCAGTAGAGGAATATCTGGGTAGTTGGTTGCTCTATTTTCATGTCTTTCAAGAGTCTCAAATTTGATTTCCATAGTGGTTGCACAAGTTTGCATTCAAACGTGCAGTGAATGAGGGTTCCCCTTTTGCTACATCCTTATCAACATTTATTGTCATTTGATTTTTTTTTAATGATTGCATCCTGACTGGAGTAAGGTAGAATCTCATTGTTGTTTTATTTGCATTTCCCTGATGAACCCTTTTGGTGTAACCAAGCTGTGGAGTATTTTCTTATGTGAGTATCAGCCATTTGTGTTTTTTTTTCCTTTGCAAAATCCCTATTCAGTTCTCTGGCCCATTTTTTGAGCTCATTGTGTGATTTTTTTGGTTGCTCAAAATTTTGAGTTCTTTGCTATATTTTCTAGGTCTTAGGCCTCTGTAAGTGGTATAGCTGGAGAATATTGTGTTTTCTTATGTGAGTATCAGCCATTTGTGTTTTTTTTCCTTTGCAAAATCCCTATTCAGTTCTCTGGCCCATTTTTTTGAGCTCATTGTGTGATTTTTTTTGGTTGCTCAAAATTTTGAGTTCTTTGCTATATTTTCTAGGACTTAGGCCTCTGTAAGTGGTATAGCTGGAGAAGATTTTCTCCTATTCTGTGGGTAGTTTGTTGGCTCTGTTTATGGTATATTTGTACAAAAGCTTTTTAGCTTCATGGGATCCCACGAGTTGAGTGATTGTTTAATTTCCTTCGCTACTGGGATATTGTTCAGGAAAATTTTCCCCATTCCTATACTGTGGAGTGTTCCCCCTATTTTTTCTTCCAGGCAAATAAGTTTCAGGTCTTATGTTGTGGAGCTGATTTTTGTGCATGGTGAGGTGAGTGGATCTGGTTTCATTTTTTCATATGTGGCTATCCAATTTGACCAGCGCCATCTGTTGAAGATGCTGTCTTTTCTCCAGTGTACATTGTTGTCTCCTTTGTCAAAGATTAAGTAGCTATTGTGGTTTTAACTAAGGGTTAGGTCTTCAATTCTGTTCCATTGATATATATATCTGTTTACAGACCAGTGCCATGCTGTTTTTGTTATTATGGCTTTGCAGTATACCTTTAGATAGGGTATGGTGATATCTTCAGAGATGTTTCTTTTGCTGAGGATATTTTTTGATATATGAAGCCTTCTGCCATCCATATAAATTTTGAGATTTCTATCTCTGTGAATAATGATGCTTGGATGTTCATTGGTGTTGTGTTGAATTTGTATATTGTTTTGGGGGGCTCGAGAGATAGCTTAATAGTTTAGGTACTTTCCTGAAAAGCCTAAGGACCCAAGTTTGATTCCCCAGTACCACGTAAGCCAGATACACAAAGTAGTATATGTATATGGAGTTAGTTTGCAGTGGCTAGAGACCCTTCTGTGCCTAGTATCTTTCCATTTGTGTCTTTCTTTGTCTCTCTTTAATTAATTAATTAATTAGTTAATTAATAAAATATTTAGAAAATGTATATTACTTTTGGTATGACTGACATTTTCCCAATATTAATTCTACCTATCCAGGAAAATGGATGCTCTTTCCATAGTCTCAAGTCCTCCTCAATTTCTTTCTTCAGTGTTTTTACATTTTCAGTATATAGTTCTTTCACATCCTTGGTTAATGTTATTCCAAGGTATTTTATTTTATTTTATTTTATTTTATTTTATTTTATTTTATTTATTTTATTTTATTTTATTTTATTTATTTTTTTGTGGTTTGGTCTCACTCTAGCTCAGGCTGACCTGGAATTTACTCTGTAGTCTCAGAGTGGACTGGAACTCAAGGCAATCCTCCAACCTCTGCCTCCCAAGTGCTGGGATTAAAGGCATACGCCACCACGCCTGGCTTGGTATTTTATTTTTTGTGGCTATTGTATATTGTATACTGTATATTTGTCTTGGCATATAGGAAGGCTATTGATTCTTGTGGGTTGATTTTTGTATCCTGTCACTTTGCTAAAGGAATTTATCACCTTTAGAAATTTTATGGTAGAGTCTTTTGGGTCACTTATGTATAGGATCATGTCATCTGCAAATAGTGCTAGTTTGACTTTTTCCTTTCCAATTTGTATCCTTTTTATATCTTTCTCCTGCCTTATTGCTTGGGGTAGGATTTCTAGTACTATGTTGAAGAGCAATGGTTGCAGTGGGCACCCCTGTCTGGTTCCCGATCTCAGTGGGAACTCCTTGAGTCTTTCTCCATTAAGTATGATTTGGGCTTTAGGTGCTTTGTATATGCCCTTTATTATGTTCACGTGTAAACCCTCCATGTCTAATCTCTCCAGCATTTTGATCATGAAGTGATATTGTGTTTTGTTAAAGCCCTTCTCTGCATCTATTGAAATGATCATGTGGTTCTTTTGTTTGAATTTATATATGTGGTGTATTAAGTTAATTGGTTTCTGTATGTTGAACCATCCCTGTATCCTCGGATGAAGTTTGCTTGATTGAGTTCAATAATGCTTTTGATGTGTTGTTGAATTTTGTTTGTGAGGATTTTGTTCAGACTATTTGCATCTAAGTTCATCAGGGATATAGGTATATAGTTTTCTCTTTTATTGTATCTCTGTCTAGTTTTGGTATTAGGGTGATGCTAGCTTCATAGAAGGAGTTGGGGAGCATTCTCTGTTCTCTGGGTATGTGAAAAACCTTGAGGAAAAAATGGTTTTAGTTCTTTGATGAAGGTTTGGTAGAATTTTGCCAAGAATCCATCAGATTCTGGACTTTTCCTTTTGGGGAGGTTTTTAATTTATTCTTTTATTGTTACTATTATTATTATTAACAAGGGTCGTATTTTGTATGGATACATCCTCTGTTCATACCCTATTTTCTTGGAGAGGTTTTTGATTACATTTTCAATCTCAATGGATGCAATAGATTATTTATTTATTTATTTATTTATTTTTTTTTTGGTTTTTCGAGGTAGGGTCTCCCTCTGGCTCAGGCTGACCTGGAATTCACTATGTAGTCTCAGGGTGGCCTCGAACTCTCGGTGATCCTCCTACCTCTGCCTCCCAAGTGCTGGGATTAAAGGCGTGCACCACCACGCCCGGCTATTCATTTATTTTTAAATTTATTTTTTATTTATTTACTTGGAGTGAGAGACAGAGAGAGAAGAGAGATAGAGAATTGGAAGGCCAGGGCCTCAGCCACTGAAACCAAACTCAAGACCCTTGTGCAACATGGTGGGCATGTGTGACCTTGTGCTTGCCTCACCTTTGTGCATCTGGCTAACATAGAATCTGGAGAATAGAACATGGGTCCTTAGGCTTCACAGGCAAGCTCCTTAACTGCTCAGCCATCTCTCAAGCCCAATGTAATAGGTTTGTTTTGGAGATTTATCTGCTCTGGATTTAGTTTGGGTAGGTGTTATGTGTCTAGGAATTCATCCATTTTCTCCAGGTTATTCAGTTTTTTGGAGTAGAGTTTTTGAAATATGTCCTGAAGGTTATTTCAGTTTAATTGATGTCTAATGTAACCCCTCTCTTTTCATTTCTAATTTTGTTAATTTGAGAGTTCTCTTTTTTTTTAATTGATCAAATTGGCCAAGGGTTTATCAGTCTACTTTATTTTTTCAAAGAACCTGCTCTTTGTTTCATCAGTTCTCTTAATCATTTAATTAGTTTCCAATTCATTAATTTCTGCTTGGATCTTAATTATTTCTTACCATGTGGAAGTCTTAGGATTGGATTGTTCTTGTTTCTCCAATGTATTTAGGTGGATGGTGTGGTAGTTTGAATGGATGCCCCCGATATATTCATTGTTTTATTAGTTTGTACTATGCATCTGCAGAGGCACTGTCACTTGGTGGATCTTAAGGTGTGGTGGTGGGTTTGAGATTTCAATCTAAAGATATGCAAAGTGTGCCTAGCAGGAGTTCCTGCTATGTGGCTTTTGGCTTTTGGCTTTCTCTCTCTTGCCTGGTACTGTAAGAGCAGACCAGCTTCTTCTGCTGTTATGGAACTTCCCTGGATCTGTAACCTTCAATAAATCCCTTTCTTCATAACTGTGCCTGGTCTGGAAATTCATCTCAGTGAACCTGAAGCTGTCTGCTACAGAAGGTTAGGTTATTATTTTGAGATCTGTCTTTATTATGAAGGCATTTAATGCCATAAATTTTCCTCTTAAGACTGCCTTTCTTGTGCCCTATAAGTTTGACATGTTATATTTTCATTATCATTCAGTTCAAGAAATTTTACAATTTCCTTTCTGGTTTCTTCCATGACACACTCATTGTTTAATAGAATACTGTTCCTCCTCCAGGAGCTGGTGCAATTTCTGTTATTTCTCTTGTCAGTTTCTAGCTTCTATGCATTGTGGTCCGATATGACACAGGAAGTTATGTCAATTTTTCCTGAATTTATGGAGGCATGCTTTATGACCTACCATATGGTCTATCTTGGAGAAGGTTCTGTGAGCAGCTGAGAAGAATGTGTATTCAGTAGAATTTGGGATGGAATGTTCTATAGATGTCTATTACATCTAATTGATCTATGGTGCTGTTAAGATCTATTATTTTCCTGCTGATTTTCTGCTTTGATCATCTGTCTAATGATGATAGTGGGCTATTGAAGTCCCCCACTATGATGGCATTGGGATTTATTTCTGATTTGTTGACAAGTAGGTTTTGTTTTATAACATGCTGCAAACCTGTATTTGGTGCATAAAGATTTATGATTGTGACATCCTTTTGTTGGATCATTCCTTGATTAGTAAAAAAGTGGTCTTTTTGTCCTTTTTAATTGCATTTGGTTTGAAGTCTACTTTGTCAGATATTAATATAGCCACAACTGTTTGTTTCTTATTTCCATTTGCTTAGAAAATCATTTTGCATCCTGTCACCCTGAGTGGTTGTCTATCTTTAATGGTGAGGTGGATTTCTTGAAGGCAAAATGTGGGAAGGGTCCATTTTTCTGATCCACTTTCTTAAGTTGTAGCTTTTTATGGGTGAGTTAATTCCATTAATATTTAAAGTTATAACTTTAAGGTTTGACTTAATCCTGCTGTGCTGGAGGGTTTATGTGGTTTACATGCTTGCTCTAGCTGTGGTTATCATGTTCATTGTCTTGTAGACTCTTGAGGTTGATTGTTCAACTCTTCTGTATGACTATCCCTGGAGTATTCTCTCTCTATAGGTTTGGCTTTGTGTTCATATGATCATAAAGTTGACTTTTTTCATTGAAAGTTTTTATTTCTCCATCTATTGAGGCATACTTTCTCTGGATACAGTAGTTTGGGTTGGAAGCCATACTTTTTTAGATTTTCAAGTACTCCATTCCAAACCCTTCTGGATTTCATGGTTTCCATTAAAAAATCCGAGTTAAGGCCGATGGGATAGCCTTTGTATGTAATGAAATGTTTCTCACTGCTTTTTGCACTCTCTTTGTTTTCATTGTTTAGAGTTTTAACTATGATGTGCCTTGGAGAGTTTCTACTTTGGTCCTGTCTGCTTGGTGTTCTGTTGAACTTATTGTATCTGGATGGGCCTCTCTTTTGTGAGACTGGGAAATTTTTCTTCAATAATTTTGTTGAATATGTTCTCTATGCCTCTGGCCTGGATTTATTCCCCTGCTAGTATACCCATGATCTATATGTTTGGTAATTTTAGTGTATCCCATAGTTCCCTAATATTCTATTCATGTGATTTTTAAAAAAAAAAAGCTTATCAATGTTTTTTGGAGTCCTGGTCAATTTCTTCTATATTGTTTTCCAGACTAGAGGTTCTGTCCTCCACATGACTGACTGTTAGTGAGGTTTTCTAGAGAGGATTTTAAAGCCTGTATTTTACTATTGTTTTCTGTTGTGTTTTTCTTCATTGTGTCTGTCTCTTTTTTGAGGTTCAATTTCAGGCTGAGGTCTGATTTTCTTATTTTATTTTTTAATTTTTTAATTTATTTATTTGAGAGAGAGGGATATGAAATAGGCAGGTAGAGAGAGAGAATGGACATGCAAGGGCCTCCAGCCACTGCAAACGAACTCCAGATGTATGCACACCCTTGTACATCTAGTTTACATGGGTCCTGGAGAATTGAGCCTTGAACCAGGGTCCTTAGGCTTCGCAGGCAAACGTTTAACTGCTAAGCCATCTCTCCAGCCTTGAGGTCTGATTTTCTTGATGCTTCCTGGAATTCATTCTTGTATTGGATCATGTCTTCATTAAGCTTAATCAGCTCTTTATTGAGATCCTCTATTTGTTTAGTCACCATCAATTTGTTTATCTCTCTTTTGAGGCATCATTGCTTTTCCTCAATTAAGTTAAGGCTAGTGATGAAGACTGTGTGCATTTAATTTATGTGATTGCTGGTTTTTGTTTCCAGTTATGCCATTCTTTTGGTCAGGGTCTCATTGAATTTATGTAATAAGCTTATTGTGCTTTCATTTTGGTATTCATGTGCTATTGTCTCCTCTATATTTTCATTGGAGGCTTCCATTGTTGGACTAGGCAACCTTGGTGGAAATCAGTCTGTCTTTCATTGTATTTTTTTGCATTGGGGTCTGTCCATTTCAGGGTAAAAGTCTTATTTTATTAAGGAGGAAGCAAGTGTTCGTCCTTGTAGGATCTTCAGTGAGTGGTCTGTTTTAGGTTTGAACTACATTGTAGTGCGGTGGAATTATAACTGCACATTCTCAGGTTGTGGAGGTTGCACACTCTGGGCTGGTTGCTGATAGGAGAGCTTGTTTGGAAGTCTGGAATCTCTTCAGCCTTCAGTCACAGCAGTGCCTTGCCTGTGGGGCTCAGAAGCAGTAGCACTTGCCCCTACTCCCCCACTGTACCCCAGCTGAGTAGGTTGTGGAGGTACACTGATATACCCCTGGGTTTGCCATATATTCCTGTGCTCCTGTCTGTGGCAGAAGTGAAATGCCAAGGATGCAGACAGACTCGCTTGTTAGGGGATGTGGGTGGCGGGGGCCTGGAGAATGGTGGAACTGGGCTCACTGACCAGGCCTGATCAAAGGTCCATGGAGGTGGTTGGTGTGTGGGCTTCAGTCTGCAGAGGTGACCAGATCAGGAACATGGGAATGTGGAGGTGGATGGAGGCATGGCTTGGCACCAGTCAACAGAGGCTGCTGAGACTGGACATGGGTTCACTCATTTTTTAACTGTAGCAGAGTAGTATTTCATAACCAAAAGGTATGAAAATTAATATCATTAATCATTAATAGATTGATTATGTGGATTTAAATTTCCACTGATAATGTGGTCCATGTATCTGGCAATTGTTTTCACTAGCTAGAGGCCCCAGCATATCCATTCATCTTCTCTCCCTTTCTCTCCCCTTGCCAATAAATAAATAAATAAAATATTTTTTGAAAAGTAGGGCTGGAGAGATGGCTCATCAGCTAAAGGCACTTACCGCAAGGCCTGGAAGTTTGGGGTCAATTCCCCAGCAACCATAAAGTAGCACATGTATCTGCAGTTACTTTATAGTGTCATAGTGTACCCATTGTCTCTCTCTCTCCCTCTTTCTGTCTCTCTTTCTGAAATAAGTAATTTTTTTAAAAAAGTAAAATAATAGTTACAACAAAATGTCTCTGAACAATAATAACAAAAGCTTATTAAGAGATTTCATACTGATGACCCATTCATGCAATATATCTTGTCATGCACAGAGCTCTAAACATTTATTTTAAATGTTAAAACCCTTAGGTGGACATTATTGCCACTTTCCTTAGTGTCTTACACCTGATAAGCATAAAAATTACATTACCTTTGTCTCTTGAAATTATTTGAGTTTGTAATCCATGGAACAAAATGAAATACACTGGAGCAATAGTAACAGCACATGTAAAAGGTAAACAATCTCTATAATATACTAAGTGCTTCTACAAATCAGTAAGTAAGTGACAAATAGCTCATTAGATAAATGAGCAAAGCTATGAATAGACAATCCATTAAAGAAATACTAATGGCCAGTGATCATATGAAAAGATGTTCTTTCTTAATATTAATTAGAAGAATGCAAAATGAAAAAGAAACTATATATGTTCATTATTTTGGTCAAAAGGAGTGATAGTATATAACATTGGTTAGTATGTGGGAAACATACTATAACATATTACTGGTGAAAATTTAAGTCCACATAATCATTCTATTGAGTATTATGGCACTATTATATCTAATTTTATTTTATTTATTTTATTTTTTTTTAACTTTTTTTATTTTTTATTATTTTTTGGAGAGAGAGAGAGAGAGAGAGAGAGAGAGAGAGAGAGAGAAAGAGGAAGACAGAGATGGGCGTGCCAGCAGTGTTTCAGCTGCTATGAACGAAATCCAGATGTGTGCGCCCCCTTGTGGTCAAGTGCGGTATTGCGCCCTTGTGTCACTTTGCATCTGGCTAAAGATGGGACCTGGAGATTGGAACCACTAGAGATTGGAACCAGTGTTCTTAGGCTTAGGAGGCAGGCGCATTAACCCCTAAGCCATCTCTCCAGCCCCTATATCTAATTTTAAAATGCAAATATACTGTAATATTTCAATTTAGCATATAAAATACTTTCATTCTGCACAAGGATGTTTCCAGTTTTTAAAGATTGAAAACAGCAACTTGTAAGCTTGTTTATATTACTTTTCATACTTTTGGTTATGAAATATACACTGCTACAGAAAAAAAAAGAGATAAACCTATTTGTACTTACATAGAGAGATCTCCATGCATATTTTATATGAATTATGCAAGTAGCATAAACTGTAGAGCATGATCCCATTTTTACCTAAAAAACACCCCAAACTTTATGTATGTATACATATGTGGATATGAAAAATTCTGGAATTATACACAAGACATTTTGCTTTTGGGTTACCTCTGGGGTGTGGGATGGTATAAAGTGGAAAGGTATGGTAAATAAAAGCTTTCTTTTTTGTATTTTGTTTTTATGTATTTATTTAAGAGAGACAGAGAGAGAGAGAGAGGGAGAGAGAGAGAGAGAGAATGAATGGGCTTGCCAGGGCCTCCAGCTGCTGCAAACCAATGACAGATGCATGTGTCACCTTGCATCTGGCTTAAATGGGTCCCAGGGAATTGAACCTGGGTCCTTTGGATTTGCAGGCAAACACTTTTACCACTAATCCATCTCTCCAGCCCAATAAACATCAGCTCCAAAACTTTCATTTTTTATTTATATACTTATCTATGCTTGATATTTATGATGAAAATCTCTAATTTTGATATTTAAGTAATTATAAATTTCAAAAAGAATAAATATAAGATAATAGGTTTGGCAGCTTTTCATATGGAAATGAAACAATTCAATTAGGAGAGACAGGAAGAACTGGAAATGAGAGAAAGACATTTGGAGATCATTTTGAGTACTTTGTATAGTGGTTTGTATCAGATGGCCCTAGTAAACTCATGTATTCTGAATGCTTGTTCCCAAGCTGATGGCAATTTGGGTGGTGGAGGCTTGCTGGAAAAAGTATATTGTTGAAGGTTGGCTTATGGATGTCATAGACAGTTCCCCATACTCTCATGCTGCTATTTTTCAACTGCTGTGATAGAAGTGATATCCAGCCTCTGCTCAGGCCATGTTTTTTCCTGCCATCATGAAGCCTTCCCTTGAGACTGTATGTTAAAATAAATTCTTTCCTCCCACCAACTGCTTTTGGAACACTTTGGCACTACAGTTTCTTTTGAAGCCAAGGATACTGCAGTACAGATGTTTCTTCAGGTGCTTGTGTCAGGATTTATTCAGGGGGACTTTTATGGTATATGATATTGGATATAGATCTCTCAAAATTGTAGGAGGAACATATGGGAGGGTCACAAAGGTCTAAAAACAGTAGAACAAAAATCACTGGAAAACTTTGCACTTTGTTGCAAGAGTTGGATCTTATAGGGAAATCTAGAAGGTAGTAATGCTGAACTGCTAGAGTTGGGCCTTTTAAGGAAGATGCAGAAAACTGTGGAAGGTTATTTATTTTGCATGACTCTACTACATCTGAGATATTGTAGTCAAACATATGATGGTGCACCTAGGATTGCTGTTGGCCAGCATGTCCAGTAATGGGGAAGAAGATGTGGATGGATCAGGAAAAAATTAAGGCAAACTGGCAAGTACCCACACATCTGAGTTATCTCTCACTGCTTCTAACCAAAGATCACATTTTAAATATAGCATCTGCAGCTTTACTTCTGCCTCTCATGTCTTGCACAACCTCACTTTTGGCCAAATATAAAAGAAGAGGAATTCTCTTGACTTAACTTATATAGATATGCTGCACAGTGCATATAGAATGCCCTAGCTTAGAGGACCATATGTGGAATGGATGATTCCTATGTTGTCAACATGTTGATCAAGCCATACTGGCTTGGTTGGAATGTTGTGAGATCAGTACTCTTTAGCACAGGCTTGAACCCCAGCTCTTTCCCCTTGAGAGTACTAACTTTAACTTCCAGATATTAGGAAAGACGATAGTTGATTTTATCTATTATTTATATTTTCACTCTTTTGACAATAGTGGACATTCAAAATCACTGATAGATTTGAATAAATGATGAATAAATGATTGTAAGAGCACTAGATATTCCAACCAAGCAAAGGATGATTCTAGGGAGATCATAGAGACTGCTGGTCTAAAGTAGGCTACACTCTTGGCCAGAAGACATAAGCTGCACCTTTTGGAGGTGCACTGAAGATAGGTCTGGGCTATTAAGAGTGCCAATCACAATCGACCTTGGATTACTGGTCTGTGGCTAGAATTTACAATTATATTGTTAAGCTAAGGATATGATTGATATACTCTCATTTAAAAACATACTAAAACTTTCCATTACCAAATGGACTAATGAAATCCATTGTTCACAAAAGAAGAAACACAAACATCCAATAAGTACTTTAAAAATGTTAGGTACTCCTAGCCATAAGGGAAGTGCAAAGCAAAAACACTTTGAGATACCATTTTCTTGCCCTCTCCAGGGGGAGAGGAGACAAACTGCAGCATGTTTATAAGTTTAACTTCTCAATTAAGTAAAAATAATGCCCAGTGATATTGCCTCTAGCCAGGTGGCTGCAGATGCAAACTACAAACTAATAAAACACTGAATATATTAGGGGCCATCTATTCAAACTACCACATGATCCAAGAAGAAGTAAAATGCACAAGACTGCATGCTCTTTCTGATCTGTGCATCCTACCTTGTAATATCTGTAAATATGCATATAAAGGAGAAAATGTGGGTAGAATCTATAAGGGTAGAATGGTAGCCTAGAATGAGTATAAAGAGATGATCAAGACAAGGGTTTGGGGTGTGTAAAAGGACAAGTGACATGTAAATAGAAGGGGAGGACATTAAGGGAGAGAGAGGAATTGAGAGGGAGAGAGGGGATGAGAATCAACTAAAACAAGTTGTATTTGGAGATGTCAGGATTAATGATACTTAAAACTGTCAGCTAAAAAATTAAAAATAATTGAAAACACAGTAAAGATAAAGCAATGATTCTCTTTGATCAGCCTTCTACAACCAGTTTGATGTATGTCTTCTCAAAAATTTTATATGAACTTCACTGTATATAAATAGTTTGGTTTTGTATTTTTTACGTAAGTAATATATAGTCATTGCTTTGTAGCTTGTTTTATACATTAAGCAATATATGTTGTAGGTGTATCTTTGTTAGTATAGACAGATCTATCTCATTTTATATGCTTGTACACTATCCTAGATTCTATTGTTTGGATAAACCAGTTAATGTAAATGTTTTACTTTTCATGCTTTCTCTTTTCTTTTGTGCTTCCAACTCCCCTTCCTTTGATATTACAAACAATAGTGTAATGATTATCCCTGTAAATGCCTTGTTCTTCTCCTTTGCAAGAGATTCTCGGGATAGAAACTTGAAAGTGGAATTTCTTCGCTAGAGAATGTGTTTATGTAAATTTTAGTAGATAACTGCCAAATTATATAGAGTCAATGAAAAAATTAATGCTACCTGAACTCATTTGTCATTCTGCTTTTAAATCCTTTTTTGCTTATTTCAGTATTATTTTTCCTTAGTTTCTTTGTGAGATCACTTCTGAAAGATTTTACCTTTTCCCAGGAAAGCTAAGGAGAAAATTCATAGGTGAAACTAGTTTCCAAACCAGTTTCCATGAATTTAGGCCTGGGGGGTGGGGTGGGGTGGAGGGGGAGGCATGGTACCAAAAGTGCTCCTAGTGGCCACATGATAGCCATGCAGCCTGGGCTTTGGGGCACAATGTGTAATGCAAGAGATGCATAAGAGTGAGATTTGTTTGGGGAAAGTGGTGTGGTATTCATCCTTTTAGGCTTAGAATGTACCAGGATATACTTTTCTTTGGAATCCCGGTGAACTTGCCATCTGGATAATCTTTTATTTTCTGCTCATCTCAAGGGAAGAATAAGGAAAACGGTACAATTTACAGAGGATGGAGACATTATGAAGAACTAGTGCCATCTACAGACCTAAAAACTACCACAAACCTAAGAATTTCTTCATATGTCTCTGTTGACTATTATCACTTCACATTATTCCTGCTTTTATTATGACTTTGGAGGTCAAAACAATAATAAATGAGTAATGCACAATTTGTAATTCAATCGTATTTTCCTGTTAGCTTCCTCTTAGTTTTTTTAGCCACGCCTGCTACAGTCCTGAGTCAGTGTTTTCTTTTGCATATGTTTGGCTATATTAGCATATTCACAATTTGTGTATTCCTTAGAGTTTGCAAAGTATGTGAACATGCAGCATTTCATTTGCAACACTAAAGCCTTGGATTTCATAGAAAATGATGCTCAGAAAAATTCAGTTACTTCTCTCAAAATATACTAAATGTGGGCTGGAGAGATGGCTCAGCTGGGTGTGGCCACACACTCCTATAACCCAGTTCTGTAAAGAGAACAGAGACCAAGGAATTGTCTGGACTCATCAAAAAGGGGTATCATTAAGAGACTTGATCTCAAATAAGAATGAAGAGAAGAGGGATGGACCCAATATTCTGCTCTGGCCACTATAGGCAAGTGACTCCTGCCACAGGTGACAGCATGAGATGCCACAAGGGCAGATACTTATGCACACAATACACATACAACATTACATAATATTTCAGAATCTTGAATCCTGTGTTAATGAATTAATTAAATTTTCTGTCTATAACTATAAACTTATAGTACTTATTTTCTTCAGAGCCTCTGAAGGTGAGAAAACTAAGGCTTGCATTTTGAGTTCCCCAAGGCCTATTATAAACAAACTTTTCATGAATAAAATAAACAAACTGAAGATAGACAGAGCCTTGTTCTTGAACTTTGAAGACAAGACTTGGTCTGACAGCTAAGACTGAGCTGCTGTCTTATAGACAGCCCCTACCCCCACATTCCCATCAGCACACAAACTAAGCTGTTGGTCAGTTGGCACTGCAGCTGTCATTTGTTGAGTCTGGCTTTGTGGTTGATTGCAGCCTGGCACCCTCTCTCAAGAGGATGCTTTCCTAGTTGGGTGGAAGTGCACTTGGTGGGGCTAGAGCTTCTGTATTTTTCTCAGCAGTCACAATATCAAGCTGTAGTTTAACACTTAGCTTGTACTGTATAAGTAATATTTGTTGAGTGCTTTCCAGGTGCTAACTACAGTAGTAAGCTTTTAACAAATAAGATAAACTCACATAATATTCAGCCTTATGAGGTATAGATCATTATTTATATGTTGCACATGAAGTTACATGTTTACAGATGTTAACTGATATGGTAGTTTGAATATATGTCCCCCAATATATTCAGTATTTTATTAGTTATAGTTTGTATCTGCAATCACCTTGCTAGAGGCAATGTCACTGTGGGCCGGTCTTAAGTTGTGGTGGAGGGTTTGAGATTCCATTGTAAAGATATGCAAAGTGTGCCTAATAGGAGTTCCTGAAGTGTGCTGGGCTTTTGGCTGTAGTTTTTTTGCTCTGTGTGCTGTGTGGCTGGTTGGTTTTTCTCTCTTTTGATTGGCCCTGTGAAGGCAGGCCAGCTTCTTCTGCCATTATGGAACTTCCCCTGGATCTGTAAGCTTCAATAAATAATATCCCTTCCTCCATAACTGTGCCTGGTCTGGAAGTTCATCTCAGCGAACCTGAAGCTGTCTGCTACAGTAAAGTGGTACCTAGGAGTGTGGGGTGAGATGAACCAGATCATGTGGATGTTCATCTTTTGGAACCTTTGTTTTGGAGGAATGGGCATGGACTTGGTGCTTGCAACTGAAGATGCCTTCTGGAATGGTAAGCCAAGTTTTATGGACTATTCTGATGAGAGTTTGAGAATGCTAAGTGCAGACAGTATTGAACTTCGAGGCTTGGCTTATGAGCTTTCTAAGGGGAAGGAAAGACTGCAGAGGACTTTGTTGGAATCGGGGTACTGGCATAAGGGATGGCTACGTTCCGCTATCCATGCCCAGAAAGTTTGATCAAGGTTAAATTTGTGATGGACTGATGTACTTGGCTAAAGATAATGGACTGAGATTTTAAGATTTTAAGTTGGAAAACCTCAAGCAAGTTAAAATTATAGAGGCACTGAGACTGATTTTAGGTTACTAGAGCTGCTATTGTCAAACACATTAGCAATCTTAAGGAAGGTGGAAGGAAGATGGCCTGACTGCTTTACATTAAAACAATGGAGAGGATGCCTGAGGAAAGACTGTTAGAAATGCAAACTCTTGGAAAGAGTTGACTGGGGAAGGAACCTGCTTTTCAAGACTATGATTTATTTTGTCCCTGGATTAAGAATATGGCTGTGTCCTGCACACCTGGTATTAGTTTGGGAAGCATGAAAAATACATGGAGTGGTCATGAATTGCACACGGTTCCAGGAGCAGCTGCTGAAATGTGGCATGAGGCAGGGCATGAAGACCCTCAGGAATAGGGTGAAAGAGCCTTTGGAAGATGGACCGTGGTTTGCATGGAGACCTGAAGATGTTTTGGATATACCAGGACTATGCAAGGACTCCCATGTAGTGCAGTGTTGGCATGGGATCAAAATTTTCCCTGGCAACTCTGCCCAGCTGGAGGGGTGGAATTCGAAAACCTGGAGACTGTCAGTATCTGGTTATATTGAACTTGAACTGCAGAAGTTTGATGACTGCTGATGGTGGTTGAGTTTGCATTGTTCTAGTCTCTCCTTGCTATGCCTTATACCAGTTAAAATGTTTACTCTGTGCCTTTACATGTTGAAAGTATTTAACTTGTTTGATTTCACAGGACTTACTATCTTAACTTGATCAAGACTGTAAGAACCTTTGAAATTGGTCTGAGTACAATTTATAATGTATGATAGTTATAAATCTATTGGGGGCCAGGGGCAGAATGTGGTAGTTTGAATATATGTCCCCCAATATATTCAGTGTTTTATTAGTTATAGTTTGCATCTGCAATCACCTTGCTAGGGGCAATGTCACTGGGGACCGGTCTTAAGTTGTGGTGGAGGGTTTGAGATTCCATCCTAAAGACATGCAAAGTGTGCCTAATAGGAGTTCCTGAAGTGTGCTGGGCTTTTGGCTGTAGTTGTTTTGCTCTGTGTGCTGTGTGGCTGGTTGGTTTTTCTCCCTCTTGCTTGGCCCTGTGCAGAGCAGGCCAGCTTCTTCTGCCATTATGGAACTTCCCCTGGATCTGTAAGCTTCAATAAATAATATCCCTTCCTCCATAACTGTGCCTGGTCTGGAAGTTCATCTCAGTGAACCTGAAGCTGTCTGCTACAACTGACTTGTTGAAATTCACAGAACTCTTGGGGAGCAGAGTTAAGACATATTTCCAAATTTATCTGATTTCAAAACTTGCACTCCTAACCAGTATAAGTCTCCTGAAAAGTTTTTCCCTATTTTCCAACTCCATTTCAACAACTCCTAAAAGTACTGAATCAGTTAGCATTTTGACACTGTGACCAACATTCTTGATATAGACAATTTAAGTGCAAGAACTTATTCTGGTTCAGTATTTCAGAGGTGCCAGTCCATTGTGGCAGGGCAAGTGTAGCATAACAGAGTGATTCATGTCATGGAAGTCCATAATGCAGAGCAAGGATTTCCTGTGCCTTGCTAGCTTTCTCCTTTCTCCCTTATCAGAGCCCATGGGATGGTACTGACAATAGTCAAGGCAGATCTTTCTCCCTTAGTCCCATTAAGTACGTCTCACTATCTCCTAGGTTCTTCTAAATGCAGCTAAGTTGATAATCACGATTAATGATTATGGGGATTTGGACCTGGCTCAGTGGTTAAAGGTGTTTACTTGCAAAACCTGTCTACCCTGGTTCAATTCCCCAGCCACCCACATAAAGATGGACACAAATGTGACAAAAGTACCTGGAATCTGTTGGCAGCAACAGGATAACCTGGCATGAGCGTGTGCATTCTCTCCCCTCTCTCTCTCTCACACACACACACACACATGCTCATGAAAATATTTATTAAAAAATTAACCACTACAAGAACATATGGAATTTAACATAAAAACAAAAATGGGGTTAAACAATGACTTTTTGGTTTGAATGCTATCTCCTTACCAAGGACAAATGTCTTCCAAGTATAAATTGGAATATAAACCTTGGGGTCTACCAAACTTGGATCCAAATTGTAGCTTTGTTTCTTTTTCATCCCTTGGTTTATTTATTTATTTATTTTTTTACTTAGAAAACGAAGATAATATATGTCCTGATGTGTGATTGGGAAATACAAATAAGTCAATATAGGCAAAGCATTTAGAACTGCTCCAGTTCACAGAGCCATGACAATGCTTTGTTATGAATGTACAGGAGAAATCTAGATAGTTTGTCTTTTTATTGACTTAGTGGGTGAAGAGAGAGCCCATCTAGGTAAAAAAGAGGACAAGAATGGTAATACTATTAGTATAAAAGAACTATTATTTACCTATGCCTATTGAAGCAATCTTTTTTGTTGTTTATTTTTTGATGTAGGGTCTCACTTTAGCTCAGGCTGACCTGGAATTCACTAGGTAGACTCAGGGTTAATTCTGATCTTGGATAGGTTTATGAACTGATATACTTTGCTTTGTGGTAGAGGCCTCTTCATCTATCCATTCTGGGCATTTTGTAAGAGTTCTCTCTTCCTCCTTCCATGCCTTAACCATTCCTGTGACCCCTCACTCGGCCTAACATATCTCTGATGAAACTTCTTCCATGAAGCTGCTTGCATATAAACTGAGCACTGAGCATTTGGTCTAAACCCATTATGGATTTCTGGCCATATATTAATTAATTATTACAATAAAATAACAACATGAGGTGGTATGTGTAATGGGAATTTCTTCCATCACATTTCCAGAGGTTGTAAAGTGTAAGTTAACGTGTTGTGCCCATGATTCATACTGAGGGATCTCTTTTGACTTGCAGATAAGTGCTGTCTCATAATGTGCTCACTTAGTGAAGAGAGATAGCCCTTCCTTCCTTTTCTTTTTTTTCTTTTAGAGAGAGAGAATGGGTGCACCAGGGCCTCAGATAATGAAATTGAACTCAAGATGTTTGCGCCACCTAGTGGGCATATGAAACCTTGCACTTTCCTCTCCTTTGTGCATCTGTTTACAGGAACATGGGTCCTTAGGCTTAGTGGGCAAGAGCCTTAACTACTAAGCCATTTCTCCAGCTCACCTCCTATCATGAGGGCTTCAACCTCATAACCTCACCTGAACCTCCAAAGCCCCATCTCCAAAATCATCACATTTGAGGTTTGCATATAAATTGTTAGTGTATGGTGCCTTCAATGTATGAATTGGTGGGATACGATTCAGATAATAGCAGGTCATAAAAATATTATATGAACTTCAGGGCCTTCACATGCCCCTAAACCTGTAGCATGTTGATAGTGAGCCAAGTCCTCACCTATCCTACACCTGTACATTTAATATAGATCTACTTTATGAAATTCCCCAGGACCCTTCCACCTATGTAGTAAGGATATATGTTTCCTCATAGACATGAACAGGAAACATGTTTTAGAAATACAGCCCAATCCACATTATCCAGTTGTCAAGAGGATGGCATCTCATGTGATTTTGTGATTGTTTTCTTTTACTAACTTTTTAGGAAAAACATCCCCTTAATTGTAATTAGACTTAGTGATTATAAATGCCAGAGTTTGGTTTTTAATTACCAATAAGTTTGAAAAGACTAGGCGATGAGGAAATCTTCAGTTTGAGTTTCTGGTGAAAGGGAAAGTCTCTACAGGCCTTCAGCCTCCAGGGCTGCTGATTTAGAACCATGAGGTGCCCAGAGAGTTAGGAGAAAAGGTGTTTATAGGATCCATTAATGAATCCATAGAAGAGACTGAATTATTTCTCTAATAACGTGGCCCATTTATTTTTAAGATCATTTGTGGGTTCCTTATATCTTCTACTTTGTAGTGCACAGAAAGGAAAATAAATATTTCTGTCTTTTATTCTTCTTCAGATTTTGGAAAATTTTTGCCCTGAGGAAGACATAAAAACTCCAGAGGAGCAGGTTAGTGCTCTCAATGTGGAAAGGCCATTTAAAAGGTAAGCACAGATGAAGACTGCTTATAGGTAAACAATAAAAACACACATATCACAAGAGACAAAAAGAAAAAGAAGATGAGCCAATAGATCACATACAGCCAAAGACAAAGATATGTAATAAAAATGACAATTTCAAATAATGGTGAATTGCTCATGTGATCCATTAATGCCTAATTTATTGATAAGATTTAAAAAATTCAAAGCAAATGATCATAGCCAGTTCTGACTGGGTTGAAATAGAAACTAAAACTGAAATATGGTTTTAGTGGAGTTACTAATTGTTATAACCTCTCTGAAGGACAGTTTCAGAGCACATATGCAAAGTGCTAGTATATACACATATTTTGATACAACATTTTTATTGTTAGATGTTTATCTGAAGGAAATAATTAAGGATGTGTAAAAGATTTAGTTATAAAACCAACTGTGGTAGCAAAAAAAATGGAAGCACCTAACTATACCAAATTGGAAACTAGGCACATAAATTGCGGATAGGCATAGAATGGAAAACTATGCATTCATAAAAAAGCATGTATTTGAACTGAGAAGATAATTGTGATTTAACATTAAAATAAGAAAGCAAGAGCTGGACAGAGTGGGTGTGTATACCATGAGGCATAGCCCCCACACACAGAAACCTTCATGGCTCCACAGTGAATACCAAAAACCCCACTGAGGAGAGCCCTCAGGGAAATGGGAGCATGGGCTAGGGGATATAATAATATAGTGTGTTATAAAATTTTAAATACCTAAAACATAGGACAGATGCCTCAATCTGCTCTATTTCTTCCTGAGATCTCCACAGTCCTCCTTACTGGTTAAAAAAAAAAACATAGAAACAAGGAGAAGATCAAAATAAGCTTGTCTATCTTGACTTCACAGTGACTGGTGGGAGAATCAACATCTCTTTGTGTTTGTTTCATTATCTGGTTATGTGGATAAGTTCCATTTGTGAACATTCATAAAGTTGTCCAATTGTGATACAGGTATTTTTCTGAATTGAGATTTGTTGGGCATGGCTAAAAAAGGGCTGGTACTGTGAGGAGGCTGGCCTGAACTGTTGGACATGGCCATGGACCTTGGGCTGTGGGGTTTGCAGCTGGCCTTATCATCAGGAACCCACCCTGGCGACAGTGACTGGCCTTCCCTACCCTTGGGCAAGGTTGCAGTGTGCCCTATCTTCACCCAAAGTGGGCAGAACTGGCGAGGCCCTCTCCCCTTGCTCAAAAACATCTGACTATCCCAGAAGTCAGGCTTTGTCCCTCCCCCTCAGTTCCTGACCTTGTGGCTAGCTGCTCAAGAGACCCTTATGTGGCTGAAGTCACGTAGCCTTTCCACCATTCATGTTATCTCACAGCTCCTCCCCCACAACTCTGAAGTCACAGTAGCCTTTCTGCCATGTCTCTCACAGCTCGTCCCCCACACCTCTGAAGTCACAGTAGCTTTTCCCGCCATCTCACAGCTCCTCCCTCAGAGCTTTGAAGTCATGTAGCTCTTCCACTTAAAAAGCAACCCAAAAACTATGCATCTGATCACCATGTAGTCTGTATGTGCCATCTCAACCTTCCTCAAGTATTTATAAACCCAATCCCCTTTTGAAAAAACAAGTGCTGTCCATCAGAAGGTCTCCCGGGTGTTCATTGCCCATCATTGCACTCACCTGTTGTTCCAGGATGGGCCCTGCCCATCCCCCAACTCCTGTGCCTGGGACATCAGTGGCCAACGACCCCAGAAAATGGGGAGGACCCACAGCATAAGGACCCACAGAGATTATGCTTCAGTAAGTTTCTTTCAATTTCATGTGAATATCACAACTATCTCAAGGTAAAAAGTTTCATTTATTAAGTGTGTGAATTAGCTCAGAAATGTGCTTTAAAGGTATAAAACATGATGCTGGCAGTAGGCAAGTCTTAGAGAGTGGCTCTGAGTAGGCAGAGGCCTGATGGGAGCCGTTGCTCCCTCAGTCCCAGAATCTTAACTATTTGCTGATAATATGCATGTAATATATTAACATGTCACTTTTGTGTGTTTTAAACATAATTTATTCATGCCTTACCCTCTTCTTAAAATGAATGTCTAGTTCCCAAGTCAAGTTTTACAATCGTTCTGCCACTTCTTTGACAATGGTACCTGAGCCTTGGAGGGTGTGAGAGAGATCATCATTTCATCCTGAACATTCCACTATCACTTCTCAGAACCTTGGTAAGTTTTGGGTCACTCCAGTGGTCACTGATATCTATTTGCAAAGAGAAGCTTCTCTAACAAAAAAACGAGAGTAGCATTAATACATAGGTATACACATAAGTATATGGAGGACAGTTTGGTGGGCATAATACATCCATTTAGCCAGACAACAGGAGTAGTTCCCCTAGGCTTTAAGATCTCCTCAGTAATAAGCATTTGATTAGGGTGTCAATATCAGGCAGAAATTCCGTGTCATGGAGCAGGTCTCAAGTCTAATCAGAGAGCAGTTGGTTTCCACCGTAACAGACATGCCACAATTTCACCAGTTAGTACATTTGGCCTGGCTGGTCTCCCATAGATTTTGCAGGGTTCACTTCTGGATAACATCATTAATGACTTTTCTTCTCCAACAGGCTGCATAGCTCTTCCCAGTATCCTGACAGTAAGCCAACAGGGTGGAGGCTTCCAGCTCAGCTTCAGCTTGATTTCTCAGTGTCCTGTAGCCCAAGCATGTGGAGTTTTTAGCAATAATCTTCTAGTTCTGTTAGGAAATGAAGAACCTTGACAATAGCTTGTAATATTTTGGTGACAACAGGGGCTACCTTGGCCAACAACTTGCTGGAAGGTAGCCCAACAGGGCACTGACATTTTCTTAATAATAATCTATGGCTTCTGGGTAAAACATTATCCACATCCACAAGATACTTCTGCCCAAACACACTTTTTTGAACACACACACACACACACACACACACACACACACACACACACACGTATTACAGCCTGGCATGGTAGTGGATGCCTTTAATACCAGCACTTGGCAGGCTGAGGTAGGAAGATTGCTTGGGTTTGAGGTCAGCCAGAGATTACATAGTGAATTCCAGGTCAGGCTGGGCTAGAGTCAGACACTACCTCGAAAAACCAAAAATTATATATGTATTATATATATTTATATATATACTAGTGAAGAAGTATGGCTTATTCATAAATCTGGCACACATTATGGAGTGGTCCTCTACTTGCAAAGTACTTCTTAAGAAAAAAATAATTTATTTATTGTCAAGGAGAGAGAGGGAGAGACACAGAGAGAGAATAGCAATGGGAGCACCAGGGGATCATGCCACTGCAAAGGAACTCCAGATACATGCATCACTTTGTGCATTTGGGAATTTTTAACCCAGGCCAGCAGGCTTTGCAAGCAAGTGCCTTTAACCAGTGAGACATCTCTCCAGCCCCCAAAGTATTTAATTGTTTCTAGCATTTTCTATAATTATAAATGATCTTTTTTGTATACATTTCTTAGCATATATGTTAGAATTTTACATGAAAGATAACATGTGGGGATGCAAAATTGCAGTTACTTTGGAAAATAGTTTGACATTTTCTGAAAAGGTTAATCATAGAGTTAATTCTAGCAGTTTTACTTGTAAGTTTTTATGGTAAAAATGAAAGCAAATTTCAACCAAAAGCTTGGATGAAAATGCTTATATTAGCACTATTCAAAAAGCCCAAAAGTGGAAACAACTGGAATGTCCACTAAATGATAAATAGATGAGCAAAATATGCTTTACACATTCATTGTGCACACCATGAAATATTCCTCGGCCATAAAAAGGAATGGCATCCTGATTATTACTAAAACATGGATGACATATTGTGTGATTCCATTTATATGAAATGACAAGAATAGGAAAATCTGTAGAGACAAAGTCAATTGAGGGTTACTAGGAGCCAGGCAATGGGGGAAGGCTGAGAGTGACTGCTAAAGGTTATAAGTCTTATTTTTAAGAATTTTGAAATTGTTCTGAATTTAGATAGTAGTAATAGCTGCATGATCCTGTTACTATCAAAAAGGACTTGCCATTCTTATTGTTTTTTTTTTTTTGAGAGAGAGAGAGAGACAGAGAGAGAGAGGGAGAGAAAGACAGATAGAGATGGGTGCACCAGCAGCCTCTCAGATGCTGTGAAGGAAATCCAGATGCGTGATCCCCCTTGTGGTCAAGTGTGGCATTGCGCCCTTGCGTCACTTTGCATCTGGCTAAACGTGGGACCTGGAGATTGGAACCGCTGGAGATTGGAAACAACGTTCTTAGGCTTAGGAGGCAAGTGCCTTAACCACTAAGCCATCTCTCCAGCCCGAATTTGCCATTCTTTAAATCAGTGAACTTTATGATCAGTGAAGTATATATCAGTGAAGCAGTTTTTTTTAAGGTAACATGAAGTCTTTCAAAGAAGGTCATTCCTTAATATATACTTTCCAGTGGAACAATTTTATATTGAGATATTCCCCACATACCCCCAGAAAAATCTTTGTCTTTATCTTATTTCTCCCACTAGACAGTTAAAATGTTTTTCTTCATTTTCCAAAAGAAAATGACTATATATAAATTTGAAGAGAAAAAAATTAAATCAAAGATTAGCTTTCAGAAACAAGCTTAAATGTCTTTTTTAGTAGTTCTTGTGTTGGTGGTGTCATTTTTTTTCTAATTACAAAAGTAGCACATAGTCACTGTATGAAATTTGGAAAAATTATAAAAACCAAAAAAGAAGAATGTAAAGATTAGCTGTTGTGCTACCACACAGAGTTATTGTTAACATTTAAGTGTATTTTCTTCTGGTCTTTTAATATACTTTGGTTTATGAAATTCAGACCACATTCAGTATGTACAGTTTCAGACCTTCATTTCTTTCTTTTAATATTTTAATATTTTAAAATATTTATTTATTTGAGAGAGAAAGAGAGAGTGAGAGAAGGAATGGGTGTGCCAAGGTCTCCAGCCACTGCAAAGGAACTCCAGACACATGCACCACCTTGTGCATCTGGCTTTCATGTGTTCTGGGTAATCAAACCTGGGTCCTTCAGCTTTGTAGGCAAGTGCCTTAACCACTAAGCCATCTCTCCAGCCCGAGATATTGCTTTCTATTGTAAAAATATTTCGGGGGGGGTTGTTTTGTATTTTGAGATAGGGGTTTCACTGCAGTTCAAGCTGACCTGGCACTTATGTATGTAGTCTTAGGGTGGCCTCAAACTCATGTCAATCCTCCTACCTCCGCTTCCCAAATGCTGGGATTAAAGGCGTGCACCACCACACCCAGCTGTAAAAATATTTTTTTTTTATTTAATAGAAATAGAGAGTGCATGGACACACCATGGCCTCCTGCTTTGTCTGGCTTTATAGCGGTACTGGTGAATAGAATCCAAGCCAACAGGTTTTGCAAGCAAGTGCCCTTAACTACTGAGCTTTAGTCTTTTATTTATTTATTTTTTTATTTTTGAACTCTTATTAACAACTTCCATAAATATAAACAATATACCATGATCATAATCCCCTCCTACAACCCTCCTTATGCCCCTTCCCAAATTCCCTCTCTGTTGAATCTCTTCTATCCAACTAGTCTCTTTTCTATTTTGAGGCCATCATTTTTTCCCTCCTATTATGCCGGTCTGGTGTAGGTAACTGTGGTAGTTTGAATATATGGCCCCCAATATATTTAGTGTTTTATTAGTTTATAGTTTGCATCCTCAGCCACCTTGCTACAGGCAATGTTACTGGGCATTAAGGTGTGATTGTGGGTTTGAGATTCATTGTAAAGATATGCAAAGTGTGCCTAGCGGGAGTTCCTGAAGTGTGCTGTAGCTTTTGGCAGTAGTTTTTGCTCTGTGTGCTGTGTGGCTGGGGGCTTTTTTTCTCTCTGCTTGGCCCTATGAAGGCAGGCCAGCTTCTTCTGCCATTATGGAACTTCTCCTGGATCTGTAAGCTTCAATAAATAATATCCCTTTCTTCATAACTGTGCCTGGTCTGGAAGTTCATCTCAGCGAACCTGAAGCTGTCTTGCTACAGTAAAGGGATCTGTAAGCTTCAATAAATAATATCCCTTCCTCCATAACTGTGCCTGGTCTGGAAGTTCATCTCAGCGAACCTGAAGCTGTCTGCTACAGTAAAGGGATCTGTAAGCTTCAATAAATAATATCCCATCCTCCATAACTGTGCCTGGTCTGGAAGTTCATCTCAGCGAACATGAAGCTGTCTGATACAGTAACATCAGCCAATATGATGTCATAAATGTCAAGGGTACTTTGTGTATGGAAGAAGTGGAGCACTATACAGCTGCTGAAAAAAAATGAGAAAGTCAAGGGGAAAGTGGGGGAAGGAATTATCTTGGTTTATTTGCTATAATTATGGAAGCTGCCAATAAAATTTTTAAATGATAAAGTTATCCAAAGTTACAAAACCATGTTGTAAATCAATATGCTTGATAGTATATATGTTTAAAATATAATTATTATCTATGTATGTGTATTCTTGGAAAACTTTTGGAAAAGTATCCAAGCAGTTATAAACAATGAGTACTCCTGGAATGTAGGCCTAGGGCATATTGGTTATAATAATGAAGCATGATATGTGGAAAGAAGTTGACTTCAAATTCTTGTCTTCTGTGCATTCATTTTTAAAAAGTAATGCATACTATTTTTCAATAATAGAAACACCTTTAAAGCCTGCATTATGTAAACAGCCTTTTCTTTGGTATGCACAATTTTTCATTATTCATACAAATATAGTGTTAAGAAAGTACATGCTTATTCTCAAAAGCATCCAATTATGCTTGAAAGCCTCATCTACACCAATAGCCTAGTGTATTAGTCATACTACTCTTACTATAACAAAATACTAAAGGCTGGATAACTTCTTTAAAAAAGCTTATTTATTGGTATGGGGAGATAGCTGCATGGTTAACGCGTTTGCCACCCAAGAATGAGGACCTGAATTTGCATCTCCAATGCCCATGTAAAAGTAGTGCATGGCAACATGCACCTATAAATCCCAGCAGTGGGGAAGTAAGATAGAGAATACCTCGAGCTAACTAGTCTAGCAGAATCAGTGAGCTGTGGGTTCAGAGCAGTATGAGAGACCCTATCCCAAAAAGTAAGGTGGACAGCAACTGAGAAAGGCACCTGATGTCCACATCTAGCCTCCCCATGCACTCACATATATGCTCCATCCACATGCATATGCACATATATACATGGTTGAATGCACACCACACAAAAATATATAAGCAGAAAAACAAAAGAAGAAAGTGGCTTATTTAGCTTATAGTTCTGCAGGTCCAAAAGAATGGTATTGGCCTCCTCTCTGCACTGGTGAGGACCTTGTGACAGCTGTCATTGCAACTGTGGCAGTGTGTGCATAAAAGAGAGATCACAAGGCAAAAAAGTAAGCCAAAGAACACGGAGGGGTTATTTTATAATAAGTTATTCTTTTGAGGACTAACTAAAAGCCCTGAGAGAACTAACTTAATCCCTCTTAAATATACCCCCAAGGAGTCAACCAACTCTCACTAGGCTCCACCTCTTAAAGTTCAGCCTCTCACATCAGCACACTGGGGACTAAGATTCCAACAAGCAAATGCTTAGGGGACACACTCAAACCATACACAATACAAAACACCCAGGATTCCTTAATCCCTCAAAGAATATTGGAATGAAATTTAAGAATAAGTGCTGTGTGTTTTCTTTTTTTAGTATCCACATGGATATATTTATGTCATCAAGAAGCATGTGTCCAGGCAAAAATTGTGCCTTACAAACATTTCACTGAAAGTCTACCCTCAAGATTAAAGTAGGGAAAACTGAGGAAACACTAGATATATTTGATGACAAGCAATTTTTGTAAATTGCATTATCTAAAAATAGTTCTGTCGAATGTTTTTCTATAAATGTAACTGAATTATAGAAATATTTCTAGGTTAGAAAAATTACTTCAGGGATGGAGACATAGCTTAGTGGTTAAGGTGCTTGCCTGAAAATCCAAAGGACCCAGGTTGGATTCCATAGGACCCACACTAGCCAGGTGCACAAGGTGGTGCATGTGTCTGGAGTTCGTTTTCACTGGCTGGAGGCCCTGGTGTGTCCATTCTCATTCTTTCTCTCTCTCTGCATTTTTCTCTATCTCAAATAAATAAACAATTATGAAATATTTTTTAAAAAGAAAAAATTACTTGAACAATGTCAGACCATGTGTCTATCCAAATAATCATTATTATAGCAAGTCAATTATTGGCCAAAAAATGAACAAATGTTTGCTTTCTAAAAGATTTTGTGTCAAAAGCCTTTAGATGAGAACAAGCTAGGCAATTAAGGGTTGGTGGGTTAGCTACCTTTTCTGTAAATAAGAAAAGGTAGGGCTGAAGAGATGGCTTAGTTGTTAAGGCACTTGCCTGAAAAGCTAAAGGACCCAGGTTCAATTTCCCAGTACCCACATAAAGCCAGATGCACAAGGTGATGCATGAGTCTGGAGTTATTTTGCAGTGGCTAGAGGTCCTGGCAATCCATATTCTCTCTCTCTCTCTCTCTCTCTCTCTCTCTCTCTCTCTCTTTCTGTCATAAATAAATATTTTTTTAATTTAAAAAAGGAAAAAGAGAGTGGCTTTGGTTCTCAAAATTAAGAGCCACATGAAATCAATGACTTGGTGCCCTAGATGTAGTTTGGATGAAAATTGTTCAGTTAACTATATTTCTGATGACTATCTCCTTTCAATTCAATAATAAGAAATTCAATCAAACGTATTTTGGGCACCAGACACGATGTTAATCCCTGTGGTGGATATATTATGAATGGGGCAAGGTTCCCAAGTAGAAGGAAGTAGTTTTCAAGGTATGTTCAGTAAGTTTCTTTAAGTATTTTCCTTTCTAATTAATGCATATCTGCACATTAGCAGTTATGTTTTGGTTGACTTTTTGTAGTGCTTAGGATTGAAGCTAGAACTTTGTGCATGCTAGATAAGCAGTGACCACTGTGCTACAGAGCCAGCCCTTTCTCTGACCTTTTAAAGGCTTAAGAGGCAAATGAGGCACTATAAATGGCCTGACAGAACTGAAAAATGTTCTGTTACGCTATAGGCAAAATAGTTGTAGGCAGTGTTCATCTGCCTCTGAGTTTCCTTTCATAAGCCTTGGAACCTTCCATATCTTAGAATAACTGGGTTTCTCTAAAGTTTTCTAAAAGTAAAATGCTACGACAGGAATCCTGTGTTCTATTTACTTCTTGTAGCAAGCAAACAAACAAACAAACAAAAAGAAACACATGTGCTCTGAATGAAAATATTGACCATTACCTGTGATATGGTTAACTAGTCACTTCTCAGGCTTTTGGCTAAGAACAAATGTGATGTCTGTTCTTATCAGGTTAATAGATAAGTAAACCTATATCAAAACAGAGTCTTTCTCCATGTATCATGTTAATGATTCTACTAGCTGGACCTAAAATTGATTTTATTGTAACAACAAACCACTGTCAGAAATAATTTACAACCAAGAGGGAGTATAATTCACATCACCTCCTTTGTTTCACACACTGTCACTGCTGGAGGAGTATCAATCCCTAAAATTTTACTGCATAAGCTGTTTTCCAACAGACTAATTTTTCAGTATTTCTAGTAAGATATCCAAGAAGATTCTATTATTAGTTATTGAATTTTCCATATCTCTTGAATTTATAGACTTTTTTTTTATTCGAGGTAGGGTCTCACTCTAGCTCAGGCTGACCTGGAATTCACTATGTAGTCTCAGGGTGGCCTTGAACTCTTGGCGATCCTCCTACCTCTGCCTCCTGAGTGCTGGGATTAAAGTCGTGCGCCACCATGCCCGGCTGTAGACTTTTTAAAAGACATTTTCTGACCTCACTTGTATAGTTCATTACAGTCTTTGACTGAGAGCTACTAACAGCATACCAGAGGAGGGATTTCTTGGGTTCTTCTCATTTGACCATGTGGCTAACTTGCAGGTTCTGGTGGTAATGGGCCACATGTACTGCCATAATGTGAGGTGAAAGTATAGTCCCACCTGGCCATAGTTTGTTAAATATCATATTTCAAGACTCTTAAAGCAGTTTGACCCTTGTACTATGAGCTTGTTTGGCCGGGGGTCATGGTCAAACTTAAATCAAAATGGAAGAGCTGTGTAGGTGAGTACATTTGACTTGTAACTCTGAAAAAGCAAGTGGCAGTCATTCTATGGATGTTGTCTACCTTATGCATGGATGTGGGGTATTGTTCAATGACAACATATGTCTTGATCCTCAAATCTGCATGAAGTTAAACTAAAAGGGAATGATGCAAGGGAGAATGATTTTCCTGCCAAATGATTTTTTTTTTTTTTTTGGTTTTTCAAGGTAGGGTCTCACTCTAGCTCAGGCTGACCTGGAATTCACTATGTAGTCTCAGGGTGGCCTCAAACTCATGGTGATCCTCCTACCTCTGCCTCCTGAGTGCTGGGATTAAAGGTGTGCTCCACCACGCCCTGCCCCAAATGATTTTTTTTTCAGGCTTAACCCTTCTGGAGTGTGTAAATTTAGGGAAGTTACCTGCTGTCTCTAAGACTTACTTGGTGTTCTAATTTGTGAAGATGACCCTTATCATGTAAAGTTGTTTTGAGGATTCCTTACATAAATAAGTTTGTGATATGGTTGTGCAATTAGAGAGAGAGAGAGAGAGAGAGAGAGAGAGAGAGAGAGAGAGTTTGAGGTGAAATATGTTTGTTAAGGCTCATCACTGATGAACGGAAAGAGAGAAAGCACTTGTAGTAAGATCCCATATTGAAACCAAACAAGGGAAGTCTGGATTGTTAACATTTGCTGTTCTCTTTGTCCAATATGCTTTTCCTTGGACTCTTCTATGGCTATATTAGAGGATCATAAAGAAAATATAATAGTATTTTTCCTTGGCAAGTACTATCTCATTGATTAAAAAAATAGTTTTCATTGCTTTAGGAAGGAAAGCAAATACCAAACATCTTAACTAACCATTCTAGGTCATCTATGATCAGCCTACAACTTAATACATTTTCAATTTTATACTCCACCAATCTCCAGAATACTGGGCCATCCACTGTTTTTAAGTCAAGGCATATTCCTAACTTTACCCTTTCATCATGCCAAATATCTCACTACCCTGGGAGTCCTTCATTCAAATGCTCTCTCTACATCTTCTATACCACAAAAGAGAAGTAAAGTGCATGTCTATCTGATATCCTCTTAGTTTTTTCTTGCTTATAGTGATTGCTTCCTCTTTTGAACTTATGGTCAGAACCAGTCATATTATGAAGCCTTGTAATATCTTCTGTTTAATTGTCATGTGCTGTTATTATTGTCCTAACATCGACACATAGCAAGCATATTCTATGTTCATGGCTCTGTTCAAGACACTAAGGATAAAGTATGTGCACATTGGTAAGTGCTTCATGTGGAGGAGAACATATTACAAAGGGTGAAGATAGATAGACAGTAAACAAACATAGGCATAAATGAGATAAGTTCAGTTACTGATAAGGACCATGAAAAACTAAAATAGTAAAATAAGGAATGGGAAGAGAGTCACATTGTCATTTTATTCTCTTCATGGTCATTAACACAGGCATGGAAATTACTAGAAGAACTGCATTTCAGGCAGAGGAAACAGGAGATATTTAATGCACCATGCTTCCTTTGGTTATAATATGAGATCTGTACAAGGAATAATTAACAGAAAAGGGTAGTTAGGTATCTGGCTATTGAAATAGCTGAAGGTTACACTGATTATGACATGTATTAATATTTTTTCTTTATAAGTTGTGATGAAATACAAATAGGTTTCTATGATATTCCACTTGATTTTCACAATTACCTTTCAAGTTTGGTACAGTTACTTATTATTGTCATTTTTCCATGAAGAAATTTAGTCATTAAATGACTTGCTCACAACCACATGTTAATGTTTGTTTGGTGTGCTTCATTTTCCCTACCAGAATGGAAATACCTGAAATCAGGGTCCTAGAATGAGGGTACTGGAAAGAACTCTAAAGGGAGCTAGATGAATTTGAATCCCTACTCTGTCTTTTCCTACATGAAAAGTCTGGGTAAGTTATTTCACCCCTTATGCCTGACATTTCTTTTTTGTGAAATAGGGAAAAAACTTCATAGGATGTTTTTTTTTATTTTTTCAGAATGAAAATGATGCAGGAAAAGTCATTATCACCCTGTTGGGCACATTAGTAGGTGGTGGCACTTGTCATTATCATGAAGGTAATAAAAATTACCATAAACAATATAAAATAGTAATGTTTTCTAAGGTCATGTGTTTCAGTGATCGGTTCATTCATTTTACATGCAAGGCAACATTATCTATTGCATGACAGCATTTAATGTGTGTAAAATCACACACCCATTATTTGAAATGCAGTGATATTGTAGAAGTTCAATTGAAAAGCTGTTTATACATTTAGCTGAGTCTGGATGTAGTAGATCCTCAACTAATGGTTGCTATTATTATATGTCATTATTTCTGCCATGCAGAGTTGCCTAGCACTATACTGAGTACACAGATGCGCAATATTAAATGAAAAATGAATAAGTGCACTTAAAATATAAAGAAGCTTTGTTTAGTTGCAGTGAAAACTGGCTGATGAATTAATACTGGGCTTTGTCTCTGCTTTTTCCTGGTATTCTCACTGCTGTCTTAGCCACCCAAATGGGAAAAAGAATATCTTCATCTTTCCTTGTCTTTGTATCCTGACCTATCCCCATTCCCATTGATCACTGAGCTTGGTTCAATTCTTTGTACAGAGTGAGCCATCAATAAATACATGCTAAATCAATTACCAGTTCACTTGTATAGAAGCTCATTCATAATATATCAATTTCCATGACACCTCAATGACTCTTAGTTACATTATTGTAATTTTTCAAAGGGGAAACTGAGTCTGAGGTCTAAGAAAATCTGATGTTGGAATTTCGTGACTTTGGGTCAAATTTAATACCTCTTATATATCAAGAACTTCATATATAATTTCAGGTAGGGATAAATACAAATGAATATTAAACTAAGGTACCCTTAATCCTTGCTTTTATATTCTTCTCCTTGGCACCAATTTCTCAGCAGTGAAGTCCACTTCCTTTCTTTGTTTTTCAAGTGCTTAAAGCCAAAGGCATTGCTGAGAGGCTCCCTTAGGCAATGGCATCCTAGTTGAATGCTATTAAGCAAGTCTCTCTACAGAAGCAATTTGGCCTTTGGGTCATTTTCTGATGACTGTTCTGCCCAAGGCAGCAAGAAACAGAATCTGCTCAGCCTTAGCTGAGTGGGCTTTTGTGCCTGTGGGTACAACCTACATGAGACCCAGCAGGGTGGGGCCAGGCTTCTACCTCTGGAGACAATGTAGGCTCTGAAAGTGAGCTGTGACTGAAATTGAGAACATTCTTGAACTAACAGTAGAAGCTGGTTAACACTGTTAGGTCTGCAGTTTGAAAACTATAAATAGAATTTGGGTCCCTCCATGTGACATACCCACAAAAAAAATTGTTTTCAGGATAGCTATGTGTTCGTGGACTGATTGAGGAGGAGGCAATTCTGTTTTAAGGATGTTAAAGTATGATTTAAAGGATTTTCTATTGCTTATAATAGGTTTTATTTTTGCTGATTGAATTTATTTGCTTTTGTGGCTGGTGTACAAGCTCCTGGTTGGGTGTGGGTGTGTGTGTGTGACCTTTTTAACTTTGTAACACTTTAATGCAAACGAAATTTAAGGGAGGGGTGAAGCAAGCAAAACCAACCTAACGACAATGAAATCATTTTCTAAATATGTTTACAATCAAATATCTCCCTTGATAATTTGATTTGTAGGAAATGGCAGAGTGCAGCATTTTATACAGGAGCTTTTCAATAATTCATCCTCATCTCATTGATGTGCAAGCCTTTGGCTAGGTTGGTGAGTGCAATAGGTGCTCTGGCACGGGGGAGAAATTTATTTGAGCCCTGAAATCAATGTACCCCTGTCTGACCCACCCGTCTAATGCTGCTGTGGCCTGTGTGTAGAGGCTTTTCAAATTTATTAGACTCCTATAGTACCCCTTCCCAGGGTACTGGGAGCATTTGGAAATTGTGTTGTCTCTTCATTTATCTTTTTCAGGCTGTCATATTTGTACAATCCTTTGAAGTTATTCAAATGAATAAAAAGCTCTGTAAAACGTCTGAAAACTGGCTAAGTTTTGGGGGCATAAAGAAATGGAAAAATAAACTGGGTAATGGCTCTTGGGAAGTCATCTACCAATTGAAGGGATAAGCTTCTTACCTGCTCACAAGGTCAAGCAAACTTGAGAGCACAAGTAACTAAGACACCAATTGACACTTGAAAGTGACACCCCCAAGCTTGAGGCAGTGTTTAAAAGTAGTCTTTTCCCTGGGAACTTAAACTTTGTTCATGATTCTTCACAGAGCAACACTAAGATGTGAGCCCTTAGGTTGGGTTTGGGGAAGTACTTTGTTTCTGGCTCTTGGGTAGAGTTGGGAGAAGTGCTTTCCATGCAAGCTCTTGAAGCAGGAGCAAGCAGGGTAGATGGAAGAGGTGGGGAGAAGATTGTGTCATATACCTTCATCTCAATTAGAGCCCTAGAGTTCTCAGATAGTAGCGTGTGGAGGCTTTGGTACTCAGACAAGCCAAGCAGTGACTCTCTCCTTTATAATAATAGACAGGGGAGATGAAGTTTGCTATTGTGCTGCTATTGCTACTCTGAAACTTTGTGAAGCCATTGATGTGACTTCAATGAACCATAATACTATTGATTTGGTGTCAGATCACTGGGAGGCACTTGAGTGACAGCCTGAGTGGATGTGATGTTACATTTAAATTGTCCTTTTGTTTGCTTTCTAGTTGTCAAAACCTCTTGACAGAACGTGTGCTGCCAAGTGCCTGCACAGTCCTTATTAGAGTTCAAGTGCCAAGAGCATGTCTTGCATCATTAAACAAAATGGTGGCACCTAGCCAGATTCTACTAGTGAAAAAATGTATAATATTTGATAAGACTGTTTTTATTGTTCTCACTAGCTCAGAAGTTCATAGTTTTGGACCCTCTTAACCTGAATAACTTTGAAGTAGGACACCCTTTACTCCCCCATGTTATTAATAACTGGAAAGCATGTCATCACTGCCACATTCCTGGCTGTGCCCAAACTGAGGAAAAGTTTTATTAGCCAAACCCATCGAAAATTATGTTGAGCCATCACAGGGAGGATAGAGAAAGAATTGGAAAAACAATTTTGACACTTTTCTCCCCAGTTATAGTTCCAAGCCAGGCCACAAGGAGGTAAGAGTGGCATAGAGGTGGCTCAGGAAAGCACAGTGGCAAATATATGGAGGATGATGAACAAAAGTGAGGATTCATTACTGGTTGGGAGATTGTTGCAATAATAGAAGTAAGGAATGATTGTACTTGAGATTAAAGTGGAGACAGTGAGGAAGGGACAAAGTTTTATGTTGCAGATAGACTGGATAGAGATGAAAATAATAGGACAATTTCTAACCTTTTACTATGATAATTGCATAAAAGTTTTATTTATGGATTAAGAAATAGGAGGTTAGCTGGGCATGGTGTCACATGTGTTTAAACCCAGCCCTCAGGAAGCAGAGGTGGGAGGATCGCCATGAGTTCAACGCCACCCTGAGACTCCATAGTGAATTCCAGGTTAGCCTGAGATAGAGTGAAACCCTACCTTGATAAAACAAACAAACAAAAAATACCAAAAAACAACAAAGAAATATGAGGTTATTTGGAGTAAATTAAATGTGAAATGTGTATGCAAGATTCCAGGGTTATATGACACCCAGTGAGCATGCAATTGGCTATATAAGGTCAGACCTCAGGTGAGGTCAGGCCCAGAGATATAGACTTGGAAAGCATTAAAATAATGATTGAAATTTTAACTATGACATATTTCATTATCTTACTTCATTCAAGCTAGTATAACAAAATAGCTTGTCCAGCTTATAAACAGCAGAATTTTTTTTTTGCTCGCAGTTCTGGATTATGGAAAGACCAAGATCAAAATGCCAACATATTTTGTATCTATTGTGGGCTTGTTCCCCACAGATGGTGGTTTATCACTGTATCTTCATATGATGAAATACACAATCAGGCTTCCTTATGTCTTTTTTATAATAGCACTACTCTCATTCATGAAAGCTCTACCTCTATGAACTAATCATCTCCTCAAAGCCACACTATGTAAAACTATCACATTGGGGTTATGTTTAATGTATAGATTTGGGGGGGCCACAAATATTCAGGCTTGCTTGTTCAGAGAGATGAGAGTGAGGAGAATATCAAAGACAGAATAATGGAGCCACAGTTTGGCAGCCTTTTTCTATGATCAAAACTCTTCCTGCTTTTCCAAAGAGAGATTTATGGGGTCCATTTTACCTTTGTAGAATTTTTCTGTTAGGTAAACTGACTTCTAAGTCTTCTATGAAATGAGTAGGTAGGTGGCATTTCAATATGTCTATATATATATATATATATATATATATATATATATATATATATATATATATACAGACATATAGAAAATTATCACAAAATTCTCAAAGTCACCCAGCAGGCACCAAACTCAGGACTCCTGCCCATGTCAATTCCTTCTTCACAATCTTTTTTGAAATGGAGCTGCCCAGTTCTTTGAGTGTGATTATGGCATTGTGAAACATACATGCCTTGATCCCTTTGGCTATAATGGCATAAGTCGTTATTTAGAGCTGTTCATGTTGGGAGGGAAGGGCAAAAGGTAGGGGGTGGAAGAGCTCTATTTTTGAGTACAAATCATCTCTGTAGACAGAGCATACAAAAAGAATTCTGTGGGAGATGATGACATTGTGAAGTTAGGAAGCGAAGAAAGAGGAGTGAAAGAGAGGAGAGCTAAATGAAGTGGACACGTTATTGGAGTAAAAAGGCACCTAGGAAAATACTGCTCAAAGACCTCAGCATGAACTGAGAATCCCAGGATGGCAAAGCAGCAGAGGAGTTTATAAGTACATGTGCGCACAGCAAGAGGCTTGTTTATTTGTCTTTCAGTTTATTCAGAGATTTGTTAATGAAGGCCCAGCAGCAGGAGATGTGCAGTCCATTTAGGAATGACAAGGACTGCTAATCCAGGATTTACCTATGCCTGCTGGAGGTGAAAGCTCCTGCTACTAAATTATTTCAAGTGAATGCCCTGGCTCAAGTAGGGATGAGTTGTCTGGCTGGGCCAACTCTTTGAGTTAATGCTTCAGTCCATGACAGTGGAAGTAAAATCATGAACTAGATTTCCATATTTGTCTAATATAGACACAAGCAAGAGCCTGCGGTGAAAATTGAAGCGTCTGTTTGTTTAAGGAAGCATGCAGAATTTCAATGAGCTTCATTTTCATGATTGAGTGGCTGAAATGTGACCCCTAATCACATTGTGAGGTTGAATATGCTTTGTGCTGGATGTTCTGGTGGGGGGAGGGCGAACTTTAACCTCTTTGGCATTAGCCTATATAGGACTCATGCCCTACTGATTCTGTATTTTTCCCATCATCCCCAGTGAATCAATAAAGCTCAACTCTGAGCAATAGGAGGTTAAATACTGGTTGATGGGAATGTTTGTTTGCTTGGTTTCTCTCCTAATCTGAATGCTGGGAGCAGGTGCCTGCCTAGCAATTCTGGAGCCTTGGACCATCTCAGAACAGCTACAGTCACGAATCTCCAGCCCACAGCCTCTCCACAGGATTGTTCTGCTTGGCAGACCTATGTGGCCTAGTAAACAGGGCTCACCAGCTAGCATCTGCTCTCTGGAAACTAGTCTGAGTAGCTCACTTCAGTTCCTTAACTAATCTGCTGGAGACAGATGCATGGTTTCTGCTAGAATTATGGGTAGGGGTCTTTGTAGAAAGAATTATTCAACTCTAGACCCTCAGATTCCCTTCCTATTCTCCCAACATCTTTTAACAATGTGTTCAAGCATCTCTACATTGTGTATTCTAGTCCTGGTCAAATTAACTGACATTCTAAGCTGAATAGATAATGGTTCTCCCAAAGTGTAACTTAAAAGTGGAAAGTATACTGAGCTACCAAATAAGCATAGAAAGTCTAAAATCTGAGTTTCCTTTTTAAATAGTAAATACGAATTGATTTTAAATCTTTTGATAAATTTAGACAATTTATGTATAGTACCAAATTGATCCTAACAACATCAGGGAAGAGAGGTGACTTCAACACAAAAACCATTTGAGCTCTACAAGCAGACATTCCATATTTTAAAGTTTATAATCCCCTTGTCCAAGATATTTTAGGCACTATTTCTCAAAAAATAGTCCATATAGAACCTGGTATTCCAGTCTGATCTACTAAACATACATCATCATTCATGCTAACTTTTTTTCTTCTGAAAAGATCCAGAGAAATCTCCACTGCAAATATTAGTCCAAATCTAGTTAGCTACCTGGCTCCCTTTTAATGATTAGTTAACAAAGTCAATCTGGTTTAATAAAGATCATTCTGATATCCCACTCATCAAATTTACCTATTTCTTTGAAGGTGTTACTTGACACACAGCTGTTATTTGGTGAACTTCTACAAGAATTTTTGTTTGGTTGTCTAATTTTAATGAATCAGTCCTCTTCATTTGAGTGAGAAGTGTAGGTGGCTTAGTCTGAACGAGAAGATGTATTTTCTCGGTTCTGTTCTGTGGAAGAACAATCCATCATTAAGCACACAGAGGGAACCAGGAAAATGACTCAATGATTAGCCCAAAGAGATAATTCTTGATTTGTTCTCTATTTCATTTATTTTCATTTTGGGGTAGGGAAAAGTATTGCTGATGGGAGGTGTGGTAGTTTGAATATATTTCCCCCAATATATTCAGTGTTTTATTAGTTATAGTTTGCATCTGCAATCACCTTGCTAGAGGCAATGTCACTGGGGGCAGGTCTTAAGGTGTTGGTGGTGGGTTTGAGATTCCATTGTAAAGATATGCAAATGTGCCTAGCAGGAGTTCCTGAAGTGTGCTGGGCTTTTGGCTGTAGTTTTTGCTCTGTGTGCTGTGTGGCTGGTTGGCTTCTCTCTCTGCTTGACCCTATGAGAGCAGGCCGCTTCTCCTACCATTATGGAACTTCCCCTGGATCTGTAAGCTTCAATAAATAATATCCCTTCCTCCATAACTGTGCCTGGTCTGGAAGTTCATCTCAGCAAACCTGAAGCTGTCTGCTACAGGAGGTATACTTGTTTCTCCATAAACACATGGAACACCAGCAACCAACTTCATTGAGTCAAGTAGAAAGATACAATTCTTCTAGCAGGAGGAAACTATAACCAAGAACATTCCATTTATTCAACTTACCCTAAAGCTCATTGTTGGTTACTCCTAAATTGTGATAAAATTATCATTGTACTTTCCTCTATATGCAATTCATAGAAATTGAACATGATTCACTACACTGTATTGCATTTTTAAATAAGTGTAGAGGGCTGGTGAAATGTCTTAGTGCATCAAAGCACTTGCTGTGCAAGCATGATGACTTGAGTTCAGATCCCCAGAACCCATAAAAAACGGGACCAGGTAGGGAACATCTCTAATTCCATGGCACCAATGATAAGATGGGAGGTAGAGATAAGAGAATCCCTAAGAACTTGCAAACAAGCTAGCCTTCTGTATGTGAAAATGAAGAACAAAATATCTTGCCACATAGAAGGTGAACATAGAAAGCCAATACCCAATATTGTCCTCTAACCCACACCCATGCACTGTGGCATGCATGTGCCTGCTCTCACACATATGAACACACATATATCCCATAAACAATTTTAAAAAGTAAATAAAAATGAGTCCTGAATGCACAGGCAACTACTTGAAATGACCAGAGGCTGATATTACTTTGGCTGTATGTTTATGTTTATTCTATGGAGAAAATAAAGTGAGAGTGTGATTGGATGAATTTCTGTTCTGGAAAAACATTCCAATGTATATGTGTCACAATTGTGGTTCAGTAGGGTTATTTATGCATAAATGATAGCATATTTTATTTTGCACACATCTATTATTTATATTAAATAGTGCAACATGTATGTTAGATTGTCTTATGGAAATTTAGTCTGTAATTTTGTATCATGAATTTTTTTGTTTACTAGTGCCACTTATGGCAAGCAATCAAGCTAAATACTATTAATGAATTTCACATATTTAGTAGGAAATAAATGATTTCCTCATCTTTCAAAATGGTTCTTGAATCATAAATGTGTTTCATTGTGGGTTCTCAATAAATGTCTATTATTATTATTATCATAACTGTATTATAGATTGCCAGTAGAGATTGCTAGAACTCAGTACATCTCTGTTTTGAGAATCTCAGTGAGGGAAGCCAGAAAGAAAGAATGTTTTTTTCCATATGTCATAGATTGCCCAATACAGCAAGTTTTGCTTCTGGACAGCATCTATAGGATTTATATATTGTTGTGCTCTTAACATTCCAATCCGTCACCTGCTACCTTATAATACCATGCCCTAGGCCACAAAATACAAGAAATCCCAAAATAATGATTTTTTTTTTTTTTTTACTTTTTACTGATGAGGGTGAAAAGTTATGAAGAAAGGACATGCATGAGGAGGCACCAAGTTATTTGGAAGACAAACACCATGCTAGAGCTCAGAAATGTGTGAAACCCTGGTAAACTAGTTTCTCAGAGTGTACAAATTACTACAGACTAGGTAGTTTAAAACAACATAATTTTCTCTCACACTTCAGGAAGCTAAAGTCTGAAATCAAATTGTCCTAACAGTCATGCTCCCACTAAGGATTCTAGAGAACACCCACACACAAACATGCACAAACATACAAAATGTTATGAATGTAAAACAAAACAAAACAAAAACTAAACAAATGGAGAAACTAACATATCTAAGGATCAGAAGTCCTCATTTAGAAAATTGGATAAATTCAATGAAATCCTAAATAAAACTCTGTCAGATTTTTTTGTGGGGGAGTATAACTACCCAACAGTAAAGTTGATCTGAAAATGATAATGACCAAAGATAGCCAAGACAAACTTACAGAACAAAGTAGGAGAACATATTCTTTTTTTAAAAAAATATATTTTATTTATTTGAGAGAGAGAAAGAGGCAGAGAGGGAAAGAGAGAGAGAGAGAGAGAGAAAGAGAATGGGCACACCAGGGCCTACAGCCACTGCAAATGAACTCCAGATGCATGCGCCCCCTTGTGCATCTGGCTTATGTGGGTCCTGGAGAATCGAACCAGGATTCTTTGGCTTTACAGGCAACTGCCTTAATCACTAAGCCATCTCTCCATCCCCAGGAGAACACATTCTATCATCTATAAGCTTTCAAAATTGGAGTAATTAAGAATTTAGTGACATTAAAGGTGTCAGTGAAAGGACAAATAGAACAGAAGAATGCAACGAGTCACTCATTTTCTTCACAGGTTGAGTGAGAAGGGTGATCTTTATGTTAGATAAATGTCAACTTTTCCTTCACACCACACATGCAATCAACTCAAATTAGATTATGGATCCAGTTGTTAATAGCAAAATAACAAATCTCAATGTTGAAGTTACCTTATTGCTAGGATAAATACCTGACCAAACACAGCTTATGTGAGTAAAGGATTTATTTTAGGTTTAAAGATTCCAGAGATGCTTCATATGGAAGAGGAAGCTGGTTCACTTTATCATGCATCCATAACAGAGAAAGAACAGCCAGAGTTCAAGCTGACTCAGAATACACCTTTGGGCTGGACTCCATCCCAAGGTCGGTTCCTTGGTGGGATACTTCCTCTCTCTCTCTCTATATATATATATATTAACAAGTAATATCTAAAAACGTACTCAACTATTATTAATATTAAATGAATATTGGTGTTGTTTGATTAAATAAATCATAAATTCTCTTAAAACCATGATTCAGAGAGTGGCTTATCACGATTCATTTTGTTAAATCAATGGCTTCTAAAATAAATTCTTTCATTGGAATCAGAAATATTTTGGTCTGGAAATAGGTCCTCATATTCATGAAGACTGTCTTAGTTTGGAAAGAAGGCTAAAACACAATAACTTAGACTGGGTGGCTTAAACAACAAAGATTTTTTTTTTCTCAGTACTAGAGGCTTGGAGGTGCTAGATCAAGGAACTGGCATATTTGTGTTCTGGTTGTTATCCTATTCCTAATATGTACATGGCTTCCTTCTTGCTATGGGAACACATGGTAGAAAGAGATAATCTCTTTCTGAAATTTAGTTTTTTAAAACAGGTATCGTCCTTTATAAGGGCACTGACTCCAGCATGAATACTCCACCCTTGCTCAATCTTTTCTTTGTTCTGGGTCTTTGTTTATCCCCTGAAGAATGGAATGGATAGATAGGAGAAGGGAAACTTGAAAGGATTTATTTATGCTGGGGAATAACAGCTTGAGGAAAAAAATGGGCTCCTGGGATTGGGAATGTGGTTTAGTGGATAAAATGCTCACTGCTCAAGCTAGAGAACCAGAGTTTGATCCTCAAACCCCACATAAAATGTTGGAAGCCATGACTGGCTTCTGTAATTCCAGCAAGGAGATGTGGAGCCCACCTTTAATCCCAAGACTTGGGAGGCGGAGGTAGGAGGACTACTGTGAGTTCCAGGACAGCTTGGGACTATAGAATGAGTTCCTGGTCATATTGGGCTAGAGTGAACCCCTATCTTGGGAAAAACAAAACAAAAAACAGTTACCTTCATTTTCTCAATATCTCTGCATTTCTCTTCTGTCCTGAGGCGTCTGATCTTTTGTTTGTCTTAAGCAATGAATGTGAACCACTAGATAGCCAGATGGCATCAGAGCTCCCCTCCCCCATCAAGTGAAGGTGAGAGTAATTTGCAAAAAGTTGTATTTTTAGGAATATAGGAGTATAACGAAATTGTTCACCAATGATATTCAAAGAATCCAGTTTAGTCCTACTTTCTTATGCAGATTTTACCTGTGATCTCTTTTGTTCATCTTTCTTTACAATTGTTACTATAATTATGATAACTTGATAGAATATGTCAACTTATAAGAAAATATAAATGTGCATGCCTGGCATAAATTTTTATGCTTTCCAGTCATGCCTGGAATAACAGATCCTTTATGAGATGAGGACTTTGGGTGATGGAGAAGAAAAGACGTATTCTAGCTCTTCTATGGATTTGACATCACCCTAGCACTTTGAGTAAGTCAAAACTATTCTGGAAGACTATATTATTTTTCTAGACTGAGAGCTAAAAATGGGAGAATAGAGCCCTGCCAAAGAGATGAAACACTATGTGTCTCTTTGCAAGATTTCTCTCCTTTTCCGATTTTCCAGGTTTTTTTTCCCCCTGGGGAACAATATTTTGAAGCTTTAATAAAGGTTACAAAAGAGCATGCTAGCCCATTTTTGTTCTTTTGAGTGACATGGAAACATTCTGAAAACCTTAATGCAGATACTACTTTCAGGTGGCTAGCCAGAATACCCCTGCCAGTGAACCCAAGAGTATGGGAGGACTTGACTAAACAAATGTGAGGATAAACTTAATGAGATCTCAGTTATAGTCCCAAGTCTGATCTATTTATTTACCTGTTGAAACTTCCACTTGCTCCTAGGATCATTCCAGCCATTTGTAAATGGCTTCAAGGCTTAGCAGTTAGCCTCACCTTCTGGAACTAGAGTCTTTGCTCTTTACTACCACCCCATGGAGGAAGGCATTCCAACAAGACTGTCCTCACTTCACTCCTGGTAGCCAGTCATCTACAGAAAGGATACTAAGGTTATTCTTTTGTCTGAGAAAATCCTTTGATTTTTAAATTTCCTGATTTGGAGGAGAGAGATTTTACTATGGAAATAGGATTTTATTTCATGAGTACTGAATGCAATATACAAGGTTGGCAGGAATGAGTCCTTATACATGCTTTATGCACTCTTTCCCTGCTACAATAGTCCATTATGATTAATGAAACAGTGCATTGGTAACCTAGGTCTGACCAATGATAGGGTATAATATTTGTATAATTTGTATAATATTTGGCCCAACTGCACTTTGTTTTTGTTTACCTAGCATCTGAGAACATGTACATATCAACATATCAAGAACTTCCTCAGTAATGATACACAGAGCTCACATTCAATGAGCTTTGTAAGACCTAGGAAGTATAAAGGGGTTGGTTGGTTGCTCCAGCTTACTGTGAACTTCTTGTTTTCAAGGCATTCCTACTTACCTCCTTGTGTTCTACCAGCACTCCTCATGCTTGGTTTGGGGACACCATAGTATATCTTCAGAGCAAACTTTTGTTGTGAGTCATGTCAGAAGATAAACTTAGTTGTTTAGTCTGCTACATTCTTTGTATTGAGGAAATCATAAGGCTTTCTCTTTTATAGATAAGTGGCACCTAGTGCAAGGTGGATAGGTCTTTATGTTTGGTCATTTTTACTGCAAGGACAAAATACTTGAGCCTGTGCAATTTGTAAAGTATATATACACATATATATCTCACAGTTCTGGCAGCTGGGAAGTCCAAGGAAGTGCTGAATACTCACTGTCTGTAAAAGATTATTCTTTGCTTCCTATGGAAGATGCCATGTTGCTTTATCTTTCAGTGGGGACAAAGACTGTTCTCATGTGGCACAAAGTATGGAAAGGCAAAATGAATTTTTGAAAAGCACAGCTTGTTACTGCCAGCTCATTTATCAAGTTACTGGAGGATGTTTATAAGTTAATCACTTCTGGAAAGCCCCACATTTTAGTATTATCACTTTCCATTTAATTCTGTTGTATGAATTCAAAACCATAGCAAGGTTATAAAAAGTAATGAGCCTTTGCACTTTAGAGTTGCCCAACATGTCAACCCTAAGCAAGTGTGCACCAAGTTACTATCATTTTCTAGATCTACTATTCAAGTTATTCTTGCTTTGTGTTCACATGGAAAATATTTGTTGTTAGTGTTAGTCATTTTGCTGCTTTTAGATATATATTGAATTTTTATTACTCCAAGGCAAGGTGTAAAGTGAGATAAGGCATAGGCTTGTAATATACCATACCTTTGGTGCAGTAATAAGACCTGACAGAGGGGACTGGAGAGATGGTTCAGTGGTCAAGATGCTTGCCTGCAAAGCCTAATGACCCAGGCTTGATTCCCAAGTTACCCATGTAATGTCAGACCAGATGCACAAAGTGGTGCATGATCTGGAGTTCATTTGTAGTGGCTGAAAACCCTGTTGTACCTATATAGTGAATATTCATTCTCTTTCTCTCCTTGGAAAGAAAGAAGAAAGAAAGAGAGAGGGGGGGGGGAAGGAGAATCTGACAGAGGTAGAAATTGTAGGAGTATATAAGCGAGTTCTGTTCCAGGACCTTAAGTTCAGAGGAGTATGTAAATCATTGAAATACCTGGATTTACAGATATACTTTTGGAGTTCCCAGAATTAATCATTTTCACTGTTGCCACTAGGTCTTATACTAATCTCTGTATCTTGGTATTTTCCTTATTCAGTATAACTTTTTGGCAAAATTCTTATTTTTTTCCTGAAACCTTTCTAGTGTAATCTCCAACAAATATTGTAAAGAATATCAGGTTTCTTTGACAGGTAGTCTTTTGGCATTTATAAATCCTTATCAATATAGACTGCTTTAGATGGTCTATAGATTCCATATTAAATGTTACTTCCTCAGAAGGACTTTTCTTGATACTTTGCCCTAAGATTTGTTTCTCTCACCTTCATTTCAGTATAATACTTAAGAAATCATAATCCGGAGTCACACATTCATTCTCTGGCTCTGTCTACCACTAGCTATGCTACTCAAAGCAGGTTCCATCTCTATCACACCCTCCAAGGCTCAGGTTCCATTGTGGAAGAGGTGGCAGAAAGAATGTAGTAGCCAAAGAAAGGGTATGACTCCTTACAATGCAACTGCCCAGACAGAAATTGGCCTCGATATCCATGACCTCACAGTGCCTAGCAATACCTTCACAAGACCCTCATAATAGGAGAAAAAGATGATGACATCAATTTAAAAAGGAGACTAATGGAGAGAGGGAGGGGATATGATGGAGAGTGGAGTTCTGAAGGGGAATGGAGGAAGGGGAGGGAAATATCATGATTTATTGTCTGTAAGTAGAGAAGTTGTCATTTTTAAAAAAAAGCAAAAAACAAACAAACAAAAAAAGCAGGATTCTCCCTTGTCAAATAGACATATTTGTGTTTCAGTGTGTTGTCCTGGGGATTACAGTGTATGAATCACTTAGAACAGTGTCTGGATAGCACCCTTCTCTTCCTCCTCCTTGTTATCATTTCTGCTAGGCTGTGCCTTTCATTCCACTTGTTAGGATTTGAAATTGCTAGAGGTGTCAACTTTTGGTCTTTCTTTTACTGTTATGAAGGTTGTATTAGGGCAGAAATCACTTTTGTCTGTTAATTCCTCTTTCCACAGTCCCTAGCATAGTGCTTAGCACATAGTACGTTTGTATAAGAGTCCATCTGTCCATGTTACATGCAATCATCTGCTGACATATCCTGTCTTCTGATTCTATGAAACATTAGAATTTAATAAATTCCATGAATATAATACTTTAGATATCCTTTTGTTATTATTGCTACCCAACCCTTGTATCTTATAACTATGCTTCTTAAAGTTTTTCCATTCATGATTCTTTTTTCATCTAAAATTTTTTGTTACCTCAGATATATAAATACTTAGTATATATATCAAATGTTTATTGAAAATCACAAAGAAATTGATTTTCAAGTAATTCTTTGGTATACATATAATTTTACTACTTATTAAAGAAGAAATCAAATTTTCATACTGAGATAGATAGGCTTATTTATTTTTACATGAATAATTAAACCTTGGTAGAGGTAGAAGGACAAGGTCATTATGGAATACATAGGCTCAGCTACTGAAATCCTGTCTCAAAACAAACAAACAAACAAACAAACAGACAAAAAAGAATTAAATATTGGGTAAAGATTTGCTACTACAGGGCATAGAGCATCTTTAACATTTTTTTCAGAGTTAGATAGTAATTGTATTTTATAATCATCAGTGATGAGAATGGCACTTTGCCTAAATATATAGTATAAAATGGTATAGGACTGTTATGGGCCATCTCAGAAATTGCTAAAAGTTCTGTCCTGATCACAAACCAAATTTCTTTTTCTCTTTCTTTCTTTCTTTCTTTCTTTCTTTCTTTCTTTCTTTCTTTCTTTCTTTCTTTTATTTGTTTGTTTGATTTTTCGAGGTAGGTTCTCACTCTAGTCCAGGCTGACCTGGAATTCACTATGTAGCCTCAGATGATTTTCTTTTTTATGAAACTCAAGTGGGCAACTCCAATAGCAGCTTTTAAAAATCAAACTTTCTAGCTAAGCATGGTGGCACACACTTGTAATCCCAGTACTTAAGAGTCTGAGGCAAGAAGATTGTCACTAGTTTAAGGCCAGCTTGAGCTACATAATGAGTTCAAGGCTAGCCTGGGCTACATAATGACACCCATTCACAAACAATCAAACAGACAAACATAAAGTCAAATATTCTAACCCAATAACAGAGTGCAATCCAACAACATACTAATTTGACACATGCTAAGGAATGATGACAGGAAAATATTAAGTCTTTTCCATAATTAAAACATTCTGTCTCTTTAAGTGCAAAAAATACTTTGTATGTGCAGTAAAAATTCTGCAGCTCATAACATGTTATATTCTTGAATGTGAGCCATGGTGATTCAAGTAGCATTCATTGGCATTGCTTGGTGTGATGTCATGAACACTGTAAAGTGTGCATGTTGTGTGTTCAGAACCAAGACTACAGTGAAGTTGCATGATGCAAGACATGTGAGCCATAAGCACTTAAAATTCATTACACATTTAATTTTCAATTAAGTTTTAATTGTCATATGTTAGAACACTGTTACTATGGCCAATTTTTTCACAATCCCACATTCAAATACATGACCTCATACAGGGTTGTGATCCACAGATTATGAAGCCGGTCCTTCCACTATCTGAGACTCAGTGTTACTGCTCAGTCTCAGCAGTCCTTGCTACTGAGCTCACTTAAGTTATGAATTTGACCTGAGAACGAATTAGTAAGTTAACTTGAAACATTGGTAAAGTGAACAAAGGTCAAGGAAGCCAACTTATTATTTTGAAGTAAATCATAAATCAGAAAAAAATGTTAGTTATTCCACAGCTCAAACACTGTGATGATTCCTCTGATTTTTAGGATAGGGTTCTAACTTTCCATTGTAGCAATCAAGTCTCTGAACAATAGCCTGCATCTGTTATTACAAACTCCACTCCCATTATTCTGCTATATAAATCTTCTGTGATATCCTTGAAGGCAATGGCTCTCTTTTCTTTAGTAATAGCCCGACACCTTGAGTTTTGTATGTGGAACACTGCATTGTTATACTCTATAAATATAACAGCTAAAAATCACTGATTCCATTTCCCTGTGCTAATCATGTAAAACATGAAATACTTATAGGTATCATCTTACTTTACTTGCCACATCTCATGGAATCCCTCAATTTTATGAAATAGATACAATCTTCATTTGCCTAATGTCACTCACTCACCTAGTGAAAAGGTAAAAATGGGATATGAATCTTGATTGTTTGTCCTTGGTGCTTGTACCCAATGATTACACAACAATATTTCAATTATGTTTGCAGGAAAAGTGAATACCTTGGCCATATTATATTTTTAATTGTTTTCTCAACTTTAGTTTATATGCCTTCATAAGCAGCCTTTAATTCACTAGAAAGGCATTCCCACAACTGCTTTGTTATTAACTATTCCTCTGTCCCCATGTTGAGCCTTGCTACTCTGATAAATACTTTACTCTATTTGTATTTCTCCTTTGTCTATGTCCACGTCTAGATGTGAAGCCTGTGGAAGGGAGGCTGTGCATCTCCTCGTATTGTGTGTTCTCAGTTTTAGGTATCAAGGCAGCACAAACAATTGATATTTACTGATAAAATTGGCTTACAATGGAGATTAATTGTTGCATTTATATTTGTGAATCATTATAATTGATAAGAGATCTATATTACTTAAAGGTGTATTGAAACATCTAATTTCTTTTAGGTGCAAATAGTTACATAAATGAGACATTAATGGAACAGGGAAGAAATGGGTAATCATAGTCATAACTATTATGCTTACAAATAATTCTACTTCAGAGATTGAATTATTCTTTTTTTGTCTACCATCTACTTTAGACCAATTATGACAACTTTTATTTATGTGTATATATATATATATATATATATATATATATATATATATATATAATTTATTTATTTGAGAGAGACAGAGAGGAAGAGGCAGATAGAGAACTGCAAACAAACTCCAGATGTGGGTCCTGGGGAATCGAACTGCGGTCCTTTGGCTTTGCAGGCAAATGCCTTAACAGCTAAGCCATTTCCCCAGCCCTATGACAACTTTTAGATATCTGAAATGAGTTGCCTAGGCTGAACATAATTATTTTGCATTTATAGAGTAATTTGTATTTATAAAACTGCTTTGCAATAATTGTAATGTCCACTGGACATCAAACAATACTGAACGGAAAAGCTGGGAGGGTCTTCAAAGGCTTCCTGTCAACCAGGGACTCCTTCTGGTAGGAAATTTTTGGTTAAACCCCACAAAGAGCTCCTTTTCTCATGAGAGGATCAGATTTCATTGATCTCCAAGTTCCAAAGCTGTTCATGAACCCTGCTGTTCTGGATATGTGACAGCTATTTATTTCTCAGGGAAAGGAAAACAAAATTCAGCTTGTTTATTTTACTCTCCTTGGCTAGGAAAATCTAATGCTATCTTGGATCAGGTTAATGTTCAACTAAGTAATATTTAGACCCTTGAGTTATAAAGGAAGGAGGGCTTGTGGAAAATCTCCTGGAATGCACCAGTAATGAGGGAAGTTCAGGCATGGAGGTACACCCCTATAATCCTAGCGCTCAGGAGCCTGAGGCAGGAGGTTGGAGATTTTCAGGCCTGTCTAGGCTACATTGTGAAGCTTTTTCACAAATAAAATAATGAACAAAGAAAGAATAGATAAGATGTGCAATTCAGTGCTTTCAATTCTCTTTTGAGTCTTAGCATTGCTGGGGTTTTAATCTGGTAGTACCAGATTATGAGATCAAGTATGTTGGCCCATTAAAAATAAAAGCACTTCTCTCTCTCTCTCCCTTCCCTCTCTCTTTATCTGAATGTATGAGCACGTACACACACACACACACACACACACACACACACACACACACACACACACACACACACACACACACGTGTGTACGTATGTATATGTAAAAGGAAATAAGTCCTTTTCTCTTTACATTAGGAAGAAAAGTCTGAAGAAAATGTCTTTGTATACATTGTATTGAAGAAAAACATTTTTTCCAGATTGCTCTGATCTTTGCTATGTAGCATGCGATTTGATTACCTTGCTAGTGTTCACTTATATTGCATGACTAACAAAATTATTAATAGCTATAAAATTATTCAGGTCCTTAAAGATGCAGGCACTATCTTAACATCTGTGGTTATGCACAGCAGCAAATTCTAGGCTGATTAGAAGTTGTACACCAATTTGGATTTTTAAATGTATTTTCTGTTAATTTAATTGAGCCCACTCTTGCTCCCCTCCAGTGGCATCAAAATCGGAAGAGCTTGCCTGTTTCTCCTACCACATCCTCCATTAATGTAACAAATCAGATCCTGGCATTTCTCTCTTCACAACTTCAGGCTAAGCCTGTCCTTTCCACTTTGCTGTTTCTTTCTGAATGACCCCACTGTTGACCCTGGGCATGCAATCTGAGAGCTGGATGGGGGTGGAGTGTGAGGAGGATGTTCTGGAGCTCGGCAGATGGATCCCAAGAGCACAATGGCTTACCAACCCTCCTGTGATTGTTGCCAAAACGCCTTCCTGTTTTCAAAAATGTCTCACCCCCAGCTCCTTTGTTTTGCTCTGCTAGGAGACTGCAGTTCTGATTTTGCAAGGAACCAAATCTGCTGTTTCAAGGAAATGCAGCTGCTTGCTTTGGTGGGTAGCTTGAAAAGGAAAATTCTGCTACCATCCCTCCCCAATCTCTTCATCCCACCCCCACGTGAACTCTACTGGTTGGTTCATCATCTCACAAAACATTGATTTTAGAAGCTGACTATTTGCTTTTGATTGTTTGGCTGGGGCTGCAACGAAGTCATTGATGGATCTCATTTTGAGCTATCATCCTGTCCACTCTTTTCGGTCAGCCTTCCAGAACTGATTGCCTGTTCCCTCAAATGAAACTGCACAGCCAGACAGCAAGGCTTTCTGATGTTTCACGGTTTCCCAGGGCAGAGAACACGCAGAGTTACACAGGCCTCAAGCTGGGCCCACTCCCCTCTAAGACTGTTAGTTCTCTTACCAACCCATCATTAGGCACAAGCCTTAATTTGATCACTGCTGCCGAGGCTGCTATCTCTGAGTAGATACTGCCTGGGACTGATGTCGTTGCATTTTGTGATCTTTGCTGAAAGAGACCAGCCAAGCTCAGCCCAGCTGATGTCTCCTGTGATAGAGGATATTCTCCCTAACCCTCCCAACTCCCAGCTTTTGGATAAAGGTCGTTGGTCCTTTCTGGCCATTCTGGCTCCAGCTGTAGGCAACAGACACAAATTAATATGCTTTTTCCCCAAGCCCAGTGCACCAGTATGCAAACTCTTGGACCCCACATCAGAATGCTTTCCCAGCAGACAAAGCATTGTTACCTTCTCATTCAAAAAGGGTGCATAAGTTCCTTGTTTCCAAAATGATTCTTCTATCACTTTTGCTCTATCTGTCCCCTTTGTGGTGCTTTCTCTGCCGCCTTCTGCAATCTCTTTCTTTCAGTTTACTCTCCATTGCCCCAGGGCTTGTCAACCTGAACAGATACTGTGCTGTTAGTAGCATACATGACATGCCTTTGGGACTTACATTCTTAGCCCAGGTAATGTAACTGCAATTGCCAACTGGAAGTTTCTTGTGTTATTAGATTTTTATCTTTCCTTCTTAAGTTAACATTAGCCAAATGCTATGTTTTCTAGTTTAGTGAAAAATAGGTAGAGTAACAGCACTCCTGAGTTTTGGGAGGAGCTTTGGAGGAGCCAAGAGAAAAGAGAGGGCCCAGACTGACCACCTAGAATTTTTTTTAAAAAAGTATTCAGTAGGTTTGGTGCTTACTGAGATCATCTTGTGCTCAAGATACACAGGGAAGCATAGGATGTTGGCTCCTTAGTGTGACTTTTCTATTGTTGTTACCAGTTATTTGATGATTATTCATTTGAACTTAACCCAACAAGGTGTATTAGTGTGTAGTGCCTACACTCATTCCAGTTCCTGCACAGTCTTATCTCAAGGTTAGAAAAAAAAATCTGGTTTGCTTTCTTTAGTCTTGTGGCCTAACCAGCAATAATTCCAGAAAACTAATTAGATTTTCATTCATTTATTTATTTTTAATTTGGAAAGCCGATCTTCAGGGCCATCTTTTCTATAGTGCTATTTTGATCAGGGGTTGTTTAGTACCTTAAACCATTCCTTTAAATAAAATCTTTGTTTTCTTTCCTGGCTCCACTTGAACCACTCTAGATGAATCAGAAAAGACTATGAGAGAAGTTGAGGCTGAGAATCAAATGTCCAGCTCCCATTAGGAGCTCCAATCTGAGGGATTTGTGCAGTTACAGGATCCCTGGGATCCACTGACATGATTAAGACTTTGGAGGTTTTCAGCAATTCTGCAAAAAATAAAAATTACAACAAATAAATTAAAATAAATGGCTTATAATAGTGAGCATTTCTAGTCTGTTCATTTTCAACTGCTTCCTCTTGTTAACATTGTGGTTCCTATTTGAATTTGTTTTCCAGGCCTTTTACTTGGGAATAGTTTTTTTTTTCTTTCTAGTTTTATTTTAGTTTTCAAGTTGACAAAAGACATTTCCTCTGGGAGACTGTGGAATGTCACTCACATGTTCCCTTCTCTTTGGGATGAGAAGGGCAGCACTGAGAATGCTGGTTAGGATTTGATCAGAGTGTCTTTGAAGGGAAAGCTACCTTTTATTCAAAAGCGGCGGTGTTGGTGAGAATAGTAACAGTTGGCATGAAGTTACACCTTAGAAACTGGCATTTGGGGTCCACTTGGAGAAGATTCACATGAAAAGACTGATGCAGTAATGCTGAGATCCCAAATGGTGCTGTCAGAACATCATGGGTGATCACTGCAGGGTAGTGCAGAAGGTGTTAGAGAGGAGTGTCATTTATTGAAATGTATCTGCTGCTTTAGCCTTTGCTAATTAAATGGTCCCCATGATGTATGTTTATTTAGGAACAGTTATGAGTCTGGTAGCCACAGGGGTTTGGTCCTGTGGGAAATGGCATTCCTAAAGAGAGAAAGTGCATAAGGCACTGATGGGATGTGGACATAACTTGTTCTAGAATGCTGACCTTGTCAAAATGGGAATGCTTGGAGTGATCAATAGCTTCCTCGGTTTCTTTTCTCCAAGAGTCCCCTACCTTTATTGTATTTCTTTTAAAAAGTCCAGCATCAGGGTCACAGTAAACAATTTTAGTACTTAGGAACACTTTCTCTACTTTGTTTATCTGCTGCAAGTCCTGTTGTTAATGTTTTCCTCTGTTATAGCGTGGGAAGGGGGTGGGGCTTGGCAGTAAGAGAGGAAAAGCACAAGGGACCTCAAAGCCTTTCCTTGGCCCTTTTCTCCAGTTTTCCTGGTGTTCCATAAGGGTCAGAAACAGCATCCATCATACTGGAAACCACACCCCATCCTTGCCCAGCAGGCCCACATCCCTGACTGCTGCATTGAGGCCTTTTCTTGTGCTGCCTGGGACAGAGGGGAGGAGGAAAGGAACTGACTAGAACTAAGGCAATCAATTTGGGTACAAGCAGTTGGAATTTCAAGGTGTCAACATGCTATACCTTATCTTAGTTCTTTTTCAAGAAATACTTGTAGCATGTAAATTACATAGTGTTATTACATTAATGAACTGAATTCTAATCTTCACAGGACCAAGATCCATCTTTAGAAAAGTTCTTAGTTCCCTACACAATGCTGGGCACACAGCCAGCACTTGTTGATTCCACAAGGAAAGTGGTTGAGTTTTATGTAATGAGGTCATCTTGGCAAATTGTGGAACTGCTCAAAACTCACTTCCACATCTGCAGAGTCTTTACCTCCCAGGGATTGTAAAGCTTAAACAAGATGACTTCTTTAATAAAGACACTTTCCAGTTTTGTTCTGTTTTCTCCCTTTTCATTCTTGATTCTCTGAACTTTCAGCATTGTAAGCAAAATAGGAACAGATATGTAGACAGGGAGAGTGAGATTGACTTTGGCTAGCTTTTAAATCAAGATTTTCTTTCTAAGAAAATGGTGCCAGGCAGCTGGTCAAATTATTTGGGTGAAATGGGATGCTTGTGAGATGCAATAAAATGTCAAGTAGAAGATGATCTACTTTTCTGTAGCAGGAGCAGAGAGAAGAGGAAGAAGAGTTAGAGCAGAAGAAAGAGATTGAGGGAGGCTAGACTAATTAGAAATCCATTCTTTTTGGAAATCTAAACAAATATCAGGTTAAAAAAAATCTCAGAAGGCCTCCCTAAATTTACCAGAGCTACAGTTTCTCATATCATTGTATTTTAGTTCTAAACATCATTTCAACCTTTTTCAGCCAAACCTATATCCTTATGAATCTTGGGGAAGCAAAAATCACATTTACACACTGACTTCATTTAAAGGCAAAAATTTCCTCCATTTTGGTTTCTTCTGTTGTCATTTGGCACTATTTTGGTGGCATGGATAAAATTCCAAAGACAAAACCATTCTCCTTACTAATTTCGATTCTGGTCTCAGTAGTCCAAGGAATTATCTTGACCTAGAAAGCTGCAGCAGGCTAAATAGCATCAGAGTTGGTACTTAGAACTACATGTTTCTCGCAGTTAAATGAAAAATACTAAGGATGGTCACTAGATGTCCCTCTTGTGTCTCTAAAGAGGCTAGGGAGGCAGAATTCCTTTTAGGATTGAAGTAAAACGTAGCTAAAAGACGAGAACTTTCTTTTTTGTTTTTATTATCTACATATAGATGCTTTTATTCAACTAGTTAATAAATTCCTGATCATGAAGGTGGTTTTGAACACTCATTTAGTTAATAGCATTGTTGGAGATAATAATCACGTTATCTCTATTAGAAAAAAGATTCTGAGAGCAAAGGGTGTTAGGATTATCTATAGAACTAGGCTGGGGGATGGAAGAACTATGTGTGGAGGGGACTGTAACTGTCACTTTGGGCTTAGGGGTGGGGGAGTCAGAGGAAAGCAGGGAAGCAGATGCATACGCCTCCTGCCTCCCTCCACATTAGGGCTTCTGTAAAAGGGGTTTCATAGCTGTAGTACTTTGGTGCTCTGCTTGGAAACCAAGGGGTGCTTAGAGTGAGAGCAATAAGAAAGAAGCAGGGAAACCAGTGCCATAGCTTTAGTGAAGAGCGTTTGTCTTTGCAAATGCAGAACATGTCTTTACAATGTGATTGCAATTACAAAGATAATGACATTCTACATGAATTGAATTCTCCTATTTATCTTTAAAAGACAGCAGAATATAGACATTCTATTAGCACTCCCTAAGGTAAGAGGTCCACAGTCTTCTTATCTTGTTGTGTGCATCTTTTCAGATGCCACGGCAATGTTAATCATTTTACCTGAGTAATTCTTCCATTTCTCATTACCTGGGGGATTGTTAATGGCCAAGACTACTTCTCAGACTCTTTGCTCCCGCTCAATCAAGCCGTGGAGGCGCCAGTTTACTTTTATTGATCAGCGGGTTCCTGACAGCCTTCGCCACAAGGAAGCAGCATCATCCTTTTTTAACTTAAAGGGGAACAGATCGTCTTAAAGTTTACAGCTAAAAGCTTCTAAGCATAGCATACAAACATTTTAGCATGCTGCTAATTGTTCTATTTAAATAGTCCAAGCAATATTTTAGAAAGCTGCCAAATGCAGAACTTACATCCCATGATTAGATAGAAAACCCATTTCAAATGCCTTTTTAGGCCTTTTTAATTAGACCAAGATGCACTTCATTCCCACTCGCTGACATCAAAGGTAAATAACTATGATAAATCAAATGGAACCCTTCCTTTAGCAGCCCAGCGAGGTGCTCCCGCGAAGACTGCCATATTGTCATTCTCCTCCATTACTTGCCCATTTCTTTAAAGGTGTCTGCTGAAGCCCTGGTGGGCCACAGGACTCCTGGAGCCACCCTCAGCTCTAAATGGTCAAAGTGAAATGATTCTAACAGCGGACACCTCGATTTTCTCCCTAATGTTCTGGGTTGAATTGCATTCTAATGGAAAACGACCCCCACATGCAAAGCGGATCAGGCAACCTGTGCTTTCCCCTTGACCTGGGCCCAACAGAGGGTTGAGTCTCAACCTCATTTGCGAAATAATTCCTTTTTTTTTTTTTTTGTAGGAGGAACCTGTCTTTCCCCCCTCCCGGCCGCCAAGGTAAAGGCTTCTAAACCAGCTCCTCTTGGAAGATTTTTTTTTAAGTAGCTGGGTTGCTCTCTGCAAGAAAATGGCAGTTTTGAGAAAATCCATTATGTGTCCAAATGCCTTTTCCCCCTTTGCTTGTTTAATGTTTACTTTTAAAGGGAAAAAGAGGGTCTTATCTTAAGCCCATCGGCTTGGGTCAATGTCACTGGCCTTATAATTGTGAGTTTGTTCATCAAAGATTCCCAAATATCAGAGGACTAACTCAGAAGGGAGATTTACTCTTCCTATAATTTAGAGGCTGCCCCCCCATAAAAAGAGGAAAAACTTGATCGTAGGGGTGATATAGTGTTTCTGCTGAAAATCTTAATTAAGAGTCTTAGATCTAAGCCTAGCAGAGTCCCCTTCTGTTTCAAGAGTGCCTTCGGTCCAGAAAGCAGTCTAAGCTTGTTGTCAGCCCTGTCCACGCTGGCCTCCTGCTTACAAGCGTTGGCACACACCGCCGCCTCTTCTGCCATCCCAGCGAAGCTGGCAGCCCCCTGAGAAACCAGGTCCGATGGGAAGATTGGGCGCCCAGCGCACCCCGCTAGCTCTCAGCTGCCAGGGATCTACGCGGACGGCGCGCCCACCCTGCAGCTTCTGTCCGGATGCGGGCTCTCCAGGCGCAGCTCGGCGCGGCGCGGCGCGGCGGCGTCCGCTTCACTGGCTTTTCTCAAACGTAGTTTATTTATAGGGAGCTAAATTCTCCAACAAGGTTGGGTGAGGGGCAAGAAAATGTGTCCAGACCCCTTCGAGGTTCTGTCCTAGTGCTACCGATCCCATTTGATTAACAAGCAAAAGACAGGAGCGAGCCTGAGGGGACCAGAGGGGCCCTGTTGGTGGGGGTAGGGAGTGCTGTGTCTTCCGAGGGAGAAGGGATAGATAGGGAGGATGGTTTGGGAGGATGGCGGCCTTAGCTCCAGGAAAAGTGAAGATGCATTGGCCAAGAGAGGGATGAATGACCATCTCAGGGGCGCTTTCTCCTTCTCTTTTTTCCCCTTCCTGTACCCGAGAATGAGAAGAGAAAACAGAAACAGAAAATGCAAGACGACTAGACAAAGGGGCGGGGAGACACACACACACACACACACACACACACACACACACACAGAGAGAGAGAGAGAGAGAGAGAGAGAGAGACCATTACATTCAAGATATGAAGATATGTGAAAGAGATAACCAGCAAGAGAATCAAATCGTCTTGGTCTTTTCTGCAATTTCTGAGAACCAGAAAGGCTAGAGGCGCGCAGTTCCCAGGAATGCTTAGTCGCAGCGCCAACACACTTCTCCACACCATTCTGCCCTTTTCCCCCTCTCCACCAATCCCTCCCGCTCGGCCTCCCCGGACTCCCGCAAGGGCTCTGCAGGCCAGGGTACTCTACTCGGGTCCGGCCGGTGTGTAAGTTTCCGCCTCGTTCCGCCCTCCCTCCTTCCCTCCCCCCCTAGGTCCCGCCTCAAGACCGGAGCCCGCTGGGCGGCGCGCTGATTGGCTAGCGCCTGGCGTAGCCCAGCTCGGCAGCTCTGCTCTCTCCGTCTCTCTCCAGACTCCACCGCCAGTAGTTTGCGGCATCGGGAGGAGCAGCAGCAGCAGCAGCAGTAGCGGCAGCGGCAGTGGCAGGAGCAGGGGAAGACGGACGATCCGGTGCAGACGGCAGCACAGCTCCTGATCATCAAGCCTGGCTTGCCCCATAGGCATTGGCATCCACGTCCCTGAACCCTGTGCGGGGCCGTTGGCTTGTTATCCTCGGAGGCATTCCAGTTGAGCCGATTCATCCGAGATCTGAAACCTCCCACTCCAAACCCATCTCTTCCTGCTCGCTCATACTCCACACTCACTTCCTATCCACACAGTCACTCTTCAGCTCACACAGAGACAGAGCGTCCAGGAGGGAGGAAGCCCCAGGCAGGGCAGCCAGCGCTTCCTCCTGAGGATGGAACCAAACCGCTCCAGCAAGTAAACTTTGGAGGAGGCGACAAAACCGTCGACTGTGGCAACTGGTGAGGCGGACCCCAACGACATGCAAGTGAACTAAGAGGGCTTCCTTCTGCGGCGGCGGTTGCAGCGGCCCGTGGAGAGACACCCCAGCCCAAATCCAGAGAGGAGGAGAAGCCCCCAGTACTGACGGCTGCAGCCCCGCCTCTCCTGACCGGTACAGTTGTCGCTTCCACCCCTACTTCCCATTCCCCGCCCCCCCCTCCACCCGGCAGTTGGAAAGACCGGGACTTTGATTTTCTTGGACAAATTGCCTTCTCCCCGTTTTCATAAACTTGACGCGGAGGCCTGGGCTGCGTGGGTAACTTTGATTTTCGACACGCAAACGCCCCCAGCCCCTCAACTACTCTGTTGTTGGGAACTCTGCGCCCACCTCGGATCTTGGACAGACGCGTCCCCCAAACCCTCGGACGCCAATCTCAGCGCGAGGGAGTGCACTCTTGCATCTCTCCCCTCCCCCTTCCTGTACCAGCCCGGGGGGACCTTCATCCAACTCAGCCAGATCCTGGGGCGCCCACGGCTGCTCTGGCCAGCACCTCAGTGTTTTGCCTGTCTCCCCTTTTCACCCAACCAGGCTTTAAAGAGGCCAGTGTGGCACCCCCGGACCCCGGAGGGCGCGTACGAGGCGGATGCTCTCTCCGCAGTGAGCTGGGAGCGCTGGGGGGTGTTCCTTGCGCATGCCAGGTGCGCCGACTACACGCTCGCCAGCCCCAGTGCGGGTGCGCTGCGGCGGGTCGGGCAGTGCCTGAAAAGCTGCACCCCCACCGCCTTCCACCCCTCCACCCCAAGTACGGTCCGGACTCTGCCAAGAGTCTTCTGGGCCACGCAAACGCCATCCGATCCGCAGCCCTGCGCCGCTGTGGCCAGTCTCGCCCGGCTAACTTTGAAGGGGGAAAACTGAGTAGCCGGGCTGGAGGGAGGGGGCTCGGGGCTTCGCGGTGCTCCTTTGGCCCCTCGGAGCCTCCGGGCCCCCAACGAACCCCTGCTAAATCCACCACAACCTCAGCATTGGAGCCCGCGCGGGTGTACGCCCCGCGCCGCCGGGCCGCCCTGGGCGGGACTCCTCCCGCGGCCTCCGGGGCCACGGGGCGAGCGCAACAGGCGGCCCGAGCCGGCGGGAAGCTGGAGCGCCGACGGCGTCGGTCTCGGAGGGGTGTGGAGAGGCGAGGCCAGGCAGAGCCCCGCGCAGCCATGGAGTCTCTCCTGCTGCCGGTGCTACTGCTGCTGGCTGTACTGTGGACGCAGGCGGCTGCTCTTATTAACCTTAAGTACTCAGTAGAAGAGGAGCAGCGCGCCGGGACAGTGATCGCCAACGTGGCCAAGGACGCGCGGGAGGCAGGCTTCGCGTTGGACCCTAGGCAAGCTTCTGCCTTCCGTGTGGTGTCCAACTCGGCTCCGCACCTGGTGGACATCAACCCAAGTTCCGGCCTTCTGGTCACCAAGCAGAAGATCGACCGCGACCTGCTGTGCCGCCAGAGCCCCAAGTGCATCATCTCGCTGGAAGTTATGTCCAGCTCAATGGAGATCTGTGTGATTAAAGTGGAGATTAAGGACCTGAACGACAATGCACCCAGTTTCCCGGCAGCACAGATTGAGCTGGAGATCTCTGAAGCGGCCAGCCCTGGCACGCGTATCCCACTGGACAGCGCCTATGATCCGGACTCAGGCAGTTTTGGTGTGCAGACGTACGAGCTCACACCCAACGAGCTGTTTGGCCTGGAGATCAAGACGCGCGGCGACGGTTCACGCTTTGCAGAACTCGTGGTGGAGAAGGGCTTAGACCGAGAGACACAGTCACACTACAGCTTTCGTATCACTGCGCTCGACGGTGGAGACCCGCCTCACTTGGGCACCGTTGGCCTCAGTATCAAAGTGACAGATTCCAATGACAACAACCCAGTGTTTGGCGAGTCCACCTACGCTGTGAGCGTGCCTGAGAACTCACCTCCCAACACACCAGTTATTCGTCTCAATGCCAGCGATCCAGATGAGGGCACCAACGGCCAGGTGGTCTACTCCTTCTATGGCTATGTAAACGACCGCACAAGAGAACTCTTCCAAATTGACCCCCACAGCGGCCTGGTCACTGTCACTGGCGCCCTCGACTATGAAGAGGGCCATGTGTATGAGTTGGATGTACAGGCCAAGGACCTGGGGCCCAACTCTATCCCTGCACACTGCAAGGTCACAGTCAGCGTGCTGGACACCAATGACAACCCTCCTGTTATCAACTTGTTGTCGGTCAATAGCGAGCTTGTGGAGGTGAGCGAGAGCGCCCCCCCAGGCTACGTGATTGCCCTGGTTCGGGTGTCTGATCGCGACTCAGGTCTCAATGGACGTGTGCAGTGCCGTTTGCTGGGTAACGTGCCCTTTCGGCTTCAGGAGTATGAGAGCTTCTCCACTATCCTGGTGGATGGACGGCTGGATCGTGAGCAGCACGACCAGTATAATCTTACGATTCAAGCCCGAGACGGCGGCGTGCCCATGCTGCAAAGTGCCAAGTCCTTTACAGTGCGCATCACTGATGAGAATGACAACCACCCTCACTTCTCTAAGCCCTACTATCAGGTCATTGTGCAGGAGAACAACACTCCTGGCGCCTATCTGCTGTCTGTGTCCGCCCGCGACCCTGACTTGGGTCTCAATGGCAGTGTCACGTACCAGATTGTGCCCTCACAGGTGCGGGACATGCCTGTCTTCACCTATGTCTCCATCAATCCCAACTCGGGTGATATCTATGCACTGCGATCCTTCAACCATGAACAGACCAAGGCATTCGAATTCAAGGTGCTGGCCAAAGATGGAGGCCTGCCCTCCCTGCAAAGCAATGCCACTGTGCGGGTCATCATCTTGGATGTCAATGACAATACACCGGTCATCACAGCCCCTCCCCTGATCAACGGGACTGCTGAGGTTTACATTCCCCGTAACTCTGGCATAGGCTACTTGGTGACTGTTGTTAAGGCAGACGACTATGACGAGGGAGAAAATGGTCGAGTCACCTATGACATGACAGAGGGTGACCGTGGGTTCTTTGAAATAGATCAGGTCAATGGAGAAGTCAGGACCACTCGCACCTTTAATGAGAACTCCAAGGCTTCCTATGAGCTTATTGTTGTGGCCCACGACCATGGCAAGACTTCTCTCTCTGCCTCTGCCCTTGTTTTAATCTATTTGTCCCCAGCTCTTGATGCTCAAGAATCAATGGGCTCTGTGAACCTGTCCCTGATTTTCATTATCGCTCTGGGCTCCATTGCGGGCATCCTTTTTGTCACTATGATCTTCGTGGCAATCAAATGCAAGCGCGACAACAAAGAGATCCGGACCTACAACTGCAGGTAGAGCCAAGTTTTCTTTCTTCTGTGTTTTGAATGAGTAAGGTGTGTGTAAAAGTCCCAGTGTTTTTGTTTTCTCTTTAAATGCATGCAGCTACTTACGGGGCTTCTTTTTGGAGGGTGAAAAGTTTGTGACAGTCCAAGATGATCAATTCTTTTGATCTGACAATTTGCTGGAAGACAATCATTTACTGTTTGAATGGATTCTGTCACATAATGATGATAAGCAGAAAAGCAATTATCATTTTAAAATTTGCCCAGCTGTCTCCAATGAAGTTAAGGTAGAAAAATGAGGGAGAACGGAGGAGGGACTGAGAGTGAGAGAGGGAGGGAAGGGGGATGAAGAGTGAGAGAAAGAGGAAGGGAGGGTGGGAGGGAGAGAGAGATTTTCATATTTTCAGCAAAGCTTCCAAATACTATGAGTTGATGTACTAGGACATAGTGTTTTGGAGACAGGTACTAAAGGGCGAGGGAGTACTGGCAGTGTCTTGAGCTGCTGCAGGGTTTAAACTCCTGAGAGAGCTTGGGAGCATAAGTTCAATATGGGAAACAGTAGGAGGAAGTGAGGCCAGGAGTGTGTGGGGATGCAGGTGATTGGTGTTTCTTGGTGTATTGGCTTGTTTTGTGTCCATTCCTCAAACATCTGGCTATATGAAGTGAAATACTACCAGGCATCTGTATGTTTTCAAATATCTGGTTGGTTGCTGTGTGGAGACTGAATATCCCAATGAGGGACAACACTTTGCATCCAGATGTTTCAGTAAATATAGTAATCTTCTGGAGTTGGTTATGCTTTCCTCTTATGTGGTACTGTCTGTAGCATTAAGATCTTGTCCCTGCCAGTGGATGTCACTATGGGCTATTGTGTCACAGTTTCTCTTGAAGTGTTTGCAGCATGCTTGTCAGAGGTGGGAAATTCAGAGATAAGGAGAGAAGAGAGGAAAGGAGAAGAGAAGGCAGGAGAGAAATTTGAAAATGTGAATGGCATCTAATATTTTAACATATCCATTTGGCACTTAGATGTTTTTTGCTGAAGTCCTTCGTTACAATTTGGTAGCCGAAATATGCCTAAGAATTTTGAGAATCCTACTCAGGAAAATGACTATATATATATATATATATATATATATATATATATATATATACATATATTCCAGCAGTGTCTCATCGAAACAGTTGAAAAAAGTAATTTTTTTTTCTGTGCTGAAAATGAATGGCCACTGTTTCCAACCAAGGTGTGTGTGTGTTTTCGATACACCTACACATTCACTGTATCTTTTGCGCCATCTGTGCTTGCATGTTAATCAGTCAAAATATGTTCCTGTAGGTCCGATTTGTATTTGACACCATCTGAAATACACACTTCTGTGAATCAGAGCCCCCTGAATATGTAACAGCCATGCAATTATTGTTTCCCTTTTACTATTCTCTGCATTACACAACTTAGTAGACAAATGCTAACCACACATGAATATCAATCAGGTGCCATAAAAGAGCAGCTGCAATGCCTCATAAATGCTTTAATCCTGTTACCAGTGAAATGGCCATGACTTTTCTTTCCTTCAGCACCGAGTCATTTCAGATGGGAAAAATGGAAATTAATATTGCTCTTACCTTTGAAACCTGTGACTGCCAGTGGGGATTTTTATAGGAGAAAAATGCAGGGTCAATAAAAATTTATTTATATGGAGATAATGATAGAGGGGACTCTTTTTTTTAAGCCATTTTCTCAGCACAAAGTAAATGCACACGACCCTTTCTATGATGAAAAAGAAATAAGCTTGAAATAAAGATATTGAAGGCTTTGCCACCTCTTGGTGATATATGACTAAACCTAAGAGCTCTTTTTGAGAGCTTGCCAGGAAGCTCATTAAACAGGGAGGAGAGTATATGAATTGGGGGGGGGTGCAAATCTCAGTGCTCTCCAACTCCACCCAAATGTGTATTTTGTAAAGTACTCTTTCCTTGATGGTTTGGATTAGTGAAGTACAGTTTAATTAAATAATTGGTCAATACAGAAAGGGCTGTGCAGCGAATGCCTCAGCTGAATAATTGGATGGGGCATTGCCAAACTTAACCCATCATGGGCAAACGAAATTGTTAGAACTTCTCAATTGATCTCATAAACATATTAGCAAAGAAAACCAACCCCAGCCTCAGTAACATCATCTTGCTATCATTGCAAGTAGGCCTGGGTACTGAGCAAAAGGGTGAGGGGAACTCAGCTGCTTAGCTCTTGGTAGGTCCTGGGAACAGAGAAAGAATTTGCTTCTGTAGATACACAAACTTCCCATCTGCTTGGACTTCTTAGAAACCTAAAGTTCAGGAGAATATATTTCCATGTATTGAAGGAAAGGTTTCTAGTTCTCAGCTTCTATAGAGCCTCTTCCTGAAATGCATTCATTTATGAGACTTGTGAGATGATCTGCACTTGCTGCTTGAATTTGGGCTCTCTTATTGTATTCAAATAATTAGCTTTGTCTAAAGAATACAGGCAGTCTTTCCCTTGTAAAGACCAACCTGTAGTATTTATTAACCCTATTCTTTTGCTAATTATTGCCCAGAAATTTAATTTTCAAACAATAAGATGCAATTGTTATGTGCAAAGTAATACATGACATCAAGAATCTGGCTACATTTTAATGTGTTTCTTTTGACAAGTCTCTTAATGCTTGGTGTCTTTGGTGCACGTTACTGGGTCTGTGTCAATGTTAATTAAATTGAGCTCTTTATGTTCCAGTTGCAGCACAGCTGCTTGTAGGTTCACCTGAATGGAGAAGGATGCTGAATGCACTAACCTTTAAATTCCTTTGCAGTAATTGTTTAACCATCACTTGTCTCCTCGGCTGTTTTATAAAAGGACAAAACAGCAAGTGTCTGCATTGCATCTCGGTTTCTCCCATTAGCGAGGAGCAAGACAAAAAGGCAGAGGAGAAAGTGAGCCTAAGGGGAAAGAGGTAAAAAGGCATTTCCCCTCATTCAAATGGGGTTGGCTATCAGATTTCACTAGCAGAGGAGGGGGGAGGGTGGAGAGTAGAAGGGAGCTGGGCTAGGTCCGGGAGGAGGGTGTGAATGTCAGGAGCTGGGAGCTGTCAAAGGACAGGGCCTGGTCTTCTACCCCAACTTAAATGTGATCAGCTTAATTACAGAGAAAACTGATCCATGATCCACATGGAAAATACTTGGAAGAACTGGCAAGGGCTTTTTTAATTTCCCTATATCCCTTCTTCTGTCAAATTGGCACTTGCTCCTTACTGTATCTAGTAGTTCCTTTGGGTTTCAGGGAAGCTCGAGATTTGAGCATTTTCATGCTCTCTCTCCCATAGGCTCAACTTTCCCCACCCCCGCCCTTACAGACTGCTCACAATAAAAAATATTCCAAATCCAAATTATAGGAACTTATTTGGGAGGGGTCTGTGGGAGGTTACTATGTTTAACATGAAAAGTTCATGGCCATCAGCTTGTTTTTGCATGTAAAAAAAGTACAAGGAGAAACTCGATGATGTAATGCACCAGGCTAAGGAGCTGGAGTGGAGATGGGGTGCAACCCCCTGGGGTGCTTAATATTTGTTAATCAATGTATGGTCTGGGTGGGTGTTATCAATTCATGCTGCCTTTTCTGTCACATAGAATCGCTGAGTACTCCTATGGGCATCAAAAGAAATCAAGTAAGAAGAAAAAAATTAGTAAGAATGACATCCGCCTGGTACCCCGGGATGTGGAGGAGACAGACAAGATGAACGTTGTCAGTTGCTCCTCCCTTACTTCATCCCTCAACTATTTCGACTACCACCAGCAGACGCTGCCCCTGGGCTGCCGCCGTTCTGAGAGCACTTTTCTGAATGTGGAGAATCAGAATACCCGTAATACCAGTGCCAACCACATCTACCATCACTCTTTCAACAGCCAGGGCCCCCAGCAGCCAGATCTGATCATCAATGGTGTGCCTCTGCCTGAGGTGAGTGCAGCTATGTGGCTCTGTAAGGCCTTCCCAGAACCCCTTCTTGAGCTGCTTGTTATATCATCGACCACTCTGTTGACACATTCCTTGACAGGGCTATAAAGAATTCTATCTAAGCCAGTTTCTGTAGTCAAGGTTTGCTACCAGTGCTTCTAGGAGTAAAGAGTAATTCAACATGTAGGATTTTTGTATAGGGATGAGTGATGGTCACTCAAGTGGTCTGAGCCTTGAAATCATTGCATAGTGTTCCAGCATAGTCAATGATTGCTCTACTTGTTGCAGATATGGCATGATTGATAGGGTGCTGCACCTTAACCTAAGTTGAAGTAGCTGACAGAGTCACTTAGTTGTGTTGAAGATGAGTGAAGTCTGGATGCTTGGGTGCCAACTTCCTCCAGTGTGAGTGGTGTAGCATCCAAAAAGTCCCTCTTTGCTATTTTTTCCCCTTTACAATACTGTTTGCCAGCATCTTTCTGAGGATATGAATAGTCTGGGTAATGGGAAGCAAAAAAACAAAACAAAACAAAACAAAACACAGTTTGCCATTTATTAGCCGCTCTGGTAATAACACTTGGCATTTGAGGTGGTTGAGACTGTCACTAATATGAATATTATAAGAATTAGTTATGTATTTGAGTTAATGGTTTCTCTTTAATTGTGTTTTCAAATGGAAGATTAAAAAAACACAATATGATCAGATATTTGCTGGATATTGAAATATTTTGGGGTAGTAAGGAGATGCCCATGATAATGGATGGGATGGCTGGGTAGAAGGATGTAGCCAGGTCCTTAAATTGTTTTTATTTTCTATGAAGTGTTTCAGTACCTCTTTGGTTAGAAATCTGATGCAGTGAGAAACACATGTCCTCTGCCAGGTCACTGATAAAAGTTATACTGTATATTTGGAGAGCACTTCAATATTTTCCAAAGTACCTTTACAACCATTGTCTTGTTACTTGTAATCAGATATTTTGATAGGTTGCCTTTCATTAGATGATGAAACAAAGACTCAGATGCTAAGGAACTTTCTGTGACTCAAAGAGAAGTTCACAGAGAGAGGGAGGACTAAACCCCTGGATTGTATACTTCCAGGAAAATTCTTGAGTGGTACCATCTTTCCTCAAAAATATTTCAGCCTGATATACCCAGGCAATCATATCAGTTTTGTATAGCGCAAAGGGTACTAAGGACCCATTGTATTGATTGTATCTCTTAGTTCTTGAAAAGTAATTCCCATCATAATTAATAGGATGAAAAAGTAATACTTTTAATGGTTAACTCATGGCATTCTGCTAGCAAAAATTCACCCACATTTTCAATCCTTAACTCTATCCATAAAGATTTATTGAAAATCCACTATTGTGCCAATTCAACTCAGTTATACCTATTATGCATCTAATTCTAGTTGGTTCTTAACCAAAGACTATTTAGAAAACTACTTGTGAATCACCAATAGTTCAGCAATAAGAAGGAGCAGGTAGAGATGTGAAACAGAATCATTTAGAGCATGGTTTTGAATCCAGTGGTCACTCTTTTTTCTAACTACAGAACCTCCCTGAGTCTCTGTATTTCATGTATGAAATGGGTATAACAACTGTGCCAAGTTTTGCAAAGGAAAAATAAAACACTATGTATTTTAAAGTGTATGACTCATAGTTGTCAGCAAAGTGGTAGATCTTTTTACTAAAAAATTAGAGAATCACCATTACTAGTGGTCTGCACACTTGAGTCTGCCTCCTTAGCTCTTAGAACCAAAGGGAGAGTTGCCCTTTCTATGTATATAAGATCTACAAAGTGGTGTGACTAGATGATTCACACTGATCATCAAACAATGAAGGTGAAAAATGTCCAGGTTATGGGTTCAGTTGCTGATAATGCTGTTGTTTGGGAGATAGGCAAAAGTATTGAGTCCTGAAGATTTGGTGGTCATTTTACAATCAATTCCAGATATGGGAGCCCTGGTATCTATTAAACATATGGGGGATTCAGAAGACATATGACTGTGATTGCTTGGTTTACCTAAGAGCTTTGTTTCCCTTCTGAGTTTCTCCAATTCTCAGGATGAAACAAAATTATTGTTTGATTTTAAAACTTAATGTGCTTATCTCCTTCAGCCTTTTTCTGGTGTCGAGATCACCAAGAAAGCTGTACTCTTGCCCTTCCCCCACATTACTCTATGGTTTCAGCTGGGGCCCTGGCGAGGTGTGATTGTCTGATCCTCCCTTCAGGTTTGTTGTCCATCTGAAAAAGATGAGCAAATTCTCCAACAGAGAAAGGATTATGCACAGAGACTTGGCCTATCCCCCATTGCTCTTGACTACCCCCACAGTGCATGACCCACATTCCCCATTGATGAGGGTCCCTTTGGAAGAGGGAGGACAGGGAGGAAGATAATGGAGTCAACACTATGAATGTAAAATCAGAATAATATAAATTAAAAATAAATTATAAAAAAAACTTAATGTGCAAGTTCTGATGCTGTCTATGACTCTCAAAGCCAGATATTCTCCTTGTTTAAGAAAATCTCACAGATCTTGTGTGTAGGATTAGGCAGCAACAAGATGGCATGTACTAGAAACTAAATATTGTGAGATTGCATGTAGTTCTGAAAAGTTCATGAAAGAGCATAGATCAATATTTAATCTGTTTCTGTCATAAAGTTCTGCATGGGGAGTATGACACATCTCCTTTTCTTCCATATTCAAAGTAGCTGATCATGGATTGAATAGCAAGCTTAGGTCCACTATAACCTATAAAATGCAGGAATGATTAATACATCCTTTCAACAAGTGTTTTTTGGGTTTCTGCTCTTTGTAAGGTAACCCTCTAAGCTTTGAAGTGTCAGAGATGAAAAAACACAATTAAAGCACATTTAAGGAGGAGACCAGCAAGTTGAGTAGTTTCGTTTCAATATTGAATGTTGAATGCTACTACCGTTGGGTGCAGTGGGATTCCTGACTAACAATATTCTGATAAATTTCCTACTTTTCCTTTGTATTTTCTTCATTCATTAGCTAATCTATCTAAGAAACAACACTTATGAAGCAATTATAACACTGAATGATGTGTGATAATATAAGCAATCAATTCTTTGGACATTTCTTTAAAATCATATTACATCATTTCCCTTGTCATTTATTTCACTAAACCATTCTTTAATTTGTTCATCAAATCAGACAAGTAGCATTTATTGCACATTTAGAAAATGTGAGAGACCATGATTACTATTTGCTAGGAATACAAAAATAAATCACTTGATCTTTGACCTCAGTGAGCTTAAGGAGAACAGACAACTAAGTAGGTAATTTCAATTCAGGATGACATCACTTTTGTGAGCATATATTATGTTCTTACTCTTCAGATTGAAACCAAATATCCAGATTAGGTACACATTAGTTTCCTTTATTGCATTAACTTTTGTGGTAAACATACTGTCTTCATTAGCTGTGCAGTGATAAAACATACTTGATATAGTATTTTATACAAGTAGACTCAGAACTACTGTACATGCTGTGTTTGCCTTCCACTCCACTGCACTTAGAAATTTATCACCATTGCATTACATCAAATCAGTAAGCCTTTTTACATTACTATCTGTGCTCAGCTGTGTAGCAGGTAGCCCAGGGATTTCAAATAAGTATAAGATGAAACTTCTGCCCTCAGAGAGTTCACAATCTAGTTGAGGAGATAAGATCATCCTCATGACTCCATAGGCAAGCAACACAAAGATAGTTTCTAATCACCTGTTATTTTGTAGGCTATGTAGCTTTCAAAGATAGCTGTGTAATCATTTATATGTAAATTTGTTGCTAAACAATTAAGGCCTGATGCTGAATTAATAGTGATTTGTTTTTTAGGATGGTGGGGATCCAACCCCAAATTTTGTGTATGCTAGTGAAGTGCTCTATTACTGCGCTACACCTTCAACCCTGAGGGTGACTTTTGCATCAGTGTCAAACCTAGGTACATCCAAATATTTTTAGCTCTGAAAACTAAAGGGGATGTGACTCTGAATCTAGTTAGTTAAGGGAGTAGAGCCCCAGTCTAGTGACCTACAACTTAGCTTCTTTATTGAAGACTATTCTTATATAGAATTGTATTTGGTTGTTTATCTTTTACCTGTCTTTTGTCATTAGCTGGGAAGTCAGTTGTGTGGATTCTGTGGTTTTGTACACAAATTTGAAAGGGCAAGGTGGAAGATGTCTTTGATGTTTACAGAACACAGTTTTAGAATTAGTGATGCCAGGTTCTTTTTAAAGTTAAACTTGGAGAGTGAAATTTTCATTCCTTGGCATCCTAATCTATTCATTTTGTAGACTTTGTGAAAGAGAGAGAGAGAGAGAGAGAGAGAGAGAGAGAGAGAAAAAAGACAAGAAAGGAGGTTGAAATAGAGGATGTAGAAGAAAGATAGTAAGCTGGTTAGTTTGCTAAGATGTGCTAAAATTTTTTTCTGACAATATTCCCATTTTTGTGACCCCCCTTAGTGTGGCATCTATATTCTTCTTCTGATCATATTGGAATGAAAGCATGAATACTGGTTGTCTTTGGACGCTAGAAAGGTTACTACTTTGTACTTATTACTCTGTATAACATTTCTTGTCAATAGGACCCTATCTATTGATGAAGAAGCAAATGCACCTCATTTCTTCTACTAGGAATGGATACTTGGGTGGAATCTCCTCTTGCAATCAGGACGGGTGAAATGGTCCAAATATTCTCAGTCCTTGCTGAGACATTTTTAACATTTCACCTTCTCATGCTGAATGAGCCTATGCTTACAACGTTTAGCAATAGTAGGCAAGAGCTTGTATAATTTCTGTCAGAGGTATGTAGGGTTTTTTATTTTGGCTTAAACATCAATCTTGAGTTTTGTCTTTGTGTTTTATGCCTTTTACTAGCAAACTGCAGCATCTTTGATATGAGATATTATGTGTGTGTGTGTGTGTGTGTGTGTGTGTGTACATGCATGCGCTCACATGCTTTGCTGTGGCTACTCATGCAGTAGTGTCATAAGTAGTGATATAGTAGCATAGGAAGAATTTGTAGAGCAAGGACTGTGTGACAGATAAAACTGTATCCTTCCAGTTAGCCTAAAAAAATTGAATGCAGGGACAGCTTAGTACAAATAATAAAAATATAATATCAGTCAGGTATTGAAGGGAAAAATGAATGAAATTTCTCAGTATTCTTTGTCATTTAAAAAAGAGATGTAAGGAATTTGCAATGATTTGAGTTAATTTCTGGGCTATGGACAGCTACAGATGTATTCTTCTGCTGATCCAGAAAACACCAAGACATTGAATACATATGATGTGGTTGGTTTGGTCATGGAAACCACACAATGTGTCACTTCCAGTTAAAACAAATCAACTAACCTTTTGTGAGCTAACTTTAAAATATATTTCCTTATTGTGGTGGAGTCTTAGAATCATTTAATTCTTATCTCAAAGGGTCAAAAGCAATCTTGAGGCTGCAGGATGAAGTAGCCAAAAACACTGCATTCCAACTATGCTCTATTCAGTTTATTTAAAAACAAAACAAAACACAGAACAAAGGCTCCACTTTTACCAACAGACATACTTGGGCCACCCATTGACTACATTGTATGTTTACTGGTCTGTTTCACATGTAGCTGAGGTAGTGCATTTCCCAGCGGGCATCAGCTTGCAAGATGTGTTCCAGAATAAACTGTTCCTCTGTCGTCTCCATGCAACTGCTACAGAACTGAGGTAGTTTACATTAGTATTTGCTAATTTATTATTATCATTCCTTATTGGCAATTAACTGGTTACCTGAGAGATCATCTCTCTCCCTGTACACCTTCACTAAAGTTGAGCTCAGCCAGAGTGCTTGCTAATGATCCTGAGATTTTTCCCCCTAGGGGTTTGGAGGTAGGACATTTTCCAGAGAGGGCTCTGGGACTTTGGAATTCCTCTTATCTGAGGACCACTGATTCTTGGTCCCAGTGGCCTCACCTGGTTTTCCTCTGACTGTCGGCGTCAGATCTTTTCTTGTCCTAAAGTTGTCCCAGCCTGCTGTGGCTTCCATATAATTGTGCTCAGAGGCTGCAACTTGGGGCTTAGGAGATTGCTTACTTAGGAATTAGAGGACTAAAAAAATGAAATCACCTCTTGACAAAGGGAAAGTCTTTCATTTATGGTGCTGCAGTGGATCAAGGTATCTGCTTGGATTTTCAGATGTTGACCCCTCTGCATATGTGTCTCAGCTTCCAGGGCTTAGGGGAGCCAAGTTCGACTGCACAGAATGTCTCAGATGTGGATAAATGAAGCCATTTGTACAATAGTCCTGTGTGTCAGAGGTGGGAGGCTGGTACTATAGTGGCCATTTTCTCCTACTGAGAAGAGGCTTGATATCTTGATGTGTGACTGGCTGGCCTTTAATGTGAGCCTCATTTACTTCAAACAATTGAGAGGCTTGAAGTGAAAGTCCCAGAGGATCAGTTGTTTTCAGAGGGAAATGTTCTTCAAGTTACATTTCCTCTTTGCTGTTGTGTATGACGAGTAGTTTTTGTGTGGGATGCTTAGTGGGATCACTTGGATTTCAGTGGGTGTACTCAGTCTGCCAGTGTCTCCCTGTATCCTCCCCCAGGGGAATAATGAAGAATATTCTACTGCCATGGGGGGAGGAGCTTGAGATCCTTGCAGAAGCCTTTTATTTTTATTTTTTTGCTATCACTTAAAATTTTGCTTTGTTTTTTTTTCCTTTCAAAATATAAAGTTATAAAAAAGGCTTCACAAGCAAGTGCTTAACTGCTAAGCCATCTCTCCATCCCCCTATTTTTTTAAAATTTATTAAGGACCCTGGTTCAAGGCTCAATTCCCCAGTACCCACGTAAGTCAGACGCACAAGGTGGCACATACATCTGGAGTTCAATTGCAGTGGCTAGAGGCCCTAGTGTGTCCATTCTCTCTCTCTCTCTCTCTCTTTCTCTTTCTCTGTCTGTATATTGCTTATAAAATAATAAAATGAAAAAACGAAAGGTTTACTGATGACTTCTTATTCCCTTGGCTGTTAGCTTTCCCTTGAATTCTCACTGGTTTATTTATGGTTGAATTTCTCTTAATTAAAAATACAATTATATAACAGTTAAAAACCTAGAGTAGATACTTACATGCCATGTAGAGCTAGCAAATGTTAACATTTCATATTTATTCCACATTTTAAAATTTGAAATAAAATATTCTACCTTTTTTGGTCCTCTTCCCCTCTGCTCTTTGTAAGCCTATGACAGAAAGAACACAAACTCACCAAGAAATATTTTTAGTAGTTTTTCTTTCTCTTCACAAGTACATTCCTGGCAGGACATGGTTTTGTTTCTGTAGGCTGTAAAGGCCCCATAAGTCAGTAAGGGCTTCCTGAATTGGGTAGAGCCTGGGAATTATTTTGGAATATGAAAAGGTCTTCTCAACATTTTTATTTTAAATTCAGCCTTTATGAAGGGAGAAAATTACTTTTCAGAAAAAAAATGAGAAACTGAGAGACAGAGAGATAGGTGTGGGGAACAGCTAGCTAGAGTTTTGACTATTGAGAATTGAAACAGGTAGGACATTTTGTGTCAAGCCTGTCCTATCCTTGAGCTCAGCACTCATGGACTAGCACCAGGGCTTCTTAATGTCCAATGTTTAAAAGCTGCCTTCATGTGCATAGTCTTTGGATGCTCCATTAAGTCTCTGAGTGCCAGGGTGGCCAGTTTTCAGCTTCTCCCACAGGGGCCCATCTGGCTGCTGTTCTGTGGCAAGCTGCTTTCCTTTACTGCCACCAATACTATACTTGGCGGGCTCTGCTTTCTGGATTATGTTTGAACCTAAATCTAATTTCCAGAGCATGAAGGGCACCTCTTCTCAAACTGTGTATAGCTTGTTTTTCTGAACAGAATTAATTCCTTGTGTAAGCTGGCAGGAAGAAAAGTTTAAGTGAAAAGTTAGACCCCTCTTTTGTGAAGTGTGTGTGTGTGTGTGTGTGTGTGTGTGTGTGTGTGTAAGAGAGATAGAAAGAGAGAGGGAGGGAGAGAGGGGAAACAAACATTGCTTCTATTTGCCTTAAAGATGATGGTGCTTTTGGGGCTGGGTGGATCATCTACTTGTCTATGATCTTACATCCTCCATACCCCTTCCTCAATATTTGACCTAAGCTGGTTCTCTCCCTGAGGAAATGCTCACAAGCCTAATAACAGCTGATTGTTTTCCCTCAATTGTGAGGCCAGAGTAACCCAAATTAATGTTATGAATAAGACATTCCTGGGATGATTTTTGAAAGCTCTAAATTAGAAGTAGTCAAATAATCACTGTGTATAAAACCCTGCTTATGGATATCTTGAACATTCATGAATCTATTCAGTTCTGGGGATTGTTTTTTTTCTTTTGTTTATTTTGGGCCTGTTTTTGTGTCAAGTCCTCCTCTTTGTCTTTAAGTTATAAAGTTTGAGAAAGTCTTGTTTGGACTGCTGGTATGTATAGATAATTTTCTTTAAAACCATTTCTAATTGAGGTGAATGAATACAGAGACTGACTGTAGTCAGAGTAATTGGCTTTACCTTTGAGTAATTTCTTAATAACTGAAAAGTTCTGTAAAATAACATTCTCTTTGAAACTTGACACACACAAAAGGCAGGGACAAGCAGATACATTTAGCTACTGGAAATTGTTAATGGCTTGTTGAAAAGTTAAATTCTTTCTCTGTGTTGTCAATCAAAGAGGGAATGGTTAAGATACAGGCAAACAGTACATACTTATGACTGGCATTTACTTTAATCTTGTACCAATCATTTCTATAATTAGTGCATTTTCATGTTCTCAAGTATAGACTTTTGAGTGATGGAATATGCTCATGGTAAATGTTTGTGCCTAAGAGCTTAAGGGAGAGAACATGATGACAGTATTAAATAATGATTTCTTTTTATAGTGGAGTTTTGGTTGATTTTTAAATTGCAAAACATTTTATAGCGGTTATGACTTTACAAAAATTTTATTGACAACTTTTATACTTATAGACAATAAACCATGATATTTCCCACCCCTACCCCCATTCCCCTTCAGAACTCCACTCTCCATCATATCCCCTCCCGGTCTCCATTAGCCTCTCTTTTAATTTGATGTCATCATCTTTTTCTCCTATTATGAGGGTCTTGTGAAGGTATTGCTAGGCACTGTGAGGTCATGGATATAGAGGCCAATTTCTGTCTGGATAGTTGCATTGTAAGGAGTCGTACCCTTCCTTTGGCTCTTACATTCTTTCCGCCCCCTCTTCCACAAGGGACCCTGAGCCTTGGAGGGTTTTAGAAACAAATCTCAAATGCTACAGATAAAATACCAATTTTATTTTATTTATTTTTATTTTTTATTTTTGTTTATTTGAGAGAGAGAGAGAGAGAGAGAGAGAGAGAGAGTATGCCATGGCCTCCAACCACTTGCAAATTAACTCAAGACACATGCTCCACCTTGTTCATCTGGCTTATGTGGGTCCTGGGGAATCAAACCTAGGTTATTTGGCTTTGCAGGCAAGCGCCATAAATGATAAGCCACCTCTCCAGCCCAAATACCAATTTTCTATGTGTCTTGTGAGCCTGCTAATAGGATATACATTCTTACACTTCTGGGTCACTTTTTCTAATTTTGTCTCTACTGGCAATTCTTTATACAAGGCAAAAGGGTGTGCTTTGTTACATATATATATATATATATATATATATATATATATATAATATTAATTATAGGAATATATACACACAGATATCTACATCATCTACATCTATCTATAATCTATCTATCATATATATATATATATATATATATATATATATATATGGAATAATTGAAATGGGAAGAAAACCAAATAGCCTTTGAACAAACTATACCTTGTTGAGTGACCCACCAGAACCAAGCTGTAAAAAGTTGGTATGCTATAAATGCTATGGCATTGGACTTTATTGCAACAACATTTAGGGGCTTAGTGTTTCCACATCTGACCATCAAGTACTCTCAAGAAGAGATTATGAAAAATGGAGAGAAATCTGGAACTTGAAAGGTTTATGACTGTGCTTGATGTCATATATTTATTTGAGAGTATGAAATCAAGAATATATCTGACACTCACAGTCCTTTTCTTACCTCACTCTTTGAGCTTATCAAACTCTGTCAACATAGTTATTTCTGATGTGTGACTGACCTCGAGTTATGATATCCCCAAAGATGGCAATGCAGCAATCTGCAATTCTTTGGTATAGAGAAGTTTGCTACCAAAATAGATGTAACAAAATTAAAGGCCTCATAAAAAGGAGCCTTGTTTTATTGAAACCTTCATTCCTAAGGATATAAAAATCTAAAATACCAGTAACAACATACTCTGTGTGATCTGAGTTGTGAGTATATGTGAAAACTCAATGTCTTTGTCATTCAAATATGTCTTCCTGTCCAATGCCATAGAGGCAGCAATGGGTATCCTAATCATGTTTTAGTTGGTCGCTACTTGTTCTAGGTATGAATAGGAGATACACCTCTCCCGACAAACCAGACCTATCTGGAGAAAACAAATTCAATTAAGTATAAATTTGTTGATTAACACACAACCTAAAATTCAGAGAGCAGGAAGTCACTGAGATTTCCTTTGAAAGTTCTGTAATCTTGAGAGCAGTTTTGTGTACCATGATAAATTATCTAACCTTTTATACCAAGGAAGGCCAACATTATGGAAATAAGCAGCTTTTTATTCCATTCTAAGGTCAGTCTAACCAAATTATGCAACTTCTAATGCAATTGCTTGAAGATTCCACTTTGAAAATTCTCTCATTTTAATATCTTGCAATAGAGATAAATATTTTAGCTACAATTCATGTTTAGCAATATATTTCACTGATTGTCATTCTTTGTGGGATTTGTTGGCATGAGAGGCAGTTCAGCCTGGCTTTGCTCATTTTGCTATTTGCTATAGATTATCAGCAAAGAGCCAGAATTCAATAAAAATATATTTTTGTTGATATTTTTAATTTTAGGCCATAGGGGGAGGCTAACCAAGCCTTGCAGAATCAATATGGGGCATTTGGGTTTTTATGTGAGAGCCGAAAATGAGATAGACTTTCTTTCAAGCTGGATTTGATTTGAGAATTATTACACCTAATTCATGATGGAGGCTGGTGGACTGCATTCAGCAGGATTTGGGACATTGATTATAAATAGGCAATCTCTTTCTTTCAGGTAGTCAGCTGCTATGCCAGGGGAAGGGGAAGCCAGTGGACAGCTCCTTGGGAAGTGCTACTCTACTGGAAACACCATAAGGAATAGTTTTTAGAAGTTCTTTGACAGAAAGGCCAATTGTATGCAATTCCTTTTGCAGTGTCAGGTGTTTATTGTGTATCTTTTGTTACTGAGGAATTTACCTCTTTAGTGATTAAAGTGCCCTGCTCTTACAGGGTAGTCATTTATTCTAGATAAAACCTGTCCCCTCTGTGATGATTTGGGTACAGAATTTAGTGAATGGAATTACTGTTTAGTAGTTAGGCCCTTTTCAAAAAATATTTTGGCTTGAAAGTGTCTATCCATTCATCCATTCACCAAATATTTGTAGATCATTTTTTTACTGACCAGTCTTGTAGTCTTACCCTCACAGCTTACATTGTTACTTAGGACACAAGTGGGGGCTAACATTTTGAAAAATATTTTATTTTCTATTTTATGATACAATAAATTCCACATCGTTTAGAGAGTTAAAGATAGAAATGGGCCCAAATTATTAGAAGAAATTAAATATATACTAAATAAAAAGGATTTCAGAAACATGAAAACAGTAAAAATAAACACAAAGAAAAAACAGTCATAGCTGTGACTGACTGGAATTTAGTAATAGCTGTACAGCTCAAAAATTCATAAGTGAAATTAAAAATGAACCATATGCTAGGAAAATATTTTTAAATCATGGAGCAATCAAAGAAAGTATATTTATTCATTTTGTTCAGCAGCTTTATTGGTATAACCTGACAAATGAAAATTTTAGATATTTAACGTATACAATTTGATGCTTTCATATTTGTATTCATTATGAAATGATAAACACAATTGATCTAATTAACATATCCACTATCACATATAGTGGGCAATTTTAAAATTAGGAGAACAATTATCATCTTAGAACCTACTGTTTCTTATTTCTTGTTGTTTGTTTATTTTTGAGGCCAGTTCTCTCTAGTCTAGGCTTACCTGGAGCTAATTCTGTAGCCCAGGCAGAGACTGAACTGGTGATACTGCTACTTTAACCTCTTGAGTGCTGGGATTAAAGGTGTGGAGCACTAGGCCCAGCTAGGATTTATCCTTTTAGAAAGAGTGAAGAATACAATACAGTATTGCCAACTATAGACACTGCTACATATTATATCTCCAGGAGTTCATTTGCATAACTGTAACTTGGTACCCTTTGGGAAATATCTTCCTATTCCCCCACCCACAACCCCTGGCATCTACCTTTCATTCTGCTTCTGTGAATAATTTATGCTTATTCACTCATTCATTCTACAAATATTTATAACGTGGTTGCACCATGTTATTAGTCACTTCTTAAATAGCTGGAGATAAACAGAGAATAAAAGAAATTCTCTAGAAGCCAGGCGTGGTGGCACACACCTTTAATCCCTGCACTTGGGAGGCAGAGGCAAGAGGATTGCCATGAGTTTGAGGACACCCTGACACTACATAGTGAATTCCAGGTCAGCCTGTACTATAGTGAGACCCTGCCTTGAAAAAACAAAAACAAAACCAAAAAATAAAAAATAAAAGTAAAAATAAAAGAAATTCTCTATTACTGATGAGTTTATAGTATTTTTTTTTTTTTTTTTTGGTTTTTCGAGGTAGGTATTCTAAGGGTGGCCTCGAATTACAGTGATCCTCCTACCTCTGCTTCCTGAGTGCTGGGATTAAAGGCATGTGCCACCATGCCCAGCTTGAATTTATACTTTTATGGAGCGATATAAAATAGTAAACAAATATATAAAATGTTGGGTGATGACATGGAAAAAGTAAGAAAATATGAACCATACATGTTCTTTCAGGAAGGAGAATTGTTCTAGGAAGCTCAGGGAAGGCATCTTAGATGAGGGGATATTTAAGCAGCACCCTTATATGCAAATAACTGCCTAAACAACAGAAAGACAAATACCACAGTGTAGAAATGCAAAGTAGACATAAATAAGCAGTTCATAGGAAAGCTATCCAATGGTAAATAAATATGTGATGGTATTTCAGTTTTAATAATCAAATAATTACAAAGACATGGCTACATTTCAATTATAGTAATCAGGTAATAGCATTGGAATCCCATTATTAAATTTTCATTGCAAAACTGCATGATTATTACTAAATGTCAAACAATACAGAACTGTATAAACTACAAGTCAGTGTCTCTACAACTATGTTCTCACCAACCTATTACCTTAACTCAAGGGAATTACAGACAGCAATTTGATATGCAAGGTATCAGCTTTGACTTATCAAATTAGCAAAGATTAAAAAAGCAATACTCAATGGCATCAAGGGCATGATTATGATATACTACTGTATAGAGTGTAATTTATGAAATTGATGTAATCTTTCTTGGCACTATTTTGGCAATGCATATTGAAAGCCTGATAAAAGGGCTGGAGAGATGGCTTAGTGGTTAAAGGCACTTTTTTGCATTGCCTGATAGCCCAGGTTCCATTCCCCAGTACCCATGTAAAGCCAGTTGAATGAAGTGTTGCATATGCCTGTGGTTTGTTTACAGTGGCAGGAGGCCTTGGCACACTGATACTCTCTCTGTCTGCTTCTTTCTCTTTGTCTCATAAAAATGAAATTATAAAAAGCCTTATAATATCTAATATTTCTATTTCTAGAAATTGTTCTCAGGGAATCATTTTAGATTTGCATATAAACATGCATATAAGAGTGTTAATTTTAGTGTAACTAATAGAAATACAGCATTGGATATATCCAAATATTATCAGTATGTGAATAGTTAAACATATACACATATGTTAGCATACAGTGAAACCATTAAAATAATATCCCAAAGAATAAGTAGTGTTAGAGAATAAATTCTCATAATAGACAATAATAATTGAAAAAATAGAAAAGATAAGCGCACATATAAATTATTAACTCATGTGAAGTTTTAGGAAATCAGAAAACAGGCCATATATATTTCTAATTTCCCAAATTTTCTCTATTATATTGAGGATGTAATTTTTGAGATTGGAAAAGCAATTGATTCAAGCACTTAACTGCCTTATATTATACAGAAAGTATCAAGAGCCAGAGAGCTGGTATAGACAGAATGGGTAAATAATTATGAGGAAGAACAAGAAAGAACAGAACAAATATGTTTCTTATATTCATTTTTCAATCAGATTGAGGCAGTTTTCTTGTTTATTTTTCTTCTTTTGGAAATCTCTTCCATTTCATAACAAGCAAGAAAGGCTGCATTTATGATGAACTTAAAGTTCGCTTTTAAGATGTGTGAAATAATGCAATTAAAATATGCTCCTTTGTTCATTCTTCTTACCCATTTGTATACTCTTGTAAAAGTAGGTTTATCTCCTCAGCAGTAGACATCTGGTTCACAAGTTTTATGTTTTATTTTGGGGATAAAAATTCACAGATTTTTAATACTGTAAGCATGCTATAGGATTACTATAATGACCACTTTTGGCGAATACATTTTCGGTATCAAATGGATCATTTGTGGAGAGCATCTTTTTACTATTCTCTAATACTTGATTCATGCTCCTGCTTTGTAATTCTGAAGCATACATCTTGCCTGGACATTGGACATCTTAGCTCCAACACTTTCAGAGGAAGTAATGTCATTAAAATACTGAAAAATTGAAATATAAACTTGAATAAATCTATTTTTATTTTGTTTCAACAACGAGGAATACATTCAATCCTTTTAAGAAGGGAAAACTTATTTGATTGTTTGCCTACCTACCTAGTAATGTATTTTTGAACATCTTATTCTGGAAAAAACTAGCAAGCATCCTTTCGAACATCTCTTTAAACTTTCTTACCTGCCAAGCAATGCACTTCAGTGTAAAATATTTAATTCAGTGGATCTACATCAACAGACATCACAACTATTTAGGTATTATTGTGAAAACTTTCATGGAACAACAACTAAAAAAAATACATGTCCAGATTGCTACGCCCCACAGCTAATATAAGACTGTACATCACTCTGATGGTGGTTGAAAGGTTTGCCCACTACAGGAAAACATCTCCAGCCTAATGCTGTAGTCTATTACTTTGACAATCAGGACTGTATTTCATTTACTTGGAATCATTTTACTACATAAGTTTAGATTCAAATTATAAGTTTGCTCATATTCTGCATTTTTCACATGTGAGGGGGACAGAAAGCATTACAAACTGAAGAGAAATAGTCCCTGACTCTCAGTTTCTTAATATAAAATATTCATTTAAGTAAATGTTGAGAATATTTAAAATTTGATTATGAAACAACTTAAGGAAAAGATTCACATGATTCTTTGTGTGGCTTAAAGATGAGAAATTTGGATTAGAAGATAATTTCCAGGAAATTAAAATATTTAATTGCTTTTAAACCTGGATTTGGAAGAAGTTAATGTAGCAAAGCAATGCTCCAGCTGATGAAAGGTGAATGGTAACATGAATTTACATAATATTACATTTACTTGAATGGTGACATGAATTTGCATAATATTACAAGTAAGTAGAAAACCCAGGAAGGTGATAGATGAAAAACCAGAAAACTTCTTTAGTGAAGTCTGATTCTATTTACACTTGTCACTTACATGTTGCTATATAAGATATGTGTGAAGGTCTGATTCTAAACTTGTTTATGGATCATGATAGCTGAAAGGCCTTGGTATGCCTTCCACCTTCACCCTGTATGGCTGCTGTTCTCTGGGACCTGAGAACATGACTGAATATTGTAGCTTAACTGTTTTTGTTCACGAGTGCTCAATATGAGAGAGATGGAGCTACAAAGGAAGTTATAAATATATAAAAAGCCCCTTGCAACCGATGCTAATCTTGATAGGCTGACATCTTTAAAGATAGATCTATTAATATTATGAGGGAGTGAACATAGTATAGTATATGGCTTTTGCTTGACAATTATTAAGGAATATGTTGCTCTCTGAGGACTAGTACGTTGGATCCTAGTGTCTTTTATGGTTGTTTTTATTGGTTATTCAATATAAAATCAATCCATGTCCATTGTGGAATAAAATGAAAAGTGAAGTAATATTTGAAGAAGTTGGAGATTCATTTATAATTCTATCATTCCAGGGGAACCACAATTAACTTTCTGTTCAGTACTTGATGCAGAATAAATGCTCAGTAAATGTTTGTTTAGTTAATGGGAAAACTACAGTTTTAATGTTTTAAATTTTTAATTGCAATTATGTTTCTTATCTTCATATTATATGATTTTTTCTATGTAACTGGAAAATATCTCTAAGCAAGATTATTTTAGCTACTAAAATATATGCTGTTATATAGGAAGGGCTTGCTTTTATTCTATTTCTATTGATGAAATTTGAAGTTATTTAAATTTTTGTGTTATAGAAACAAAACTATGATAAATCATTTCCCTAAAATATAATTCCAGTTGTACACTCTAATTGTTTCCTTAGAATTAGTCTTCTAGTAGAGAAATTGTTTTCTCTGACAGCATAAAGTTTTCTGGAATATATTTTTCTCCCAGAAAAATTGTACCAATGTACATGCCTACAAACATTGTATAAGATCTGATTTTACAGTAGTCATTAAATCATTATTATTATTATCTGTGTTCTAAGGTGCTGCTGGGGATCAAACCTAGGGCATAGAACATGTGAGGCATGCATTCATACTATACCTCAGCTACATTTTTACAATTTTATTTATTACTTTTATTTGAGAGAGAGGGGATACAGAGAAAGAGAGAGAAAGAGAGAGAGAGAGAGAGAGAGAGAGAGAGAATAAAATGGGTCCTCTACGGCCTCTTGCAGCTGTAAACAAACCCCAGACACATGTGCCATTGTGTGTATCTGGCTTTATGTGGGTACTGGGGACCTGAGGCAAAGCCAGCAGGCTTTGCAAGCAAGCACCTTTAACTGTTGGGTCATCTCTCCAGCCCCTTATAATTTTAAATATCACTGCCAATATGGTAAATCTGTGGAGAAACAAGTGGTTGCATACATTTTGGTGGGAGTAGAAATTGATATAAGTCCCAGTGGAAGACAATTTGTCAATCTCTCTCAAAATTGCAAATGCATGTAAGTTGTAATCTATCTCTCTGCTTTTAGGGAATTCATTATACAGACAGGCTTGACCACAGGCAATATCATACATATACAAGGTTCTTTATTTATATATCATTTGAAATAGCAAAACAGAAACAATATCTGTGTCTAGCAGTAGAAAGTTACAACATCATTTTATATTGAAATAGAAAGCTGTATAAATACATTAATTAAGTAAAATGAAGATTCAGAAAAAATTATTCAGCATACTGTCACTTCTGAGAAAAAAATAAAGGAAAAAGAGAATATGTATTTTATTGTTTTACATATGAATGAAATTATATGGATTGATAAACATGAAATTAATTAGAATGTGTACTTACTGGAAGAATAATAAGTGAATAGACAATAGAGTGGAAGGGAAAATGATTAGTTTCACAGATGGAAATGTGTATCTAATTTTAGCTTTAGTTTTTTGATTACTACTGAGAAGTTTGTTTTGTTTGAGATTTCAAAAACATAAATGAAGAATCATATATATATATATATATATATATATATATATATATATATATATGAATAAACTTATAAAATCCATATTCTCTTTTCTCCTCCTTTTTTTTGTAGAATTGTTAATAGGCTATACACACAACATAGCCCCTCATCACTTCAAGGAAAATCCCTGGTTTCATTTATTACAACAGCTTTTATTTATCTTGTTTTGTGACATTTTGTTGTGGTTTGATTTGAACTCAGGGTACTTAACATTCCCTTCAAGTGCTTACAACCTATATAGACCCCAGTCCACGTTGAATGATTTTTAATTCTGTTTATGCTGTTTGTGGTTTGCAATATTTTTGAATGTTCATATAGAAATATTTATCAGTCTTTTAATGTATGACTTCTGGAGTTTCTTTTAAGTTAAAAGACTCACAGTCTAGAGGTTATATATAGTGCATTTTCAGGATTTTTGTGAATTTATATTTTGTAAATTTTAATTCATTTACAACTTATTCTGAAACATGGTGCAGGTAACAATTACAGAAAATGTTAACAGGTTTGATTTAGTACTATCATTTATTTATTTTCTTTGCCCTTTGCTTCCCAATGCTTCCTGAAAACATTGTATGTGAAGTTTTTGTATATGCCAGGAACAGTTTGAAGCTACTTATATATTTCCCACAAATATGTTTGTATAATCCTATACTGCTACCACACTGATTTAATTTTTGTTGCCTTATAATAAATTTTAATAGATCTAAACTGGGCGTGGTGGTGCATGCCTTTAATCCCAGCACTCAGCAGGCAGAGGTAGGAGGATTGCTGTGAGTTTGAGGCCACCCTGAGACTACATATTGAGTTCCAGGTCAGCGTGGGCTCGAAAAACAACAACAACAAAAAAAACAAAAAACAAACAAAAAACAAAAAAAAAGAAAAGAAAATTTTAATAGATCATAGGATTAATTTATCCACATTTGTTTAAAACATATTTCAGCTTTCTGTTTAGTCTTTCAAATGAACTTTAAAATCATGTTAAATTTTAAAAATTATTGCGTTAGGATTTTGATTAAAATAATCCAAATTAATTAATTTATGAAAAATTGACATGAGTTGTGAACATGGCATATTTTCATCAAGTCATGCTTTGTTCTAATGTCATCAGTGCATTTATATAATTCTCTTCATACTTTTTAAAGGAATATTTCTGGTCTTTTTATAGTTTCTGTGCTGAATGGCCCTTTCCCCCTTATATTTTCTAAGCAGATGAAGCTAATAGAGTATAGAAGAGAACTCTTATCTTTTACACATGTATTTAAGCCCTTGTTTTCAGTCATGGCTTTTTGTTTTGTGTATTTATGTAATAGTTATTTTGGTTTATTATATCTGTGTTCATAGAAGTTAGAATCATTAGTGAGTGAGTTTCTAGAAAGAATTTTCTCTCTGCTTCAATTTTCTCATTTATAAGATGAGAAAAATAGTCTATCTCTTTTGTTTTGGTGACTATTCAAAGTAAGTGTTGAAGCAGTGAACATCTAGTAATCCTTCAGTAAGTGTTCAGTAGCTATTCTTGTCAACATCTCTTTTTTTACATATGAAGACATCTAGTGCATACTTCTCAATCTGAAAGAAGGCAATCATTTGATATCACTCCTAGCAATCTACTGTAGAGAGCAATTTCATCTGACTCTGAAATTAAGAAACTTCAATTTTTCTCCATTGCAAATAAAATCCACCCTAATATATATTTTTACATAGTTACACAACTTTCTTTTTTAATTTTTTGTTTATTTTTATTTATTTGAGAGCAACAGACAGAGAAAGAGGCAGAGAGAGAGAGAGAGAGAGAGAGAGAGAGAGAGAGAGAGAGAATGGGTGCACCAGCACCTCTTAGCCACTGCAAACAAACTCCAGATTCATGCACCACCTTGTGCATCCAGCTTACATGGGTACTGGGCAATTGAGCCTAGAACTGTGGACCTCAGGCTTCACAGGCAAGCGCTTAACCGCTAAGCCATCTCTCCAGCCCCCACAACTTTCTTTTAAGATGGCAATGTTTAGTTTGCTTATACTGGCTCCGTCAAGGTTTTCATTGTTCTTTACTGTGATATCAATCTCCACTTCAATGTGAAGTTGGAAAAGGTTCTACATGAATCAGAGTTAGATGAACTGGTGAGAGGCAAGAACCTCATCTGATGCTATCCCCTTGTATTCTCTTTCCAGAATCGGTGGATATCAATTTAGGCTTTACTCTGGCATTTTTCAACCTTTCTCCTGTGTGTCTCTGTGCTGGGCATCTCCATTAGCTAGGAAGCTCTGGAGATGGCAATTTCATGGACCACTGACTTAGGGTTGTGACCTGCACTTTAATAAATACTGCACTAAGCCTTTCTTCTCCTGTGACCGGCTGCTTCTGCAGACCTAGGTTCTGTTTCAGGGCCACTTCTTTTTCTTTTTGCTTTCATGCAAGTGAAATACAAATGAATTTTAAATAGCTAGTTCATGGAGAACAACTTCTGAGCTTATGTCCTCTGTCCCAGATATAACTTTCCTACCCTCAATCCAGGAAACCAGCTCCTGCTATCTTTTGTTTAGATATTTTATAGCATATTCTTAATTTTTAGATGAAATGCAGCAGTGGTCTGGAGCAGGGACTCAAGACTCAAATTCCACTTTGGCCACGTGGGGACCAATTTACCTTTTTGGAGGACTTTAGAGAAACACCAGGAGGCTTTTTGAAGAGCAAAGGCTTGATCCCTTACTACAATATTTAATCAGACTGAAGCGTGTTCACCCTGGAAAATATTCTCACTGTAGGTGAATCATTGCCAAAAAATAATCAGTAGCTGAATAATAATTTAGCAATATTGTTCATTAATTATAACAAATAGAAGATGTTAAAACTAGACACTAGGTATATGTAGACTCCTTGTATTATCTTTTAAATTTTCCTATACATCTAAATCTTTTCTAAGAAAAACAAAACAAAAAGTAAATAAAAAAAGAAAACCTTTATGCATTAGCAATTCTTACTGAAGTATTTTCAGGTAAAATATGTTATGTTTTGAGTTTGCTTTAAATTATTCTAGCCAACAGAAGAGTAGGGGGATAAATTTGAAGATGACTTACTACTATTTGTAATTATTTAGATTTGTTAGAGAACAGATAGGGATTTTTATATTAATATTTCTACTTTTAAACAATATAAATTTTTTTGAGACAGGGTTTCACTCTAGCCAAGGCTGACCTGGAAGTCACTATGTAGTCTCAGGGTGGTCTTGAACTAATGGTGATCCTTCTACCTCTGCCTTCTGAGCGCTGGGATTAAAGGCGTGAGCCACCATACCTGGCTGCTTTCAAGCAACATAAATGATCAAAGTTCTTTAAAAAACTACAAAAATAGGTAGCTGGTTGCAACTGCTTTTTAATCACTTTCTACATAGTCCTGTTATATGAGTTTTCTCTTTTAATTGACTAGATATTATTCCCCATAGAGTCAGCAGTTGAGCACCAACTACTTTCTCTTCACTTAAGTAAGGCTGTCCCCCCCCCCATCTCTAGCTTATATAGTTGTAATCCATGCACATATAATTAAAATGATATCCAAATACTACTCGGGCTTTCCGTTCAATTTGTAGTGGCTTTGTGCATAGAGAAGATTGTTGCTTTGCTCTAAACCACAGACCTAGAGTAAACCTCAGCTGTGCTGTAGCTATTTTGGACGACAACTTTCTAGTTGCTTGTGTGTAATTGCCCATATTACATCATCCTAACTATTGTGAAATGTGCAAAATGCAAAGCTTATCTAATGATTCACATCAGGTGAATAGTTGCTTTTGAAGCTCTTTCAGAGGCAGCTCCCAACAACAAATAGATCCTTGCACTTGCTTTTTGCTTTCTTGTTCAGGGCAAAGGTATTCCTGTAGTTGATAATATAGCAGAGAGAAGTATATTATATACATTGTGCTTTATAACCTTGGCAATCTACCTAAATTTTCTATAGGATGTGCTTTCTCTTAATTCAAGGAAAGAGCCAAAGGGAGAAAAACTCTCACCACAGCAAATAAAATCAACATTAACTTCAAATGAAATTTCATTTTTCTGTTTTGAGTGCTAGAGAAATGAATTCTATCTTTAGTGACTAGAAGAGTCTTGGTTTTACTGGTATTTCATTTTGTCAGATTATATTATCTTTTATGATGGCAGATGTGTGCCATAGGAAGTATTTTAAATGTCTTTGTTGGTGGAGTGTGTTAACTCATGTTTAAGTCAAATATCTGAACTTCCAGGATGCCAGGACCTTCCAGTAGGCAAGGTAACAGTACAAATTTACTCATATACTAGAGAAATTTTGATTTTTAAAATGATAATAATTATCTTTGTCTTCAGATTTTATGTAATGTACACAGAATACAACGTGGTTAGATGCCTTATACATAATATGTCAAAGTGAGCAAAAAATGAAGATTGTTTAGTACCTGAAAAAAATCAGATATAGATCAGATAATTCTGGAGCATTTTGTTGCCACACAATAGACTTTATAAATACTATGTGTGGACAATTAGACCGAATGAGAATATATGGAGCTCAATATTAATTGATTCAGTATTAGCTGATGGCCTGTTTGTTTGCAAGATACAATGAAATTATGCTATCAATATAATGTTTTAGAGATCCCTTGGTTTTCAGAAATAAATACTTGCAGTGATAAGTTGTGGCAGAGAAAAGTGTTTTGATTTGGAATTTGAAAACAAAATTACAGGTGACTGAAGCAGAAAACAGGCTGTGGTATAAGATTTCTGCTGGCATTTCTCAAAGTGACTACATATATCTGAGGGTATGAAAGAAATAATATTCCTAAAACAGAGATTTTAGGGTAAGTACTTCAGAATTATTTCCTAATTGGTCACTGTTAATAAATCAGTTTTTATGGATTATTTTGTTCTAGATGGATATAATGATTTATTTAATTTGATGCTTTCAGTGTCAGTCCTATTACTGGTATTTCTATAGGTACTGGTTGACCAATGTCTGCCTTCATGAAGTAGAGAGACAAACACTACCAATATAAAGTTGTAATACCAGAAAGGCAAAGAACAAATTCTTATGTAAGAGATAAGTGGAGGAATCCAGCCCAGTCTGAAGGATTAGAGAGGTAATACTTGCCTTTCCCTTTCAAGGGTGAGCAGGAGTTGTGAGACCAAAGGGAGTGAGGCTGAGAAGATGGTTGGTTGAAAGCTGAGAGGCTGTGGAGGTGTGGATCTGGAATTGAATCTTTGGCATAACCCCAGGAAGCTATTCCCCTAAGATGGTCTGAATGCAACACAATGGCTACAAAAATGGAAAGGGGATGAGGCAGGACGGTTTGGGTCTTAATGCCATATTTTACCAGCAATTCTACAAAAAAAAAAATTCATTCCTGAAAAGCAGCCATGGAAAGAAATCTATTTCAAGGTAAAGAAAGAATTATAATGTAGCTAGCTTCAGATGGCTGGTTTGTAGCTCAAACCCATCCTCCCTGTGTTTCTTGATGGTGTTAACTAGTAGCTACCCCTCCTATGATTGTGGGTGGTGTGCAGATGTAGCTCAGTAAAATGGTGTTTGTAATGAATGCAAGGTGTAGCTACATTCACAGTGTGAAATCAGAGTAGGTTCAATGCTGTGTTTATGATTTTTTTGTGGACTGCTCTTGATAGACAGTGATTCAATAAATTACTTCTTTTTATTTTCCCTCCACATCGAAAGATAACAGATCCTAGAGAAGAAAGCCTTCCGTACTTCTCTTGCTTTCAGTCTCAGTTTCTTTTCCCCTTCTTTTTCTGCACCTTTTTTTCCCTGTGAAGTTCTGCCAAACAGTCAGCAGAGGGCGCACAGATGCACCAAAAGCCAGCCTTTATTCCTCTGGCCACAGTGATTTCATTGTCGTTATCTCATCCTTACATTCCTCAGAGACAAGGATGTATTTTGGCTTTTTCTCTTTGTAATATTCCCATCAAGGACAGCCATTTCCCACCTGTTTTGTAAAGGTGGGCAAAAGATACTGTCTAGATAATAAAAGGAAAAGAGACTTTCTGAGATCTGGAGGATGTGTGTAAGTGTTTGTGTGTGTGTGTGTGTGTGTGTGTGAGAGAGAGAGAGAGAGAGAGAGAGAGAGAGAGAGAGAGAGAGAGAGAGACAGCGATCTCAGGAGTGGTACCCTACATGACTCAGTTGGAAAGGACTCCTTTTGCCAATAGCAAAGCAAACTGTTTGGGCTCCTCTTTGCTTTCCTTGGGCTGTTGTCCTGCTAGCAGCTGCCATGTTTCCTGACATATCCTAATAATGAGGATGATATGGCCAGGGGGAGATGAAGCTTCTTCCCCAATCTGACTTCTTCATTAAATCTGTCTCTTGCTGAAGTCCAAAGAGGATTGTCTCCTTTTAACTGTGTGCCCACTTCACTCTGTTCAAGGTCAGAGAATTCAGCTGTGGCCTGTCTGCCTCCAATATCACTAACCACTGCGAATGATCCACATATGTCTTTGACAGTTCCATTGATGATGTATGAGAGGCAGAGGAGAGTTAGTTTAAGTTCCTCCAAAGATGTCTTTGCATGGCAGTGCTGACAAAAGTGAAGAGTTGTTTGTGTCCATGACATAATCACAGAAGACATCCAGGACCCAGCTGCTGGGAGTAAAGAGATCTACAGCTTAGTACAGTCTTCTGATAAAAAGACCACACACTTCACAACCATCTACTGCATATATGATGTCTTAACCGGACCTTGGTTCTTGTTTGCTCAAATGATTCTAGTGTCACAAAAAATCACCTAGCTGCTTGTGGTTCTACTGGCTAGCATGTGAATACCAGGTAGAGTATTTTGTAAGCAACTGGTCTTACAGTAATCATTATGTACGAGGAACAGGCAAGGTTTAGTTTAGCACATTCTGACTATTGTAAAGCATCAGGAAGAGTTGTGGATTCTCATATATAATAGTAATTGCTCTTAAAAGGCAATTTTTCATGTACATTTCTTTACTGTGAGCAAATTTGGAAAAGAGCTGTTTTGAAGAAGATGTGCTTTAAAAAAAAAAAAGAATGATTTTCCAGTAAAAATGCTTTTCATTGTTTGCCTTTGGGGCTCTGGGATGTCTCCCTTTTCTGAAAGATCCATGTGGGCACACTGCAGGTTAGCTTCTGAACCCAGTAGAAGAATTCTTGCTTTCTGTGCCAGGAAAACACTAATACTCTAAACAAAAGGGCATTTAAGAGGCAACTGTTTCTGATGGAGCCAGTGTTGCTACTAGTTCACTTACTTTTGGATGGCCCCTGTATGATGGGAACAGGATTGGGAGTTAGGCCTAGGCTACTCCTTCATTTGTGTGGTATAAATGAACTTCACTTGTTTGTATAGTCAGGGTCATTTCTGCCCTTTCTCAAAAGACTTGCAATCCTGGGCTGAATACTTATCCTGCTTGGATTTGTGCTTTTGGAACAAAGGAAACTTCCAGAGACCAGGCTGGTTAATCACCAAAGCTTATTCCTCTCCACCACTAGTCCGTATTGGGTTTCTTTCTACTCGAGTACATTGCATTTCCAATCACATCAAACCCTATTAGGCTGTCTCCATTCATAGTAGATTACATTCCCTTACACCTCACTGCCTAGCAGGATTTTCCTCTCCACAATGTGTAGAGTATTAGGTTTCCTTACATGGGTTGCTGCTTGTTAAGCTGTGTTTGGTGCTGCATAGTATCGGATTCTCTTTCTCATCAGCAGTCACTTGGTTGTTAATTACACACTTGCAGATTCACATCTCTTGCACATTCTGTGATGCAAAGTTCTCCACAGCTCTGACTTTATACTTCAGTGCCTCAGACAATTCTAGCTGCTCAGAGATTCAGTTTACTACAGCTGTGTTGAGTTGCACATCTGTTTGAAGAGCTACAGAATTTAGGACCGTGAATGCTGAGTATTCTTGTCCTCTAGAAGTTTACAGTCTTACAGTCTTCTGGGACGCAACCAGGGCAGAGAAGTTCATAAGATGAAAGACAAGTTCTTGAAGGTTAAGTGTTAGTACTTTTATTTCTTTCCTTGAAAATTTTGGCATTTTTCATGAAACACTTCAGAAGGCAGCTTGTTTATGATAATGGCACCCCTTTGTCCACAAATGAGCAAAAAAGCACAATTGAGCAAAATAAATTTAACAGGTTTCAAGGCAGTTACAGACAGAGTTAGGTTAAAACCCTGGATCTCTTAAACTTCTCTCTTAGTAGTCTTACTTTGATATGGACTGAACTCAGTAAGGAAATCTAAGAGATAGGTATTTGGCACAGAGAAATAGTGATTCATATGTGCAATATTCTCTACCATGCCTTAACATGCTCTGACATTACGTAAAGACTACAATCTATTCTTAACACTAAAATATTGTGTAATTTTATTCAGCCCTGGAAGGAAGGGGACCCATAGTAATACAAAGTGGAGTGAGTCATGGTTTCCCATAGGCACCAGAAAGTGGAGGAGACATTAGTAGTTGTAATCTTAAAGTTTAAGAATCTTAACTTGTGAGTAAATTCACAATATTGAACCTCATTAGTAGTGTGCCTATTGCCTAATTCCTTCTTCATTTTGATTCACATTCCTTGAATACTTCCCATGAGTCAGGCACTGTTACAGGAACATTAGTGTAGCATGTCAGCCATTACTCACCATAAATGAACCTTCCCTTTCTGCCTTCACTGTGGATTTAAAAAATCCAAATTTACTGGCAGCAAAGGGATGTGCTTTCTATCTCCTTCTGGCAACTCAACCAGAGTGCTTCATTAATGCCAAATTTCTTATTTGATGTGAACAGGACTCATAGCATAGTCTGAAGCTTGAAATGACACATAGTGTTTTATACAGGAACACAACCTAGCAAAAGGCTAGCAAATAATTAATATTGTTTGATACAGAAACTAGATAAAAAAGCAGACTTCGGTTTATTTATTGTTTTTATTGACACAAAATCTTGGCCAATTTTAAAATCCCTAGAAAGAAAGGAACCCAAAGTAAAGTAAAAAGAAAGGGGTGTCAGGACAAATCCTTTTGTAATATACTCAGTTTTCTCTATCTAGTCAAATGTCATGTATCCAAAACACAGAATTATTATATCCATATTTCCTGATCTAATTGTGTAACATAAAGGAATTTCACTAATATGGAAACATGAAATCAGCATTAAGTACTCATTTTTCAAATGTGTGTTATTATTTGCAGTATTTGGGCCATATCACTCAAAGAATCACATGCTCATGTTCAGATGAAATGTCCTATTCTCTTCTTTGCCCATAATTATCACCAGTAAAATAGGAGGTTTCCTTTTCTGAGACTTGTTCTTGTGTAGGGTTTAGCATGAATATTTGGACACAGATCTTGTCCTTTCCTAACATTGTCCTCAAACCTTCACTGAGATCCTTCTGTGTAATGCTGTATCTCTCTACCCTCAAAAATATTCCTGCCAACCCATGTACTTTCATGACTCCTGTTTCACATCCTGTTTTCTTTTGAATCCAAAACTTGAGACCCTAACTTAGAAGATAGGGATTCAGACAGTGAGTTACATAGTACCCTACTGTTCCTTAGATTTGCCTTATTTAACAGTAAAATTTCCCACTTTCTCCTTCTTACTCATTTTTAGTTATAAGGACCATATAGTCAGCCATGGCTTCAAATATAACCACCCCTTTCATATTAATAGCACAGTGGTGAACATTCTGTACATTGCCTGTGACTCACATAATCACCATGAAAAATGCATCATTCATAAATTGTTTAGTATGACCTTTTGCACAGTAGCACTAATTATTATTATCATAGAAGCCCAGTAAACTAGACTGGTAATTATCAGGGATTTATTTGAATGGATAGCTAAGCTATTCTTGGCAAGTTAGTTAAAGCAGTTGTCATGACAGCCATGCAAATATGTCTTTTGAATTGGGTTAATTAGGGTAATTAATAACTGTTATTTGGCCCCCTTTTTCCCAAGGTATTGCTTAAGCATTATCAAAAAGGGAGAGGTAAAGTTTAAACAAAAGTTTGAGTCCTTCTTCTAAGAAAGCTACTTTTGAAATCAATGAAAGCTACCTACCTGTCAAAGGTGGTTCCCCTAGAGAAACCCTTACTTTTATTGGGCTTTTTCCTACTTTTGGATGTTTCAGAGTCAGCAAGCACAAGCCACAATGAAAAAGAAAGTGTAGTTAAGAAGAAGAGCTAAATAGTCAGTTCCCTGAGGCTGCCGCTTTACTTTTAGTCGCCTGTGAGAACTCCCAAGGGACTGTCCCTCTGCCTTTCACTTTTTTTCAAAGCCCTGCTTTGTTTTTTGCTCATCTAGAACTTTCTTACCTTGCTCTGCAGCTAGTTATTGTATCAGTTTTCTTTCCTTATTTTTCCCTCACAGGGATGTTGTGGATTTTTCTCACCTGGGTTTCTGCCCCTCTGAGGTTTTCCAAGTTTTAATTTTGTTGCGGCCTTTTTTATTTAATGCCTTGGGGATCGTATAACATTGCCTGATGGTGGTTTTGCTCTTTTTTTTTTTCTAAGAAAAGAAAAGGAAAGGGTATAGCTCTAAAGGTGTTTCTCTTACTCTTTACTAAAAAAGTCAAGTGTAACTTCCAAGTTATTTCTCTGCACATTTCGGTATCATAAGTTGTCCTTATTTTAGTGCAAAGAGGAGAGGATGGGAGAGATTTAAAATGAAATCAGATTTCCCAAATGAGGTCATCCTTTCAGAGGATACTATTGTTCATAAAAGGAATTTGAGACTTCTGATAATGGTTTTAAATAGAAAATTAATTTTCCCATTTCTTTCCTAAAATAAGAAGGAATATAGAACCAAGGACATTAATTCAATACATAGTCTATGTCTTCCTGAGAGCTTAATTCTTTTCTTGTATTAACTAAATTCATCCTCAAAGTCCCTATAAGACAGGAACCATCAGTATCCTACTTTTATAGAAGGAGAAATTTAGAAGAAAGTTATATCATTTTTCTGATGGCATGTATAATTAGGAACTGAGTCAAATTCTCTGATCCAGGGTCCTTTGTCTACATTAGCTAGAATAGCATGCACCAAAAGTGAGAGGCTTCTAGGATCTTACAAATTCTGGATGATTTGTTCACAGTCTTTTCTCTCACTGAATAAAAATGCCCATTCTTTCTTGCCACTGTGCCTCTTTGGCAATGGAGACTTCTAGGTCAGGAGCTTGCCTTCTGGCTGACCCATAAAACTCAAGTTTGGGGCAATTCTACTAAAGAGCTTTAGCAGAGGACATTAGATTAATACCTTAGAAATGGGCCAATGTACTTTTTTTGCAATGTCATGCTGGAGTTTTATGATCAGGAAAAGGCCATTCCCTTATCCTGTTTTTTTAATCTTATTTATTTATTTATTTGAGAGAGAGAGAGAGAGAGAGGAGAGAGAGAGGCAGAGAAGAGAGAGAAAGGCAGGGAGAACGAGAGAGGAAGAGAGAAAGAATGGGTGTGATAGGGCCTTCAGTTGCTACAAACAAACTCCAGACACATGTGCCACCTTGTGCATCTGGCTTATGTGGGTCCTGGGGAATTGAACCTGAGTCCTTTGGCTTTGCAGAAAAGCATCCTAACTGCTAAACCATCTCTCCAGCCCACCTTGTCCTGTTTTGTATGTAGTTTCTCTGTTGACACATCTGTCAAGGTATGTGGTGCCAGGAGTAGCTTTGTGGGATTGGAGGCTGCACAAGAATTGAGAAAGATGGGGGTGGTTAGAATTGTCTCTAGATAATTATATAGTAGTAAGCCAGATATGAGGACTATGTGCTGACATCATAGGAAGGTGAAAACTAACAAAGAGAAATATTTTAGACTCGTTTCTGGTATGTCATTACTAAATTAGAAATAGGTTGTTGCATTGTACATTTAGTATTTTAAAAAATTAATACAATCATTTGCCTAGTCCATAAATAATACTCACCAACTTAACAAATATTTATTGGACTCTTATTTTGTGCTTGGAGCTGTTTTCAGGTCTCTGAAGGCTGGCATGTAAATATATAGCAAAATTCCGAACATCATGGTGTTAACATTTCTAATAGGGAGAGATACATAATAAATAATATCATTTAATGACATGTACACTATTTTGGAAGGTAAGTGGATAGAGAAAAATAAATCAGAAAAGAGTGATATGATTATTGCAGAAAATTTATAAATTTAAACAGGTTATGTAAGCCTTTAGTATGTCTTAATTTTATTTATCATTTCACACAGAATTTCGACTCCAGGTAAATATTTGATATTTAGTGCCTATCCTACTACTGTTATATCTTGCCAAGCCCATTTAAGGGTGTACATTGAAGGACAAGAGATAGTACTCTTACTACAGCCTTTGGAATCAAGAGAATATCCAGAGGATACTGTAGGAGACAGACATTAACAAAATTGAAATGATTATGCAGATAATGACTTGCAATTATGATAAGTGTGATAAAAAGCCATATAAGGCACTAATGTGTACCACTCATGGAGGACAGCAAATTCTCCCAGGCAAAAGACTACAACCAGACCAGACCAAAAGAGATTTGAGCTATCTGGATTCTAGTAGAAGGACTACAATGACATGATTATAAAGCAGCAAGTTTCATTTGAATTAGGTTGTGTCTAGGGATTTGTGAATTTGTGACTTTAATTGTCTGATTGACATAATTGCACATAGCTACCTTGGCCTCTAACCTAGCTAATTAGTAGCATTTGCTTTTAAACACATGCATGTGATACACACAAATACATAGCCATTTTGAGGGAAAGGAGAAACAAATGACCTTTGTATGTGGTGAATTTTGGAGCCACTAGAAAACAGAATTAGGAGGAGGGTGAGCATTAATGAGGGTGATGGCTCATTTTCACAGCAGAGTGCCTATTTGTTTTTGTTTGTCCTTTCATTGTGCCTCCAAAGCTTCAAACCCCACTAAAAATGAAAAATTTTAGGGTAAATTGGATCTTTTTTATTTTTAAACTGTGGATAGCAAAGTATTTTAATGAGGAAATATATTATTCTTCTACAAACCAAGGGCTAATAGCCTGGAACTGGTACTTTGGCTCCCTGAAAAGTCCAACAAGACAAGCCAATTATGGACTCTGAAACATTTTTATTTTTAGTTCCTTGTAATAGCGATTCATTCTCTGCTATGGTACATTAACTGGGAAACCAGTTGAAATGAGAGTTTTGGCACCTTTAGAATAATTGACTATGTTTACCAAATTCTTAATAGTGCAGAGAGGTAAGTCGATGAGATAGAAGAACAGAGGGCTCAGTCAGAGTACACTATTTCCAGTGGAGTCTGACATTCAATAATGGTCAACCAAATGGACAGCTGTGGAATGTAGCTCATCTGCCAGTGTTTAATTTCAGTTTATTTTTTATATTTTATTATTTATTTGACAGAGAGAGAGAGAGAGAGAGAGAGAGAGAGAGAGAGAGAGAGAGATTTAGAATATAGACATGCCATGGCCTCCAGCTGCTGCAAATGAACTCCAGATGCATGAGCCACCTTGTGCATCTGGCTTACGTGGGTCCTGGAAAATCGAGCCTGGGTTCCTTTGGCATTGCAGGCAAGCACCTTAACCACTAAGCCATCTCTCCAGCCCTCAGTTTATTTCATTTTATATTTTGAGGCAAACCCAACAGACTGGCCTTTTTTATGCAAGAGAATGTGAGTGAGAGCAAGAGCAATAGACTAGAAAATTGGTCTGCCAGATCCTCCAGCTATTGAAATTAAACTCCAGACATGTGTGCCACCTTGTGTGCATATGCAACCTTGCACACTTGTGTCACTTTGTGTGTCTGGCTTACATGGGACCTGGAGAGTCAAACATGGGTCCTTAGGGCTTTGCAGGCAAGTGCCATAACCACTAAGCAATCTCCGTAGCCCTCAGTTTATTTTTAATTGAAAAATATTCTTCACTTGTTTGTGTAGATGTGAGTGTTTGTGTATGCCACAGTGCATGGAGAGGTCTGTCCTCACCATTCCTCTCATTTGAAGCAGGTTTCTCTCTGGATCTTGTTCTGTTCTTTGCTGGGCTTGTTCTGAGCGTCTGGACAATTCTCTTGTTTCCGCTTTTCATCTCAATGTCAGTATCATCATCAGTGAGCTGAGAATTGCAGAAGCTGGCTATAATTTCAAGCATTTTATGTAGGGTATAAGGATGGAACTCAGGCACTTCAGGTTGAGAGGCAAGCAGTTTATCCAGTGAGCCATCTTGTCAGCCCTCAGTTTATTTTTTAAGTTGGCAACAGTTTGATTATTTTTCTTATTTTTGCCTTTAGTGTGATGTGGATTTACTTTGGTGAGCAGGAATTAGTTGTTTACAATTTTTTAAAAACTGCAATAGAAGCACTGTGGTATTTTTTCTTCACACCATGATACATGTCACTCTCCAATTTTCCACAGTGTGTAGAGACATTGGTAACAAATTCACTAGTCTATTCCTTTTTCTTTGCAGTAGAATTCCTTTCACTTGAAAGATCTGTTACTTTCTCTTTTGGTATGCTTTCCCTTTAGTGGCTCAGCTTGTCAGTCTGGTGATCTTTTATGAAGTCCCTGTTGCCAGTCTGGAGTGGAGCTGATAATGATGGAGTTATGGGGAAGGGGGATATTTTATACAAGAATCAAATAGGAGTTAAAGGGTCTTCTAAAACAAATGCAACCTCGGGTCTCATTAATGAAGTAGACTTTGTGTTCACAGGGGGCTGATATTGGCCCCTCTGCAGACCTTGCTGCTCAGAATACATCTGTAGAATGGCATCCATTCCTGGATGCTTTCTCATAAGTGGAACACTGGAAAACTAGCATGAATTTCAAGCAGAGTCAAGAAATTGGTGAAGTACCCAGAGAACATTTGTTCTTTGGGTGATCAGAGGGATGGTTTTCCCTTGTGAACTGCTCTACATTTAACCTTTTCATTATTCAAAACAGAAAACAAAATCAATTGCTTACCACAGGCTTGGATAAGGGTCTTAGAAAGGCTGGACTGATAGCTGCTGTGCTGGCTTCTATCGTCTTGGCACCTGCTATGATTTGAATGTATGTTTCAAAGTTCACGTTGAGGAAACTTGGACCTCAGTAAAGTGGTATTGTGAAATGGAGCATTTAGAAGCATTTAAATCATGAAAGTGGAGTTCTTATAAGTGGATTCATGACCTTTTTGTGGGAGTGGGTTTGTTATTACAGGAGGGGGTCCTTTATGAAAGGAATTTTTCTTCCTCTTGCTATCACAGTGTGATGCCTTCCATCATATTATTATAGAAGAGTCCTTCACCAGATGCTGGCACCTTAATCTTGGATGTCCCTATCTTCAGAATGGTGATGAAATGAATTACTGTTCTTTATAACTTAGTCTTGGGTATCTCTTGTAGACTCTCTGCAGCTGTAAAGTGATATGCTTTTAATAGAGATAGAAAGGATTTAATATCATACAGAAACCTTAGATGCTACCTTGTTTTCTTCTTCAGGATATTAAGAACATGAACACTCACTTATTAGCAAACTTTATTAGAAGATAGTAGTAACTGTACAAAGTAAAGATTTTCATTATGGCATTTCCATACATGCATATAATAAACTATGATCATATTCACTCACTCATAGTACTCTTTATCTTTGTTACTACCTTTCCCTTTCCCATTCTGTATCCCTGGCAGCTCGACACTACGAAAAATATGAGATTTCCTGGTTATACAGGGCCTTTTCCAAAAGGCACTTATAGTAATAATGATAAATGGAAATGTCAGAGGAAATACTGAACTAAAATGTAGTTTAAAATTAAATAAACCTTAAAAGGGCAAATTTTATGAAACAGTTGACTGCTATAGGGTATAGGGTTCTTATTCTTTTAGAACTTATAGGATAAGGTCACTCATACTTTATTTATTTATTTATTATATTATTTATTTGTTTAGTAGAGACAGAGAAAGGGAGGGAGAGAGAGAAAGAGAGAGAGAGAGAGAATGGGAATGTCAGGGCCTCTCGCCACTGCAAATGAACTCCAAATGCATGTGCCACCTTGTGCATCTGGCTTACATGGGTAGTGGGTAATCGAGCCTCGAACCGGGGTCCTTAGGCTCCACAGGAAAGTGCTTAACCACTAAGCCATCTTTCCAGCCCATCAGACTTTTATTTATTTTCTATCTTCCCATGATTTTTTTTTCCAGGTAGGGTATTACTCTAGTTCAGGATGACATGGAATTCACTCTAGTCTCAGAGTGGCCCCAAACTCATGGTGATCCTCCTATTTCTGTCTCCCAAGTGCTGGAATTAAAGGCATGCACCACCACACCTGGCCCCAAGTCTTTAATTAATTAATTAATTAATTAATTAATGTGTGTGTGTGTGTGAGAGAGAGAGAGAGAGAGAGAGAGACAGAATGAGAGGGAGAGAGAGGGAGAGAGAGAGAATGGCCATGCCAGGGCCTCTTATTTCTGCAAATGAACTCCAGACAGATGTGCATTTGGCTTTATGTGGGTACTGTTGAATCAAACTCGGGTCAGCAGGCTTTGCAAGCAAGCATCTTTAGCCACTGGATAATCTCCCTAGCACTGACTATGTCTCTTTTAAGCACACCAGAGAATACTTCGAAAGGAAGTGACAAAAATAATCCCTGTTTGTACAGCAACACAATATGTACATTGCTAGCCTAAGGCCTGCAATGTACTGAAAGAGTCTGGCTTCAGAATCCTACAGACTTCATATATATATATATATATATATATATATATATATATATATATATGAACATACTCTGATTAGAGACTGTGTTTGTGGACAAGCTATTATTTCCCCTGATTTTTTCTTGTGATTTTCTCTTGTTTGGGGGCTTTATATGGAATGGGGATGTAGCTGATGAATGATAGAGGGAGTAGGATTCCAGCAGAAGATGGAATACAAAAGTATAACCCACTCATATTTAACAATCAGGAAAATAGAATGAACATGGAATTCACATCCCTAAACCATACAAAAGGAGAGAAGAAAGCCCTCTGTTCTCCATCAAATGTATGATATTATGATGATGTTTATTTGTAGGGATAAGAGTAGGTCTGACCAGCTGAGGAAAATGAAAGTTCCATGTACAAGATACAGCCAGAAGGAGTTCAATCTTTCTTACATCTAGCAAGAGTGCTAGACACGTTTTCAGAGATTATTCAAGCTAGGGTCCACTTGTCTCAGGACTCATCCTTATGCAAAGGCTGCAAAAAGAATTTGAAAGTCATGAACATCTGACCACTGGAGAAAACCTTTACTGGCTCAAAAATAAGTCTCTGTGGCTTAATTAGCTCCCCCTTTGGACACTGATTTTTTTTTTTTGGCACTAGTTTGGAATATAGCTTGTCTTCCAAACTTTGAAGAAAAACCATCCCCAAATCCAGCTGGATTTGTGGCTGTAGAGAAGTTGCCTGGTTTTGTTAATCATGGCTTATGTTCTTTCTTTGTCTCCCTTGACACTGATATGTAACTGGTAAAATCAAGAATTAAAGCTAGAGAAAAGCATATTCTCAGTTCAGTACTCCCATAGATTGCACATATCTGAAGGCAGTTTTGATGGCATCTATCTGCATATATTGTAACTGAGGTTTGAATGTATGTATCTCCCCCGAACTCATGTGTCCTAGCCTAGACCTAACGCAATAGTATTAAGAGGGGCATTTAGAAGGTGACTAATGAGGTAATCTGCCCTTATGAATCAAGTCAGTACCAAAAGAAAAGGGCTCAAAGCTAGTCCCTTTTTCTCCTTCTGCTTTCCATGTGAAAACACTGTCTATCTTCTCTGGAAGTTTCAACAAGAACATAACATTTTTGAAGTAGAGAACAACTCTCACCAGACACTGAGTTTGTTGACATCTTGATCTTGGCCTTCCTGGCCTCTAATACTGTGAGAAACAACACACATTTTTGTTATTTGTGAGCTAATCAACCTTAGTCATTTTGTCACAGAAGCTCAAATAGACTAAAACCCCACCAAGTAAGCGCTTGCAAAATTGTGCAATATTTTTTTCTTTCACTTACTCATCACCAAGACTAGAAATGGAAGCATATCCACATCCCTAGCATTGGCCATGAGGCTTGCATTTAGCCTTAACAGTATTTACTGAATTGCTTTGAAATTTTCAACTCTGAGCTCTATCAGCTACCGTGGGTTCTGCAACAGTCAGTCAAGGGTAACTAGAGAGCATGAAGCAAATCTTTTCAATTGTGAGGAGGTCTTAGAATGATTGATCTCTTTTAACCCTTTCTTCTACCTCCTCTCATAGCTTCTATATACTTTTTTTCCACTAATGGTTGACTACAGGTTGTGCAAAGAAGGATCTTAAACATAGTACAATATCTTATGACTTTTATGTCTTTTGACCTGGGGCTGATGGCTTTGCCATTTTACTCAGGCTTTGTATAGCACAGTCAAAACTGGTTGAGACTAACTTGGGGGAAGGCCAGTAAGAATTATAGATAGAAAAGAAATGCAATTTTATTACTTTCAAGTTCATACAGTAATAAGAAGTTGACTAACAAAGTCCTTGCCAGGAAGTTTTGCCAAGTAGAAGTCCTTGGACCTTTTTTAATGAATAAATAAGAATGATGTGCAATTAACATATTTATTGTTTGTAAATTGCTTCTGAAGTACTTAAAACCATTTGTTCTCTTAAGTAGTTTAAACACTTCCCTTGTGATCTTGTTTACACCATAGTTTGCTATGCAAACCACACACACACATACCCATACATTATGTGTGTGTGTGTGTGTGTGTGTGTGTGTGTGTATGTTCTCACAGCCTTTCTCTATCTGTTCTATCTGAATGATTACCAAATGTGAATGAGTGAAATCAGAAACTACAAAGGTTTCAGTCCAGCAGCATGAAGCAGGAGATATATGCTTGCAGGCAGTGGGCAGAACAGATTCTTCCTTTTCTACCTCCTGATCAGTCAAAGAAACAGAGGGTTAGAGCTACTGCCCAGTCCTATTCAGAGAAGAAAAGGTCTTTGTAACAGACAGCTTTAGGTTCGATGAGATGAACTTCCAGACCAGGCACAGTTATGGAGGATGGGATTTATTATTATAGCTTACAGATCCAGGGGAAGTTCCATAATGGCAAAAGAAGCTGGCCTGCCTTCACAGGACCAAACACAGAAAGCAAAGCCACAAGCCAAAAACCACACAGCACAACACACCTCAGGAACTCCAACTAGGCACACTTTGCATATCTTTAGATTGAAATCCTAAACCCACCACCACACCTTAAGATCGGCCCAGTGACACTGCCTCCAGCCAAGTGGCCACAGATACGAACTATAAACTAATAAAACACTGAATATATTGGGGGACATCTATTCAAACTACCACCGTCTTTCTCACCAGAAAGCAATACTTACCTTTCCAGTCCTTTCAGCAGTTTAATTCTAGAGAGTTTCCACTAACGCAGTAAAAATAAAAAAATTTACCTTTTTGGATAATTTCACTATGTTCAAACAATCCTCAGTGGAAAAAATTAATAGAAGATATTTTGAGTGCAGTTTATCTCCTGCAATTACAGATGAGCAATTTAAGTAGTAACAAAGCAAGAAATTTGCTAGAATGAGGCTATATTTCACAGAGCTTTATCATTCCATATTTCATCTCCCATCACTAATCTAAAGACAGTCTGTTTCCTTGGGTAGATCATATATCCTCTTTCTAAAGTTTCCCTAGGAACAATTACTTTTCTTAATGACAGAATATTGACAAAAAGTGATTCATAAATATTATTTGCACTGAAGTTCACTTTTTCTCATGAGAAATTTAGTTGATGGGACTTTGAGCATTAGATCTTATTCTTCTGGGACTTCTTAGGAGAAATAACAGGAAGGAAATGGTCAAGTGGAGAGGGATGAGCTATTGCCTCAATGTCAGAAGAAATGAGTTCTAAACTCTGGGCTGAGTTTCTAATAACAAGTGGTGTTTCAGTGGGGGTGTTTGTAAAATCATCTGGCCACATTTTTTCTATTACAACTGCTAAAGTTGGAGGGGAAAGAGGGAGGGGGAAGAAGAAAGGGAGTGATGGAGGATGGGTATAGTAAGAGAGAGGAGATAGATTAGACCTTAGATAATTGCTACAGTCATATTGACTCTGTGGTAGTCACAAGTCCAAAGGGGAATTTTTCAAAGGCTGCAGTGGATAGCATAGCACTGTCAGAGTGCTGTGATGATCCAAAACTTTTCTAATGACCACATTTGGCAGTAAAGTAACTGAAGGCTCCATCATGAAGAAATAATTACTATTGCATAATATGATTCATTTGTTTAACTTATGAAGGATAGTTGTGAAAAGGGATTGTGGATTGAAAACAAATGCAGTAAGTCAGGCAACTGGGCTTCCATTTCCTACTGTCCATAAACATAGGCTGAGTAGAAGGTATCTTTGAAAAGAGGGTGTCTTATGCTGTTGTTCTGAGTTTTCCAGTAATTGGCTATCTGAATATGGATTTAGAAACTATGGGCCTTACTTTACCCATTTTTTTAAAAGGGAGAAATGATACTTTTCTTATGTACTTATTAAGATATTATTGGACAAGAGCTCAGGTTGGAGCTCTATAAAATACAATCATAATATTAATAGAAGGTGCTATTTGAAAAAATATATTTTTTATAATTGGGTCACAGACACGTAGCTTGAAAGGTGTCTCTTATTCTGTTAAATAATTTCAATATTATATGTGTTATACACTGATATATTCATATGAACAAATAGGATTTAGGTTATCTACCTTTTTTTTGGTTTTGCTTTTTGTTTTAGTTTTTTCAAGGTAGGGTCTCACTCAAGCCAAGGCTGACCTGAACCTCACTCTGTAGTCCCAGGCTGGCCTTGAACTTACAGTGATCCTTCTACCTCTGCCTCCTGAGTGCTGGGATTAAAGGCACGTAGGCATGTGCCACCATCCTGCTGGATTTAGGGTTATAAATAGTAATTTGAATAAATGGAGGAGGTAGAGAGCATGGGGCTAGGATGATGACTCAATTAGTAAGAGTGTTTGCTGTGCATGCATAAGGACCTGAGCTTGAGCACTGATATCCACATAAAAAGCTATTCATGGCTGTACATGTATGTAAACCCAGTGTTGGTGGAGGGGACATGGGAGAGACAGGAAGATCATTGAGACTCCCTGGTCAGCCAGTATAACCAAAACCCAGGAAGCTACATTTTCAGTGACTCTTTCTCAAGGAAAGAATGCAGAAGAGTGAATGAGCAGGGCACCGAACACCTTCCTTTGGCCTCCACACATGTGCTCATGGGATCAAATATCTGCACACTCACCCTACTTACTCCATACACCAAATGAGAGAAAAAGGGATGAAAATGCATGGATGAAGCATAAAATTCAGTTTTAACATGAGCCATCCCCTATGCCATATTAATTCTTGAGAGCTATTGAAATATGTACCAACCCAACAAGTAATCTTTAACAATTTTATTTATTTTTATTAGTTATGTACATAATGTGAATACATTCATGTTGGTGCCATCGTTAGCCTCCTCCCTGTCCTCCCACCTCAGCAGGGACCCTTCTCATTGGAAATGTGGGTCATGCATTGTGGGGGTAGCCATCACTTATGGGGAAAAGGCAATGTCTCTGTGGATAATGACCCAACTTGTGGCTCTAACAATCTTTCCTCCCCCTTTTCCATGAATTTCTCTGAGCCATGTTGGGTTCATTTTGGGTCTACTTCAGTGATGAGCCTCTGTGTCTCTGGATATCTGGTTTGGAAGGAGTTGAATGTTCTCTGTGTCTATCTCCTTCACACTTGTGTTGATAACAGGTTCACCAAGAAAGAAGCACTCTTGCTCATTTCCCCTATTACTCTATGGTTTCAGCTGGGGCCCTGGTGAGGTGCTACTGGCTGATCCTCTCCTCAGGTTTGGTATCCGTCTGAAAAAGAGAAGCAAATTCTCCAATGGAGAGAGAAGTCAGCATCAGATAAATGGGATAACCATTATTATTTTAGAGAGAATTTTATAGGTGTAGGCCTTCTTGTAGCCCACAATTGGTGGGAGCTTGATATTGGAGAGCGAGCTCAGTTTTTGGATATGGTTCTGACTTGTTTCCCAGTTCCAGCTGTGAGTTCCATTCCACTGAGCAGATCTGTTAGCCAAATCAAGAGCAGTTGGTTACCCCCATGGCTGTGTGCCATTATTGCACTTGTGTGACCATCACATCAGGTTGTTTGCTGCTGAGTAGCTTAGATCATGAGTTGGTTGGACAGATCCAACAAGTAATCTTAAAAGAGGTCATCAAGCTCAGCTTCCTTATTCAACTGTGAAAGAGACAAGTGAGTGGTATTCTTATCTCAGATGGCTGCTAATAAGCTGAGGCTATGTGTACCTCCTTTGTGCCAGTGGCAATGAAAAACTCTGAAGATATAGTTCCAGCATGAGAAAGTACCTGGCCCACTGATGGCAATACATAAGTAAGTGTACAATGTTTTATGTGATGAGAGAGAAGTATATAATCCTTGCATTTCCTTAGGTTATACTTGTGTCATATTTTGGTACTGGAGAATGCTGAGTCATAGGCAAACACCTTTCCTATAAGTTGCTGTTGTCAATAGTACTTTCCATGGTAATGTAAATATTCTATGTCTGCACAACTGGGACAGTAGTCACTAGCTACATATGGCTATTAAGCTTTTAAAATGTGGTAACTATAACCTAGGAACTGAATCTTAAACTTAATCATAGGTTTTGTTAATTTAAATTAGTACATATGCCATTGCTATTTGATGGTGCAGCTCTGAAGAAGAGATAGAATGAGCTTATACTTGGTCCTGAGTAGGCTCTAGTGCAGCTGCCCAGTTCTTTAAGCCTGTTTTTCTATACAAAGACTAAATTAGCTTGGAATGGCTCATTTCCAGCTGACAGTTCTGAATTATGCATGCTAATGTGCTTTACTTAACCCTGAGATGAGTTTTTTTTAAAAGAAAAGATATTCTGTGACAGTTCAATCATAACAAAGGAAGGAAATGGGGCGAAAGAAAACTAGTTTATAAAGCTTTAAAAATGTCTCAAGTTTTTTGCCTTTTGTATAATTTTAGATAGTAGAGGTTATGTCTATTCTCTTTAGGCTAGTTCCCACTCTCTCTATTTGTGTATATACATATATATGTATGCATATATACATATACTCTTCTTGTTGATAGAAGAGATAGGGTAAGAATAAGGTAATATATCCTCACAGGGAAATGTAGATGGCAAACTATTCACAATGTTCAATGAGGATTTAGTTATAAGTAGAAATAAATATTCAAGAGATATCAAGTTTATGACCTGATAATAAGACCTACCACGTGTCTGGTGATTCAGTTTTAGAAAGCACTTGCACATGCATTATTCTATTTGACCCTAATAACATCTCTGTCAAGGTTGTTCAGACATATATTATTTCCAATTTATACATTTATAATTCAGGAAATTGGGGATCAGAGAGGTTTCATAATGTCTGAAAGGTCACACAGATAGTAAAGGTTTTTATTTTAAAATCTTGAAAGCTTTCTGACATTTTTCTTTTAATATGCTGTGATCTTTTCTAAGCTTATATTAATTTGTGAAAACAATTACCAGAGTTACCTTTGACTCTTAACTATAGCTAGGTATAAAAGTAATAAGTGTTTTTAAATATATAAATACAATTTATATCATTATTTCCCTCACAGATTTATGGGTGTATAAATTAAGAAATAACTGTCCATATCTGTTTGTACTGATTTAAGAGCAAGCAAAATGTTTCTTTGTTTTCAAGTAGACATAGGATCCAGGTGTGCTGACACATACCTGTAATCCCAGCACTTGGGAGGCAGGAGAGTCAGGAGTTCAAAGCCATCCTTGGCTATATACGACTGCTTCCAGAAAAAAAAAAAAAAAAAAAAAACCAACTCAACAACAACAATAACAACAACAAATCCAAGTAGAATCAAGTATTAAGCTGCACAGTATGAGATGCGGGGCAGACCAGTTTACTTTGACAGAAGGATGTGTAGATCTTAGAATGAATGTAGGGAAAGGTATCTCTGGAACCTACTTGGAAAACTGATTAGATACTTGGGGAGGGAAGAGGCTGCGTAATGTGTGGGGAAGAGAAGGGAGGCATCAATAGCCCAGGTCAAAAGCATCTTCTGTCTGACATATCATGGCGATATGTTTCTGACAGCATTCATTTCTATCTTTCTTTTTTGACAGTTAAGTTTGGAACTGTTCCTCGTTTTGCTGCTGGGAATCTGATGGAAGAGGGAGAATGAGGAATCCCCCCTCATTTCTTAATCTTCCTTCAGGAGGAAATTGCTGTAGTTATGTTCACTGCCCTTGGACCTGTCATGTTTAAGCAGGCTGGGGATATTTATTTCTCCCAAATAGTATACTCAGTCAGCCAGTTCTAATTACTTCCATTTCATTGCACTTTCCAGAATCTTAATGAGGTGTGGCCTGGTGGTGTGAGCACAGGACCCAGCATGAGGACTTTCAAATTCTTGTTGCAGATGCTCAACACCTCTTTCTAGCAGAGGGCAAGTCTCTTAACCTCTTCTGTCATGCCATCAATGGAGTTAATAATATTTATTTAGCTCATAAGAGTAGCAGGAGGATTAACTAGTTCATGTTGGCTAAAAGGCTTTAAGGAAAAGAAATGCAAGTTTTGTCTATTGTGTCCATTTTCAAATGCTAACTCTTAATAATGGGAGGCACCTGCTCTATTGCACTTGTTAAGCATCATACAGAAGTCTTGCTGCCTTAATGAGAAGCAAAATTCTTCAGTTCTGTACCATGAGCTCTGTAGAAAATGTAGCTACTATCAGTCCTAGCTTCCAACTTGGATATGTGTTTTCTGCTTGTCTAAAAATAATTCCTCCCTTTCATGGTTTCTGTAAGGTTTAGTAATTTCTCTCTCTCCAGAAACCTTTTATATTTACTGTTACTGGTGCAGAACGACTATTGTATCTCAGCTGTGGGGGGAAATGATCCCTTTTTATAACAGCCTGTTAAACCTTCTGGAAATCTTTGTGATAAAAGGTTCTATATAAATGCAAGGTGCTTTAGCAATTGTTGTTCTGCTGGTTTATTGCATAACTGCAGTACAGATTGCTAATACTTTGACAATTTCAAGCTGCTGATAATATTAGCCACTTTTCAATATGTAACAATGTCTTTGTGTATTGCTACCAGTATTTTATGTCAGATAGAAGCCTTTTGATACATCCCTCTTTCAGTAAGGGTCAAATTCTAATCTGCCTGCCTTTCTTCCTTCTATCCTTTATAAAGTGGATGGATCTGTCAAAATTTGGGAGAAGGACAGGTAGGGGGTTATAGAGAAAAAGTTAGCATTTGCATTGCATTTTTGAATCCTCTTAATGCTTCTCACTTATGGTTCACTGAGTAAGGCTAACATGTAAGCTCTTTCTTGCCTTCAACATTGATTGACTGCAAAGGTTGATTTTGTCAGTAGAAACTGGAGGCTATTGTGGGTTTCCTTCAGTACCTGATAATTTCTACAGAATCAAGTGCCTTTTATTTAAACTACATTCATAATTAGATGGTTGCCAATCTCAAACAACCATGCAGCCCAATTTTCAGAAATGTTTATTATGCCTCATTAAATTAAATTTGAAATTAGTATGTTAAAGGTCAGAAAAATCTATTTATATGTTTGTAGCAGAAAATACATGTGGATGCTGTGTGCACATGTTTGCCTCTGCTTACTCCACTTTGCTGAGAAACTCCTCTGTTCTCCATGGCAGTAATCAAAATGTCTGTAACAAAAGAGAACTATGGAGGGTTTCATTGACCACAAACAAGAAAATGATCGATTATATTTTATCTAATTAGAAAACATCAATATTAGAAGCTAATGCACTCACTATTTCTAAAATGGTATATTGTTACATTGTTTCTTGCCAGCATGATCACTTATTACAGGCTTGAGCAACAAGCTGATAAAAGGGAAATAAATTTAGACTGATATGCCAAAGGCTGCTACTCTTTCCCTCTTAAATAAGCTTGTGGAGGCAACTGGATTTTAAGTGATATATAATATAAATAATGGGATTGGGGTTGTAACTGAATTTGGGGGTGTTGTTTTGGCCCACAGGCAAGGACCACCTGCTGTTTTCCCTCCAAATATTTTGAAAGTCTTTTCAGCTGACAAGGCTCACTCAATAGAAATTACACTCTGCAGGCAGTCAGGGCTCTGTAGCTGCTAAGTAGCAGAGACTTGAAGCACTGGTAAAGTAGAATTTAGCAGAAAAGAATGGACTAGCTCAGGTTCTCTGAATGCTAGACCTTCTCTGAGCCAGTGATACTCAAAGATTGGCTGGATCCAAGAGAGGTCATATTGTGGATCTCTGGATGCACTTGGTTGTGGGAGTTCTTATATGGATATTCTTTTCCTTTTTGAATTATTTTTGCAGTCTTGGAATTCAAATAGATTTCTTATTATAGTTGCACAAGTCTTATTAAATCATAGTTTCTGAAATTAAAGCCACCTTATAACTTGTCACTAGTCATCTAAGTTTATATTGTAAAGATAATTTCCAGTGTTTCCAAAGGAAAATATAAATGGTCACCAATTTTCTAGGAAAGAAAACCACCTATTTCTGAATCTATGTGACTGGGTCTTCTAGCTTGATGTAGAAAACTCAACTTTACTAAGTGTGTGACAAGTATCACGTTCTGATAGACTATATTCTCCTGACCCATTCACTGGAGCCTCCATGTAAAACAGGTATAGAATGGGCTGCTCAGTTCCCCAGTGCTACCACTCTTGTGTTTGTTTTCCATCTCAGTAGTAGCTGATGTCAAGAACAGTGCTTCTGAAGGTTTCCTTGTCATCCTTGTTGTTGTAGCATGTTCTGTCTGAGTCATTATTTAACAAGGCTGTCATACTTAACCTGTGTGTTTAGTTTCTTAGCTGTTAGAGGGAAGAATGGCAGTTGGTACTTGCTTGTAAAGAGCTTTGATAGTTGAGGATGAAAGGCACTCTTTACCTCCAAAATCGTTTAATGAGTTGTAGTTCTATATATGGAATGGTATTTGGACTCCAGGATTTCTTCACTTGCAAATGTAGTTGATATCCATTTAGTTCTTGGGTTAAGTTTTATGTGAGATGATGTAGTTTCACTTTCATGAGTGGATTCTTTATCTTATTTTTTTTCACTGAGTTCTTGTTGATTCTGTATTTTTATATGCAATAGGCATTAACTGGTTCCAGAAAGATTTCTGTAACCAGATATATTTCATAGTATGTAATGCTCGGCAAAGAACTTAGCCACTAGTCCAAAGGCCCTATTTCAGAATCCTGTACTTGCTTGTTTAATGGTACCATATTTAACCTGGCCTTTCAGATGATCCTTTGCCTCTGAAATGCATGGATTCCTCCCGAAAGCTCTTGGGTTGTCAAGGAGGCCTTTGTAGTGAAATTTGTAATTGAGTTGCTTTTCTAAGGCACAGATTTGACCCAAAGAGAAAATGTTTTCCATAGGCTGTCTTTACCACCTGTAGTCTGGCCAAAACAGTGGTGCCAGCGAAGCTTTAGGAGTGACAATGAAAGATTGCAAAGAGGGAAGCTCTTTCAATTTAACTTGATGGGTGTTAACTATATGGTCCATGTTTCCAACTGATAACCCTGTCCTGAAACCCGCTGGAACCCTACAACTCTCTACCACAAATATAAAAGTAGCTGCCACACTGTCAATCTGTGTCTCAGAGGTCTACACTATGATGAATGCTTCTCACAAAATTTTATCTACTCAGGTTTTGAGATGCTATCATGTTTTACCACTGTCATTCCCAGAGACGTGGCAGTACTTATGGATTTATATGGTCCCAAAATACTTAACTACATCATCTATCCCTGACAGGAAGATATAGACTGCTGTGTATTTAGAAGTTTGAGGTTGGGTGTGATAACAAAGAATGAATTGTAACTACAGATGACAGTATGTAGAATGCTTTCAGAATAAATAGAAACACTTCGGGCTAATCAAATTTGTCATCTATGTTAATTGTGTAAATATGTTATCATGTTAACCTCTTCCATCTTTCCTATGCTCATTCATTGATCTATTACATGGTTCTCATGAAGTGACTGGGAGTGTGGCAGATGGCATAGGGACCTCAAAGAAAGCTTCTAGTCCAGTACGGAGGTAAACTGACATGCATATTTGTCATAGAATCTGAGGAAATATGTAATTTCATGTACAATGTATGTATATAAAATGCTGAGAAAATGCTAAGCAGTATGAGATGATATGTGATGGACATATGTTAGACATGAAGGAAATTAGATATGAGGAATTAGAGGGCTTATATTGGTTGAGTGCTTAGTTAAGGACTTTGTTTAGATTTAATGCTAATCATAACAAGGAACCACTACAGGTTTTGGAAACAGGAGTGCTGTGATGACAGTAGTAGGTGAGGAAGATTATCCAAGTAGCATTTTGCATAGTAGGCTGAAGCATAAGATGAAATGGAGGTGAAGCAACAATGGAGATGAAGCAACAATGGCAGAAGGTGTTTGAGGCTGTGGAATTAATATCAAAAGAAAACCTGTGGGAGCAATTTCTAAGAACTATAAGAATTTTATAATTTGCGATAAGAGAGGGATATTTCTCACACTTGTGATGTGGGTTGTGGTAGTTTGAATGTATGACCCCCAATATATTCAGTGTTTAATTAGTTTATAGTTTGCATCTGCAATCACCTTGCTAGAGGCAATGTCACTGGGGGTCGATCTTAAGGTGTGGTGGTGGGTTTGAGATTCCATTGTAAAGATATGCAAACTGTGCCTAGTAGGAGTTCCTGAATTGTCTGTGGTTTTTGGATATAGTTTTGCTCTGTGTTCTGTGTGGCTGGGGGCCTTTACTCTCTCTTGCCTGGTCCTGTGAAGAGCAGGCCGCTCCTCCTGCCATTATGGAACTTCCCCTGGATCTGTAAGCTTCAATAAATAATATCCCTTCCTCCATAACTGTGCCTGGTCTGGAAGTTCATCTCAGCGAACCTGAAGCTGTCTGTTACATGGGTTATATACATGAAAAAACGGGCTAAATTTTCCTATGTAAGTCACTTATCCTCATCAAATCATTAAAGTACTATTTAGTTCTGGAAAGTATCAGTATAGCTTTTAAATTTCATTACAGTAAAAGTGTAAAAGTTTATATATGCTTCTGCAGGTAGCTATGTGCCAGTCTCTGTGTACATGTTTACAAAAATGGCTGATAATCCCTGGGAAGAAGTATATTAGTTTATGAGCTTCTTGAGGGTATGGGCTGTGAATTTTTTTATTGCTAGAGTTTTGAGCAAGATTTCTAGATATGTGAAATAAAGAATTTATTCATAAGAATCACTCTGTTTAGAAGCCTAGAATTTTGCAGTTTGAAAAGAAACAGTGATTATTTCATCAACCTCATTTTCTTGATGGCAGACTAAAGTATCTAGGTATAAGATGATTGATCCTTGATCATCTGTGAGTCATTGACAACCAAGAGGAGGAAACCCAGGTTTTCCCACTACTATACATTGTTCTATATATTGAAACTTGTGTGTGTTGGCGTGCACACACGTGTCACACATGCATGTGCTTTCATATGAGATCTAGTGCTGAGGTCTCTAGAGAACATAAAACTTTTAATATGTGGTTAGTAACTGTTTAGCTTGTGTTCTAGTTAAAGGAAAATACATTCTTTCCACTGATGCTGACTCTGAGGATGTTATTTTTCATTCCACCAACACTAATTCCTATTTCAACCACTGCTGCATGGATGGATGGGTCTTTGAGTACACATTCTAACTGGAGATATGATACCTTTATCAGTATATAGATTTAAATTTAAATCTTCACTTTCACATTTTAGGCATATGAAGCAGGAAAAAGTCATTTGTCAATTCATTCATATATAAAATGTGAGGTGATGGCTATTTGAATATCTAAAATACTAATCAATTTTAGAAAATATTATGAGTCTTTTCATCATGGGAAGGTAACAGTTAAAACATGAACAGCCTTTTAAAATCACTTTATTGGGCATCTGGTTTGGGAATGTAGGTTTGCTGTTTGTGCTGCTAAAATGGGTTAGCAATAAAAAAAAAAACTAGCAAATTACAGCTGTAATACTTTTTAATTTGGTGGAAATTTTAAAGTATAATTTAGAAAGATTATTTAATTACAAATAAAAACAATAAGGTTTGAGGAATCTCTCTTTTAATCTCAGTCTGTAACTATTTTTAGTTTGTTGTAGTGGCCTGGGGATTTGTGCCACTGGGCAAAGAGTCTGGTCCTGAGTATTTGCATTTATTGGGCTTCTTTCTCCTCAGGGTTTACGTCTCTCCTGGTGATAAATGTGGTGCTGAGAGAGCTGCAGTCACTCTTCCAGAGACTAGGACACAATTCAGTGAACTGTAAAAGTAATGCAAAATGACAATTAAAGTAGGGCATTCTCTGCTACCTTGGGGGCCTGACAAAGTGGAAGTATTTGACTTCTGATGTGCCAGACTTATTAACATAGAAACATAATAACATATCACCCACCCAGAAGTCTCACTGAAAAACCTCACATATCTGGGAGGAAGCTAAGAACCCAAAGCAGAAAGCAAAGAAGGTTCCTGAGCAGGCAAAAAACACAACCCAAAACATTGCAAATATATTGTCCATATATTGAAGACTGTGTTTTTTCCATTTTAGAACAACAGTGTCTCAGCTCTCTACTGAAAACTTTATTAACTAATTTTCTATTCTCTGAACTATAATTTTGTAGTTTGCAAGAGCATAGTGCAATAAAAGCATCAAAGTTGAAAGGGCAAGAGCTGATTTTGCTATCCTGCCAGCACTGAGCAGTAACAACACCCAATGTTTAATTGCAAGTTGGTTGAGGGACATATGTTGAATATTGCACATAAAAACTCAAAAACCACGGTGCTTTGAGGCAATTGAATGTTCAGGTAAAACCTGCATGGTACAATGCTTTATGTTTGGAAGGGTGTTCCTGACTAATTAAGAAGAGTTTAAGTTAAGCCTTTTATACTCTAAAGAGGGCAATTTGTCATACATTTCAGAAACAAGGCAGAAAAGTTTGGATTTTAAGGAAAAATTTCACTGATTAAGGTGGAAAAACCATAACTTATCCAGAAATCAGGAGCTTTCCAGAACCATTCATTCTTTGAGGGTTTTTATAAATATCTAGATTTTGTTAAACTTAGACCAACTGAAAAGCCTGTGCTTGATAAGTTCCACACAAAAAGGACCTGGTTACAGAAAGGATTTGGGAGTGTATTGAGTAATTTAAAAATGACTCTTATTTCTCATTAAGACTAGAACTAAAAGTTTGCTTTAGATCCATTTTTAATGTCAAAATTGGGTTGTTCCGAAACAAGTGTTGTTCTTGTCTTTTTGCTGTGTTTCTGTGTTAACCTGGCTGTCTCATTAAAGATGGGGACATTTCCTAGTGAAATTAATGTGACATTTAGAGAAAATTTCCTCTCTCAAATGTTTCATGTTATTTGCCATTTAGAATACTTAGAGATGGGATTGGAATAATGTCAAGCAAAATTTGATTAAATAAGGCTAACCAGGAGCCAATATATTCATGCAAAAAGCAAAGCGCTGGTATTATTTTTAAAAAGTATATTCCTCCCACGCTTCTTTATCCTATATTGAGATCAACTTGGCAGATAATCTGACAGAAGAGATAGCATCATCTAAGAACCTGGGCTTGCCTTAGAAAACATGACATCAGGTCAAAGTCTGTGGCCAGTTTATTGTTCAGGAGTCACTGTCATCTCTCTTCTCCTCCTCCTCCTTCTTTTGACCAGGGAGTACATTAGAATTACCTAGGAAATATTAAAACGAATGTTGGGTAGAAAAACCAGGCCAATTATCTCAAAATATTTTGGAGTAGTTTTTTATGACAGGATTTTTTTTTTAAGTTTCTGAGATAGAACTTTACATGCACACTTAGGCTGCCTTAAGATATGCTAACTATTCTTTGAGGCGAGGATGTTTTCTTCTACAGGGTGCTCTGTGTGTCATCCTTTGCACAACCATAGTGGAAAAAAATTCATTTTGGGCACATGAACTGGGTTTAAGTATACATGTGAACCAAGTATGAAGTAGAATTCTTGATGCTAGTAAAAGTTGATAATATAATGACCTGTCTATGACCAGTTAACTCAGTTCGAAAGCAGTACTAATAAAGCCAGAAGAATGGATTCTGCTCTAATTAAAATGATTCTGCTGCATAGGTTGTTCCCAAATCTACAAACAAACTAGTATGTAAAAACATCAAGCCTGATTATAGCAGTTCATCACCCTAACTATTCTGCCACCTTGTCATCCCCAAAGCCTAATTATAAAGGTAAAAGACAATTTGTGACCCAGCAGCATCCTATCCACTCAGGGAAAGTCAGCTCTAGAGCCCATTTCATTAGGGTTCAGTACAGAACATCTGCTGACTTGAGGAAGAGAATGTGGACATTTGAAGTACAGGGCTCAATAGATTGGTAAGTTTACTCTTTAAGAGTGAAAAAAGGAGCTGGGCATGGAGGACAGCTGTGAGTTTGAGGCCACCCTGAGAATTCCAAGTCAGCCTGGACGAGAGTGAAACCCTACCTCGAAAAACCAAAAAAAAAAAAAAAAAAAGTAAAAAGTGAAAAAGGAGAAAGATGAGGTAAGTGATAAGTTCAACGACACTCTTCTACCTAGAATGGGATATCATGCCTGTTGCATTTGCTCAGTGTTTACCAATTTGTAAACCTTGGAGAGTGGGGGTATTTGTTAAGGTCAAGCCTGCTTGACTTTTCTCTTAACTCATTGTCTGGGAGTGAAAAACCTCAAGGTGGGATACTTTACTCCATTAGGACCAAGAATAAATAGTCATCAGGGGTAATATTTACATGAACTTTCTTCTTTGCTTAACCATGGTTATGGCACCATGTGTGGAGACCAGGAGTACAGACAGCTCCACATTTTCAGTTCAGTGCAAGCAGGTTGGATGCTCTTGTATGCAAAGCTTTGTGTCATTTTGTGCTTAAGAACTTGCTTTTCTTAACATGCTAGTAGCTTGGAATGTTGCTCATGCTTTTCCTGTAAGGTCAGTATCTTCTAATTTTCCTTCCTTCCTTCACTTCCTCCCTTCCTCCCTCCTTCCTTTCTTTCTACCTTTCTCTCTCTCTTTTTAAAAATATTTTATTTATTTATTTGAGCGAGACAGAAAAAGCGGGAGGGAGGGAGAGAGAGCGAGACTGGTTGTGCCAGGGCCTCTAGCCACTGCGAACAAACTCCAGACGTATGTGTCACCTTGTATATGTGGCTTTATGTGGGCACTGGGGAATCAAACCTGGGTCCTTAGGCTTCACAGGCAAGCACCTTAACAACTAAGCCATCTCTCCAGCCCTATGTCTTTCTTTTAAACATGTATGTGTCTATCTTCTACTTTCCTTGCAAAAAATGATTTAAGTTTGGAGGTTCCTACTGCTTTATTGCCTGAGTGAGATTAAAGTCTTGGTTTTGCATTTCAAGTTTTACAAAATGCAATGTATAAGGAGTCCCACCATGAGTCATGATAAATGCAATTAATTTGTCCCTTGGGCTCACAATTCTACTATTTTCATTTTGCAGTGGTAGCAACTGAGGCACACAAAAATTAAACAATTATCATAAGGCTGAACAGTGAAATGAATAAGTAATACACTGAGGACATGATCAATTCCATGTTTTTACAGGGTAGTATGACTTTCTTAAGATATGGGAAATATTTGTGAAATTATATGTTCTAAATGTCATCAAAGAACATATTTTCCAAACACCATTTTTTGCCCCTTGTGTTGGCAAAACAAATTAAATTGAGTGTTGTTTGGTTGACTAACTGATGAAAACTTATGACATCAAATACCTAGATTGTATTCCCAACAGAGCTCCAAGTTTGCCATCTCTTCTCATAATTATGTTTGCCATAGTTTCTACATTCATTTTCTCATGAGTAAATTAGAAATGGATTGACCATTCTTATTTTTCCAAGCCATTTCTTCCAATAGCATCAAATATCACGTGGTTTATAGTAAAGAGGATCTAAACTTTTAGATAAAAAGCAATGTAAGTGGATATGCAATTTTGTTCACTAGAGTGCTATTGTGTTTTCTTCTGGGACACTGTCAGTTGATGTGATTGTAGAAGGCTCCTAAGGAATGGTGGGGAATATTGGTGGAATGGCAGGAGGATGGAAGGGATTTGTTTGGGCACTTTTCAGTTCATATAATGCTCTAACGAGAGCTGTACTTTAGTGGTGGGTGTAAGATTGACTTTTCTAGGATATTGACTTCTATAAAGATTCTTTCCTGACTTCCACCCATTCTAAGGCTGCCCTCATCCAGAGCACCCAGCCTCCAGGGGCTCATAAGCTGTTTTCCCACCTCTTTCATCTGGCAGGTATTCTGCACTTGCTTTTGTAAAGTCATTGTTCCAACAGTCTACTGTAACCAGATTAGACAGTGGTGTTTTAATGATAGCAGCAGAGAGAGGGGTTTGCTTGCAAACTTCATGTTTCATATGAAAGGCTTATCACCCTCTGTGGACTGCCCTTCACCCTGTTTTAAGACACAGTAGTTGTTTACCTTTATATCTGTGATAAAATGAAAGCTGTCTGCATAACCCGTGCTGAGCAAATGTCTTAAAACAAAGGGAAGTGCAGAGTTTAAATCCACAGTGGAGGATTACCTTGCCTGCATTTCCATGTCTTTGGAATAAATATTTTAACATGTTAATTATCTACTACTAATAAAAATACCTTTGAACTTCTAGTCAATTTGATGGGCATAAAATTGTCTCCACTGGGAAATGGGAAGCAATTAGTTTCTGTAACGATTGTGAGTCATATTGTCTGTTCTCCAGAAGTCATAATTGGTTAGTAGCCAGCCATATTCTAAGGAATGTTCCTGCCAAGTCCATTGTGGTCTGTAGGGGTAAATTGCTGCCTTCAGAGTGTTCCCAGGACCCCCAATAAGGTAGTCATCAAACTGCTGCCCCACTATGACCTTGCTTTCCATTGTTTCTTGCTCAGTTTTTTTATACATTTAAGTAGGACACTTGAACTCTTCTTATGAATCATTTCTTTATGTTTTTTTCCTCATTGCAGACTGAAAACTATTCTTTTGACTCCAACTATGTGAACAGCCGAGCCCATTTAATCAAAAGGTATGTTGGTTTGCTTGTGTATTTCTACAGTTAAGCTTGATGTAACATAAAAAGCCAAACACTAATATTGTTTTTAAAAAAATGATTCCCTTTTGGATTTTAGGATGAATGCTTATATGCTTATTGTAGAAAGTTTGGAGATTTCAAAAAAATATTAAAAACTAAATAGAATACATATCCCTGGCCATTCCATTACACAAAGGCAATCACTGTTGGCCTTTATCATATTTATTTCCATTAAAATGTGCATAACATTCATAGTTAAAAATAAAACTGAGATGATATAAAAATCTGTTTGTGTTGATATAGAAATCTAATATTACAAATACAGATTTAGAAACATGATATTTTAAATATGATACATAAATTTTTGTTGCTATCCACTTTAAATAAAAGAAAACCTGAAATTTTATTCTCATGGAATTTCCAGTATACTCTGAAATTACCGTGACTTTGACAAGTTTGAAATTTTAAAGATATTTTGATGACAGATGAACTACCTTTTATAATATTGTTTCAGTGAGAGAGAAAAAAATAAATTTGTCTTATTTAATACTTGTCAAGATATTTTGAAGTGTTTCAGATGAAATTTGAGAGTTGTATAATTAGCTGGTCACAACTTAGCTAAAGTGTATATGAATACAGAACAGAGTGGAATACTGACAAGGAGGTTTCCACTTGGTGCAGAGGGCACCAAAGCCATCCAATGGGGTTATAGAGCTCCCAGAAAAATCAGAACTAAGCAAAGTAGAACTTTCTTATGCAGAAAAAAATCCAATACTTGACCATTCATATGATGCCTTTATTACTGTTTCATGTAAATAGCTTCTTGAATGGTCCAGTGGTTATTCTGCAGTTAAAATTGAACACTGAGTATGTTTGTTAAAATAATAGCAATAAAATAGAGAAGCAAACAGGGTATGTTAGAGCTGCAGTGGAAAAGATCTGAAAATTCTATTATTTTGTTGGCTCTAATCCCATAAATTCATCTTACTAAAATAACAGGATACAAGGGGAATACATTTGCAAACTTGTGTGTTGTTCAAGAAATGAGTTCATATCTAATTTAGTTTATGATGCTATAGTAACCTCTGAAACTATGGTAGGTTTGTCTGGATTGGTCTGGGATAGCTTGTGACTGTAAGTGATGATTAGTTATCTGAAAATGGCTATCCCTGTCTTATCATTCCTAGTATAATTAGGAATTTTTCTGAGTTGCTGTAAAAATACATTTAGATTTTCTTGATCTACAAAATAAAACAAAAGGCAAGGAATTGAAAATTATGTGACTAATTTATTTTAGGAAGAAAGAAAAACTTGATATGCACTGATTAGCATGGATTTCTAGGGAAAAACTATTGTGTTTTTGCTACAGGACAGTTACTTTCAAAGTTTCTTTTTAAACTAGTAGAAGTAGTGACTTGATTTATCCTTACAGGTCCTGTGGGCTGGCTCATTCAGGGTACTTGAGAATTATATGACCAGGGTAAATTGATAACATGAGCCTTATTTTCATAGCTTGGTGAAACGTTAAGGCTCCTGGGACCTCACATCTTAGATCAGTCCTCAACATCCAACTCACAAGACAGATGATGAGATAATGACTCATGTCCAAACATTTAGCTTTGGAAATACAGGTATTTTCACAATAGCTTGGATACTCACTGGGAATATTTGAGTTTGATCAATTACTGCTACTTCTGCTGCTGATGTTGCTGCTGCTGCCACGGCCACCACCATCACCACCACCACCAACACACACACAGACACATACATACATACACACACGCTATATCCAGGACTGTATGGGCTCTTTGAGGAAATGTCTTTACCAGGGACCATCTGAGTAAGAGGAAACTGTAAAAGCCCAGGGACACCCACAATTTTGCTTGTATCTGTTTATATAACTGTAGTATCTTGTAATTTATGACCAACTGAGTTTAGACAAAATCCAATACCTGGGAAGGTGCAGGATATTTTGTGTCCTATCTTCTAGGAAAAAAATCATAAATATAAAATCTGTGAAAATGTTAAATGGGAGAGATGATTAACACCAGGTGACAGAACCAGGCAAAATTATTCAAATAGCTCATAGAAGTGTTTGAAAGGGATGTTGCTATATGTGGTTTCTGGAAGAACCATTTCTACATCTGGAAAAAGCTGCTGGATAGGAAGTTGTAAATTTAAAAAAAGTATATTATTTATTTAAGGAAGGGAGAGCAAAGAATGGACATATCAGGGCCTCTTGCCACTGTAAATGGACTCCAGACATATGTTCCACTTGGTGCATGTGGCTTTACATGGGTACTGGGAAATTGAATCTGGAATGGGCCAGCAAGCTTTGCAAATAAGTGCTTTAAAACACTGAGCCATCTCCTCAGCCCTGAAATTCTAAATATAGTGATAATATCCATTTAATACTAGTAGTCCACTTTCCTTTAAAGCAACAATTTCTGAGCATTAGTGGGCATTAGAATCACCTGAGGGTGTGTAGCAGCGTAGCTCCATCCCTAAGAAGACTCTAGTTTTAACAAGTTCCCAAGGTGATTGCAATACAACCTGTCCAGGCAATATTTTAGAATCTTCCTCATTCATTAAACAGAGCTACAATACTGATTTGACTCTCACTCCCTTTTAAATCACAAATGGAATTCCCTGAATATATCATATCACCTACTAGGAAGTATGACCTATCCCCTTTCAGATTCGTCTGTCTTTTGGAAAATAGTTCTAATATTTTAAAATATTTCATTATTATTTATTTATTTGAGAGAAAGAGGCAGAAAGAGAGGAAGGGGGAGAGAGAATGGGTGCACCAGGGTCTCCAGCTGCTGCAAATGAACTTCAGACTCATGTGCTACCTTGTGCATCTGGCTCTTGTTGGTCCTAGGGAGTTGAACCTGGATCCTTTGGCTTTGCAGGCAAGCACCTAAACCACTAAGCCATCTCTCTAGCCCAGTTATAATATTTTAAAGGACAAATACAGATCAGAATTTGTGTTATGTTCTTACATCAGCGCTTGTGGAACAGCATGTATGTAGTACCTTAATTTAGGTGTTTTAAAATGAACATGTCCAGCTGTTGGCCACCTGAGCAGAAATAGAAACATTTGCATTTACAATACCATTGGAAGCAGGTAACCTTAATTTACTGTCCCACAAAAGTTGTTATACAAGTCTTTAATATCTCAAGAGATACATAGGTAATAAATCTAGTGAAATCAGCATTTTTTTATGACTGGCATAAATTGTTATTTGTTTTGGGTAGTGGTCACATCTTTTGTTTTTCTTCTGAGAGTGCATAATATCTCATGCTCACATCAGCAGTTCCTTAGATTCTAGTGGCTGATTTTAATATTTCTATCATTTTTACCTAAACATAAAAGCTGTGAGGTTGTTTGTAACAATCAGATTCATATAAAATGGATGATCAAATTTTAAAAAGGCAGATCTAAACCCAATTAGGAAAAGTGTAGTAGAGATTGCTGGCATCCAGGAATGTAACTCAGTGCAATTAAACATTATGTTTATCTTGAAGCTTTTGGGAAGCCAAGTCAAAATGAAAAGTGCATCAGGTCATGTAGTTCTCATTAGTCAATAAAAGAAATATATATATTTGACAGCAGAGCTATTTTTTCTGCTTCTTAATTTTAGGAGAAATAACATAATGGACAATGTCTGACAATTGTTTACAGAAAATATAGAAATATTACTTAAATATAAAATTCCTATGCCAATCTCCCAAAAGGCCATGGCCATACTATTTAATTGTAATACAATGGAGATGTTATTAAACAGAATAATGATCATATTAAAATGCACATTTAATTGAACATCTACTTCTTGTATCTGGAATTTATGACATGTCTCATTGAATCCTTAGAATGGTCTTGTAAAGGAAATATAGCAAATGCATTTTATAGTCAAGGAAAATGTAGTCTCAGAACATTAGGTATCATTCTGAGAGTCAACTACATGAAGTGATAGTTTGCAGATTATCACTTGTTCTAATGACTCCAAGTTCTGTGCTTCCTCTTACCCACTGCACACTATGTTACAAGTATACAGTTGAAAGAACGTAGAGCAGTTCTCACATGGAGAATGATATGGCAATGTCTCCCTAGATACATTTTTAAAAATATTTACTTATTTGTGAGGAGAGAGTGAGAGAGAACATTCATGCTAGAATGAACACCAGATATATGTGCCACTTTACATGATGTTGCAGTCAGATTTGCATTGCTGGAAGAAATCACCTGACCAAGAGCAGCTTTTGGGAAAAATGGTTTATTTTGATTTACAGACTTGAGGGGATGCTCCATGATGGCAGGGAAAACAATGGCATGAGCAGAGGGTGGACTTATAGTCTATAATACCAGGTAGAGTGCCAAATTGTTAATCCAGGGGGGATTAAAGCAGACTTTGAAGAACAGTACACTCCTTGAGTACTCAGACCACTTCAAAACAGTCTACATTCTTCCTGTTGCCCAGTGCAGGTCATCTGGCCAATCTCAAAGGTTGTAATCTCTCATATAATTGCAGCTGAACAGGAAGAGGCTTCAGTCCAAAGATTTCTTTCTGTGCCATATCCCTCTGCACACACCAGTCTGTTTCTATGCATTGCAACCCTGCACAAGTTATCAGGACAAGGGCATAACAGCAAGCCTCTCACAGAAAGTGCTTCAAGGCCAGTTCAGTCAAAGCTCTTTCTCACCCTCATAAGCCAAACCTCACAGTCCATAGTCCTTTCTGCATTCAGGTCTTTCAACTCTGACCAATAATAGTCCATCAAGTTGCACTTGCAGCACTGCAAAGAGTCCCTTAGGCCAAGGTTTAAAATCCTTCCACATTCCTCTTGAAAATCAGATCTGAATGGCCAAAGCCACACAGTCAGGTGTCCAGCAGCAACATTACTTTTGCACTCAGGTTCGTATTGCTGTCAGAAATTACCCAACCAAAGGGAATGCTCCACTATTGCAGGGAAAATGATGGTATGAGCAGAGGGTGAACATAACCCCCTGGCCAACATAAGGTGGACAACATCCACAGGAGAGTGTGCCAAGTACTGGCAAGGGGAAGCTGGCTATTATACCCATAAGCCCACCTCCAACAATTCACTGCCTCCAGGAGGTGTTACTTCCCAAATCTCTATCAGATGGGAACCTAGTATTCAGAACACCTAAGGTAATGGGGTCACCTGAATCAAACCACAACACATGAGTACTAGGGAACCAACCCAGGCTGTCAGGCTTTGCAAGCCAGCACTTGTAACCACTGAGTCATCTCTTCAGTCCCCTAGAGAATTTCTGATTGTTTAACTTGGGTGGAGGTATCATTATTGGTACTTTTTTTATTTTTTTAGTTTTTTTGAGGTAGGGTCTCATTCCAGCTCAGGCTGACCTGGAATCTACTATGTAGTCTCAGGGTGGCCTCAAACTCACAACGATCCTCCTACCTCTGCCTGGCGAGTGTTGGGATTAAAGGTGTGAGCTACCATGCCTGGATCATTACTGGTACTTTTTGGGCAAAGGCCAGCAAGCTGCTAAACATCTCATCGGATAGACATAGCAAAGAATTATATGCCCTAAAAATTCAATAGTTCCAAGGTTAAGGAGCCCAGCTCCAAGGGATGGTTAATTACATTGTTTTTAGACTATATCATTCATCATCATATATCTCAAGCAAATTTTGGCAATTGTTGAAATGTATTGAATTTAAAGTTGAATGCTCTGGCTTTAAGTGAAAGTGTTATGTTGGAGATTTTAAAGAACTTTTTCATTATGTTTCACACATCAGATAATAGAAGTTGAAAGATAATATTTGTTATCAAAATGGAGTCTGTGATACCATCCAGGCAGGCCATCGCTTTTCTCTTGAGGTATATATTAGTACTTGTAGGCAGGGACAATTGTTTTTTTCTAAAATACAAATTTTGGGACAAGGAAGATGTCTCAGTGCTTATTTATGCTTGCTTGAAAATTTTACAGTCTGGGTTTGATTCTCCAGTACTTCCATAATGCCAGATGCATAATGTGGCATGTGTGTCTAGAGTTCGTTTTCAGTGGCAAAAAGCCCTGGTGCCCCCATATTCTCTCTTTTTCTCTCAAGTTAATAAACAAAATCATTAAAAAAAGCTAAAAAATGGCTGGATAGAAGGCTTAGCAATTAAGGTACTTGTCTGAGAAGTATAAGGACCCATGTTCAACTTTCTACATCCCACATCAGCCAGATGCACAAAGGTAAGGCAAAGTGCAAGGTCTCACATGCCCACGAGGTGGTGCAAGTGTCTGGAGTTTGCCCTGGTGCACCAATTCTCACTCTACCTCCCTAAAATAAAAATAAAAAAATTAAAAAGCTAAAAAATAAAATACAACCTTTTGTTTTATTAAACCTGTGGAATAGTATTTATGGAAAGCCCCAGAATCTTTACCAGGAGACCAGAAATATTGACAACTTTAATTTTGCATTTCTAATTGGTCTTCTTGACCACAAAAATTATAGGATGATTTTTAAAAAGAATTATACTGTGTCCTAGTGGGTTCATATGGGCCAAGTTATGTCTGTGACATAATTTTCAGGAGCTGAGTGAGCTGACCTATTGAATGACTTCAGTTTGAGAGAAGTAGATAGTCAGATAACCATTCTGAATTTAATTAGCTAACAAGTCAATGCTTTACTCCATTTGACTCTTCATTTTCTTATAATTATAGCTTTGCAGTTACTACCCTTTTGATCTTTTCCTTTTAATATTTAGGTTACAAAGTATTCAACGTTTAGGTTGGCCATATGTTAAAAATCTGCTGTAATTCTTCTTGACCAAGTGTAATTAGTGACATTGTATCCATTGTGTTCATAACCCTTCATCATATGTACAGAATATTCTTATCAAAGTCTCAGAAAGCCACGTCTGTAAATGTCCCAGGTTGAACAGATCAAGTGAGTTATAGGGTTATTCTCACAGTGATCACTTTACAGAGGCATAGTAGGTCTGTTGGGGTTTGTCTTAATTCCAAAACCCTTATTGAGACAGCAGTTCATTTTTTCTGAGTATGAATTGGCTGCAGTCTCATTGAATAGGGTATGTAATCACTAGCCATGCAGTATTTCAGAAGCGTGACATAGCATAGTTGTAATCTGAGGCAAGACACACGAAGTATTCCTAATAGCAAGTGGATCCTTTTTGTGTGTCACATGTATTGTTCTCCATTCTGTGAAAAATGGTGTGAAATTCTTGGCTAGTATGCTTAATGCATTGTGTGGAGATTGCTTTAATAAATGTAAGAATAATGTTACTCACAAACTCTTGAACCAAAGTTTCCATGCTCTTAATATAAATATGTATACTTGCAGTTCTATTGCTGTTTACCCTCTGACTCTTTTCCTACTTTTATCTTAACCTTCTGTATTCATTTTTTTTTAAATAAACCAAAACTGTAGGTATACCTGTATGTATGTGTCTGCATTTATGTCTATGTCTTTGTGTCTGTATCTGGAATGAGTTTTATTATAAGGCATTGGTTTATGCAATTATGGAGTCTCAGAAGTTTTGTGATGTATCATTTGCAATCTTGAAAACCAGGAAAGATGGAGGTATAGATTGAAGGCCTGAGAACCAGAGAACCAATTCTATAGATTCCAATCTGAATCTGAAGGCCTAACAAGAGACTATTGATGTTACCACTCAAGCCATTTAACAGAGAGAAAATTCAGCCTTCTGCCTTTTTTTTCCCCTATTCAGCCCTTTATCAATGGACTAGTTTATACCTCCAAATACTAGGGAAAGACATGATTTACTCAAATCACCTCTTCAAATGCTACCCTCTTGTGGAAAATCCCTCATAGAAACATCTAGAAATAATGTTTAACTAGATCCCTGGATGACCCTTGGGCTGGTCAAATTAACACAGAGTTAGCCATCACATGTTCCATGCACCAAATCTCTCCATAGTTTCTACCTGTTCTCCTTTTCTTTTAATCACATTCTAGTCATTTGTACTCAGAACAGACATGGAAATTGGGCACGTTGGTTCAGGCCTGAGCTCTAAGTTATGGAAGTAGACTAACTGGATTTGGTCTTAGATGCACTACATTTTTTTTCAGAAATTTGACCTTGGGAAAGTTATGTAACTTCTGTGTATCTCTGTTATCTTATCTATAAATATGAATATTAGTAGTACTTTTCATTTATGGAGTCTTGATGACATAAAAGTTAATTAAGATTGATCACTTAAAATAGTTTTTTTATGGACTAGCAATCACTTAGTAAATATTAGCTATTTCCATTTGATTTTGATTGTATAAGATTAGAAAAAAAACTTGAAATGGTGACATGCTTTAGAAGTTATTTGAGATTTAGATGTTCTTCCACCTTGCCTGTAGTGATGAATTGAAAAGAAGCAAATAAAAATATTAGCTGCATCAGCATCCAATAGTGAGAAATTCCATGTAATGTTAAATTCCATTATCTTTAAACAGAAATATATCTTCTCCCTATCCCCAACCTTTTGGACCATCTATCCACTGTTGGCCCCATTACAGAGCTTACATCATCCTGGCCTGGAGAGATTTTAAAAATTCAGATATATCACAGTTGTAAATTAACATTATTTCTTCCACCTAGCAGCTCTACCTTCAAGGACCTGGAAGGCAACAGCCTGAAGGACAGTGGACATGAGGAGAGTGACCAGACTGACAGTGAGCATGATGTCCAGAGGAGCCTGTACTGTGATACTGCTGTCAATGATGTGCTGAACACCAGTGTGACCTCCATGGGATCTCAGATGCCTGACCATGGTAAGGGCTGGCCAAATATAAGTGGTAGCAGTGGGCTCCAAAGAATGTAGAGTGTAGGCACAAACAAGATAATAAATCAAGATAACCACTGCAACCACATATCAATAGCATCAACAGGGTTTGAGATATTACAACACCTAGCTAGAGTCTTAGATTGTATAATGTTGGACATTGTACAAAATGACTGTATGTACATATTCACTTCAGTAATCACCAAACTGAGGACACAGGAAATGAACAGATTCATTCTTTCCATTAATAAATGTCTCTTTTGGTTATAGTTCATGGATTCAGCTGATCAATTGAATAGCAAAGAATATAGCCCTAAAGAGACCAAAGGGGTGGGTTTATTTCCTTGACAAGCTGCTTTACTTCACCCAGAGAGAGAGACTCTGTTCTCTGACCACAGATTGTGTAATCTTTCCTGAGGATAGGAAGTACCAAACTTCCCATTTTGTCTTCAGGGCTGCTGTTTCAAAACCATCTAGCTATTAAAAAATCCACTCCATTGGTCATAGGGGAGCCAGGGTAAGAGAATGTGGCTGATTCAGTGTAAAACATTTGTGATTGTGAAATGTCCCTCACAGCACAGGACCAAAGCAGACAAATCCGTTTTTGTGAGCCCATCCACACATACTTTTACAAGATGTGCTATTTTAAATTGTCTTAGGCAGAAACAAGGGTATAAAATAATATAAGAGTTCAACTGAGGCAGAGTACGCACATGCACTTGGTCACAAATGTGATTTTCAATATCTTCCTGATGTAAAGATGGTATGCAAACAGCTTGCTTTTTTCAATTAAGAAGCAGAATTCAATTTGGTATTTAGACTCAGTGAAGCTTCAGAATGCTTGGCTATGTCTTGAAAAAAAGCTACACTCATGCTCAGCTGGAAGCCCTACTGCTATAAGTCTTAAAAATGAGAAAACAAAATATGGTTATTATATGCTGATCTTCAGCTGTCTCATTTCACTGTAAACATCATTAAATGCTTTTGTTTTTGTTTTGTAAATGAATCACAAATGTATGATTCACAATACAAAATGTTTCACTTGGAAAAAATTATTTACTATGGATTCTATTAAATTGTCGAATCCATTCCCTTCTCTGGAGACCCAAATGTCAAAGTCTATGACAGAGAGGCCACTACCAATTGTATAACACTGCCTTCCTTAATTAGTATGTGGTGACATCTGTAGAGATAATATACTTTCTTGGAAACCTTAGTATAACTGGGGATGAAAAGCATTGAACATTTATATGACTGAAACTGTGGCAATTTACTTCTCTGAGGATTAGAAGTATGTCACAGGATGCAGACTGATATGTATCATTTACTACTCATGTGTGTCCCAAAGAAATGCTTTTTTCATTTATTTCAGGAAGGATTTTTGTTAGATGTTCTCTAAAATGAAATGACTTCAAGAAAGGAAATAGTCATAATTGATTCTCACTTTATGCCTGGCTAGAACAACATCTGTTTTAATTTTTGTCACATTTCTTTAGGAAAACAATATTAGTGACTGCAGCTAGATTTTTTTTGTGTGTGTTTCTTACAAATGGGTTGTATTATATACTGTGTAGATAGAATAATAGTGAAACTATTTGAAATATCCCAAGACTCTCATACATTTTTTGCTATGTAATTTTGGCAACACCTTTAAAATTTGTTTTTCCATATCTGATTTACATGTTTATATCTTCCTTTTTTTACCCATCATTTCAACAATGGCTAAACCTTGAGACTTTTATAACTTGAGCAACAGTGCTTTAAGTAGAGAGGGAATTCAAGTCTTACTAAATTTTCAGTTTTTACCTTGTGATAGTCCACTACTTCTAATGCTTTTTTTTTTGTAATGATACAAAAGTGCATGTTCCATATATACTCTAGGATTTCTGCAGAGATTTTATCAGCAGCTAACTTGGGTATATTATTGCTACTTTAAAATATAGCAATGGTCCCAAAAATCAATATGTTATAGCGTTTCCTATCTTAAATCTGAATTTTCATGAATGTGTCTCATTTTGTCTGTCAGCACATTAGTTGAAAGGCACTAAATGGGTGAAATTACCATGCAAGTCTGATGTTGATGTTTCAGACAAAACTATGAACCTGATATTTCTTTTGGTTTTGTGAGAACCGCTGCAATATTGGGACAAATGTATCCAACAAAGTATAACTTACACTACTATATGAAGGAGTCTGGTTAACCTTGAATTCCATATCTGTGGCTCCTTTCTGTGATATTCTAATTTGAATATTTTTTTCTTTGCATATATTTGGACACATCATTGATAAGTAATTTCAGGACACTAAAAGTGAAGATGTTTTTAAAGACCCATTTTTCCTTGTCTGGAATGGATTGGTCTATGATTATATTGTGTTGTTAGCATTTGAGTACAAATTACAAATTATATTTCATCCTCTCTGAGAGATACATAGGCCCTAGATTTCTTCATTCTGGCAAAACTTACTTCAGTATTTCTTTTTCAAAATTTGTTCCTTGAGTAAGGGCTCAAATGCCTAATTTTCAATAACTTTTCTATGAAAACCTTTCTAGGCATTGGAATCCAGGATCACCATATTTAATGAAAGAAGGAGAATATCTAAAAGAATTTTGATTTCATAGGGCAAAGGTCATGTGTTTTGTCACTGGCCAATTTGGATTGTGTTTTGATTACCCTATGCAAATACATTTGTGATCTGGGTCAGAGTAGCAATAAAAGGGAATGGCATGTGTCTCTGCATTCTGTACTACTATCATCCTGGTATTTCCCTTAATAAGTCTGAAACCAGGTCAGGAGGTGGATGAACTTGCTGAGCTGAATTTCCTAGTTGCCAGCTCAATTAGAAATTTATGTGTCAAGTACCATGCCCACAAATTAATTTGTCTCATCTCAGTTTGCCCCTAGTACTGTGATCTTGTTGTTACCAGTACCCAGAAAAGATGGTGGATACTTTTTTAACCTTTCCTTCTTCCTGGCCCTTGGTAATGTTTAGAAAGTTAGCTCTCAATAGGTCTCAGAGCACCTTGAGAACAAGTAAATATTATTTTGGGCAGGTTTATCATCTGACTTGGTTTCTGAGGTGATGTGGTACTGAGCTTGGTAGTCAAAATCAAATTTCTTAACCAATGCCTTTACAGTATTAATTTATTGGGTAAATTTACCACCTTTTTATAAGAGATAAGAATGCTGACTTCCCCAGTTATTGCACAATTGGAGGTATTACTGAGCTTGAATCTTCCCTATCCAGTTTGTCTCTGAGATGAGGAATGCTGGGGTTAATAGACATCAGGCTCCTTTTCACTTCTTTTGAGGTGACATAACTATGCCATTATGCATATTTTAATATTCATCTTTATATGAAATTGGCATTTATGTGAATCATATAAATCACTGTACACTAGTCCCAAGCCCATCTAATTTGTTGCAAATCAGTTAATCTTTCCTTATGATTTTAATTATTGATTATAAGTTCATCTGCTAAAAAGAGGATTCTAATTGCTCTTATATGCACCCAATTTGTAGTTCACTACAACATTGAATTAGTTTCCCTCCTGTACTAATTGGTACCAAATGAAAGTAATGCATAGAAATTTATGGTAGCATTTACCTACTTTTCACATCCAAATGCATCCAATGCAATATATTCATTGCTTTATTTTTGGAAGCATAGGTTCTTCTAAATTTTTCTGAACTTGTTTATTTACTAGTTTTATCATTTAAATATAACTCAACACATTTTCTGTGGAAACCATGAATTTGACTAACTTAATATGTACCTAATGTGACTGCTGCTACAAATTAGCCATGAAAATCTTTCCTAGTCTGCATTCTATGTATAGCATAGTGTCAACCACAGGTGTATTAAGATGTTTACACTCTCAACACTCTATCAACAATGTGTAATTTCATTTTCTCCAGCCTTTTAATGAAATGATGATTCAGTGACTGAACATCTCCTTCTCTATCTTCTTCCCTATCCCCCTGGCTCACCTCTCACCTCACTAAATTTCTAAACATTCATTTCAATTAATCTCTTGGCAAAACAGGGAGTTCTCAATGGAGAATATTTTGTGACATTGCAAAGCAGTGTGCTGCTGGGTTCCAGAAATCATAACATGGACCAGATGTTCATAGATTAATTGGAAATTCCATTTTATCAGAATAACATTTGCTGTCAAAAAAGTTTTGACTTTACTTCAACAAAGAGGTTGATTAGGTCCCCCTGGACCTGAATTAGCAACTTTGAGGCTATATGTACTGTTTTGCAATTCATGTGGATATTTCTCCCCCAGTTTTGCTCATATAGAAACTTTAAAAAATGTCTTCATCTTGCAAATATACCTACTAAAATGATTAATTACTTGAACATAGGACTGTGTCTACATTGTTTCTATGTACGTGAATTTCATTGTCTTCCATCCTACATTAAGTATTGGTGTTTTCTAATAAGAAGAAAGCATAACACATTACCAATCCATTCAACCGTGTTTTTAAATTTTTATTTTAAATTTATTATTATTATTATTAACAACATATTTCATATGGATACATCATGTGTTGGTATCCTCTTTTCCTTCATCCCTGCTCCCATTCCACTGTGGACCTTCCTCAGTGGGGTTGCAGGTATTCCCTATAGGGTTGTGGGTTATGCGCATTCAACTGTGTTTTTAAGGACACACTATGTATATAGCTTTGGAAATTGAATGTGCCAACTGGTGCTTTTGTTAACTGTGAAAACTATCTTTTTACTTTGCCTTAACTGAGGTCTTCTGAGGTGACCAAGGTCATCTCAATGATAAAATAAATCATTTTTGCCACCATTTAAAAATATCATATAAAAATCTTCTTAATATTATACCAATAAAGAAAAATTTATGGCTAGGCATGGCCAGCACTCTGGAGGCAGAGGTAGGAGGATTGCTGTAAATTTGAGGCTAGCCTGCGAATACAGAATGAGTTCCAGGTCAACCTGGGCTAGATTGAGACCTTACCTCTAAAAAGCCAAAAAGAAAGAAAGAAAGAAAAAAAAACTATGCAAAATACTACCATAATATCTTGCTTTCAATGGGATATCGTAAAAATTTTTCCTTACTCTAGTTTGAAAAATACACTATTAACAAACATTTCTAGAAATATCCCCATTCTGAGGTTGAATTTCCCATTAACCTTTGGTTGATTTCACCATTTGATAAAAGATTTAATCTCTGTAAACTCAGTTACATTGCTGTCTTATGAACACTTGCTGTCTAGTTCCCATTTTTCTCTGATGTCCAGAAACTTCATCCTTTCCCAGAGTTCGAGAGAGCATGGTAGGTATAGAAAGAGGCGTTACAGGTGGAGCTTTTCTTTTCTTTTCTTTTCTTTTCTTTTCTTTTCTTTTCTTTTCTTTTCTTTTCTTTTCTTTTCTTTTTTTTTTTTCTCTTAATTTCAACTACATTGCTATTCCAGAAGATTGGATTCCTACCCAGGCATTGCTTATATTTTATTGACAAGGCTGTCAGTAAAATAAAAGTTTGCAGTTATCCAATGGAAGTATGCATCCTGTTAGCTGTCATTCACTAGTATTATGTTAGTATAGGTGTTTCAGACAGATAAATCTTTTTTTAGTACAGTTCACTATCATTTTCTCCATGTAGTATACTAGGAATAATACAAACTGTTTATATATGGTCAAATGAAAAACACCATTTATAAACACACTAATGTTTTATGAACCATGTGGAATTTTTAGTTGTCTCATATTCAAAGTCATTTGAATATTTACTATTATTATTACCTGGGAGAAAAGATTCATTATTTAGCAAGTAAATAAATGTCACAGGCTCTCTGGACTAGTAAGTTTGAACCAAGAATTATATGTCTCATTACTTGGAATGCATTGGAAGATGGAGGCTACAAATATATTTGGAACTTCATTTTATAGGAATTTATAGCCCACTAGCACAAATGGTCCAGTATGGAGTTTGTTACATATGATCAATGAAGACATTGACTAAGATTATTTCAACTGAGAAGCAAAATACACTTAAAAGGAACATTGGTATAATGGGATCTTATTGGAGGAATAGTGGAATTAGGACCGTAACATTGTATGTGAGATAAGATTGTGCTCTGTTTGAGTAATTTTCTAGGTGAATATTGCCAGATGTTTCATGAAAAAGTAAGTTTTCTAGGCCAGAATGAATAGATATACTACCAATAGGATAAAGGAGAAGATCGTAGTTAAATTGTCCTAAGGGGCCAGGTTTCATACACTAGGTCTTATTAAACTTTTTCCACTCATGACCCCCTTTAACCTGAGAATTGTTTACATGACACTAGGTATAAGGGAATATAAAATAAATATACAAATCAAATGTTTACTGATAATAAATACAAAAATTTTTGTACAAAATTCTTTGGAAGACATATAATTTTACATCTAAACGTTGAAAGCAAATTTTTATACCAATGAAATGGATTTTTTTGTTTTCTTGTAAAAAAAGAATTAAATCTTGTTGAATATCTGAGGTTGCAGGACACAAAGCAACCTTGATATTTTAGAGTTGATGAATATTTTAAATTTATAATTTCCAATGCTGAGAATGCTATTTTGTATAAATGTATAGTGCCAATGGCAGAAGTATGTTTAAGACCATTTAAGAAATTGTTAGAAATTCTGTCCTAACCCGAAGTCAACATTCTTTTAATGACTTTTGTAAATCTCAAGTTAGCATGCAAACAGCACTTTAAAAAATAAAACCCCCTAACACAATTTTAAATAGCAATTTTCAGCAGCTTATGCATTTTAAAAAATAAAATCCAAAAATATACTAATATAATACTTTCATGCTGAGGGATGGTGGTAGGAAAATATTGTCTGTGTTTTTCATAATTAAACAATTATATTTCTATAATAACAGAAAACTGGATTACAGAAAAATGCTGACATTCATGATACACAATAGTTTTGAATCTGAGACAAAGTGTTTCAGACAGTGTTTGTTGGTGGGGTGTGCTGTGAGGGCATACTCAGTGCCAACTGCACATGTTTTGTGTCCAGAGCCAAGGTAGAAGTGAAATTGCATGGCACAACACTGGCAAGCACTGTGTGGAACACCTTGGATTCATTGTATGCTTGGTTTTGAATACATTTTTGATGGCTGTATTTCAGAAAATTTGCAGTTGCTATTTTTTTCTGGTTCCCCGCATTCAGATATGTGAAGCCACATGGGGTTATGACCCATATTTTAAGACTGTTTCATATGTACAAAATTTTAAGACTGTTTCATATGTACAAAATTCCATTGAAATGGAAAGATTGTTGTCTTATTTCAACCTTTCTTTATATGTAACATTATTGGTGATAGACATGAGTATGTAGGTGATAAATTCAGAATGGCATTGTGGGATTTTAGGTTTTATGGCGAGCTGTAGATCTTACTTAAAAAAATAGGGAAGTCAGTAATGTACTGTGTGGTTGGAGGTATATACAAGATGTCATGTAGCAGAGGTGATTTGAAAGATATTGAATTCAGAAGGGGCTAAAGGAGTTTATCACAAAAATGGGCTTTGTGGGTGAGTTCACATTGGCACATTGAGGAGGCACTGCAGAGACACTTTTAATTTATTTAATTATTTAATTGTTTTGACAATTTATTATTATTATTATTATTATTATTATTATTATTATTATTAGCAACATATTTTGTATGGTTACATCATGTGTTGGTACCCTCTTTTCCCTTGTCCTGACCCCCATTCTTTTGGGGACCCTCAGTATAATTCCCTATGGGGTTGTGGATTATTCATTGTGGGAGGAGTAGTCAGTTAGTTTTGTGGGGAGGAATGCCTCTGGACATGATGTCTCAACCTGTGGCTCTTACAATCTTTCTGAGCCCTCTTCTGCAAAATACCCTGAGCCATGGTGGGTGAGTTTTAAGTCTACTTCAGTGACGAGCTGTTAGGAGCCTCTGGATCTCTGCTTTGGTAAGTGTTGAGTACCCTTAGGGTCTTTCTCCTTCACTCTGGCACTGATTATCAGGTTCAGCATGGAAGCAGTACTCTTGCTCACCTCCCCAATTCCTCTATGGTTTTAGCTGTGGCTGGGTTAAAGTGCTAAGGTTAGTTTATCTCCTCAGGTCTCACTACCTTCTGAAAAGAACAGATTCTCCAATGGAGAGTAAAGTCAGCATAGTTTAAATGAGATAAGCATTATTAATTTAGGGAGAATTTAATGTATGTAACCACTCATTTAGCCAAAGACTAGTGAGAGCCGAACACTGGAGAGCATAATCTTTGTCTCCATAGGATTCTGATCTGGTTCCCAATTCCAGATATGGGTTCCTTTACACTGAGCAGATCTCTTAGCCAATTACAAAGCTATTGGTTACCTACCAAGGCTGTGTGCCATTATTGCACTGGCATGTACATCCTTTCAGGGTGTTTGCTTCTGAGTAGCTTAGACCTCTGGTTGCTCAGACAATTGTTGGCCACTTTTCCCCAGTAGCTCATGTAGTGCTTTTCAGCACTAGATGGGCTAACTGTCTGAGAACTGGCTCTCTTCCAGATTCCAGCCAGGTCTCTCCATGCTCTATGTCAGCAGCAATAGGGTCTTAGCTTTTGCCTCAGGTGGGTAATTAAGTGCTTTGACAGAAAGAAACCTGTCTTGTTTTGCGGGATGTTGTAGGTCTTTCTGATCAGCAGCTCATTGTGAGTAGCAACTGAATTCTGGTACTGGGAGTTACAGGCCAGACACAAAAAAACATTAAGCTTAGTCTTCATCTCCACCCTTTCCAGGGCCCTTCTTTTCAAGTGTTCCCCCTTTGCTATTTTGAGGGTTATATCTTTTAGTCTATCTCCAAAGATAAAGTTTTCTATGGTACCAGTTTATTTTGAATTTAGTTTTATGTTTGTTTTCCCTACCTTCTCCTCACCTCAAACCCTTCCATCCCTATTGTCTTGGACTTCAGTTGCATATCAAATATGTCAGCAACTTGAACTATTCCAGGTTAGGAACTGCAGATAAGTGATACCATGTGGCTTTTGTCTTCCTGTGATTGTGTGAGTTTGCTGAGTATGATGTGTTCCAAGTCTGTTCAATTTTCTACAAATTTAATTGTGCCATTTTTTTCTTAACACTGAGTAGAATTCCATTATATAAATGTACCACAACTTTATTATCTATTCATCCATTGATGGGCACATGGGTTGATTCCAATTCTTAGCTATAATGAATTGAGCAGCTATAAACAAGCATGGAGCATTTAGGATAAATGACCAGTAAGGGAATAACTGGGTCTGTTGGTAGCTCTATACTCATCCTATTCAGGAATCTCCATATTGATTTCTATAGTGGTTATACAAGTTTCCATTCCCACCAACAGGGAATGAGGGTTCCTCTTTCCCCATATTCTCACCAACATTTGCTTTTAGAATTTTTTTAAATGTTCTTTTATATTTATTTGAGAGAGAGAGAGATACAGAATTAGGCAGGGAGAGAGAGAGAGAGAGAGAGAGAGAAGAATGGGTGAGCCAGGCCCTCCAGCCACTGCAAACGAACTCCAGATGCATGCACCCCTTGTGCATCTGGCTTACGTGGGTCCTGGAGAATCGAGCCTCGAACCGTGGTCCTTAGGCTTCATAGGCAAGCGTTTAACCACTAAGCCATCTCTCCAGCCCCTTGCTTTTAGAATTTTAAAAATTTTTTAAAATTATTTTTTATTCATTTTTGGAGAGAGAGATAGAGAGAGATAGACAGAGAGGGAGACAGAAATGGGCGCGCCAGCAGTCTCTCACCTGCTGTGAATGAAATCTAGATGCGTGCGCCCCCTTGTGGTCAAGTGCGGCATTGCTCCCTTGCATCACTTTGCATCTGGCTAAACGTGGGACCTGGAGATTGGAACCGCTGGAGATTGGAACCAGCGTTCTTAGGCTTAGGAGGCAGGCGCCTTAGCTGCTAAGCCATCCCTCCAGCCAGCTTTTAGAATTTTTAATGATAACCATCCTTGCTGAAGTAAGGTGGAATCTCATAGTTGTTGTAATTTGCATTTCCCTAATTGTTAAGGATGTTGAATATTTTCTTAAGCGTTTGTTAGCCATTTTTATTTCTTCCTCTGAGAATTCCCTATTCAGTTTTCTGCCCCATTTTTGGAGTGGGTTGTTTGATTTTTTTATTGTTTAGTTTTTTGAGAGATTCTAGATATTAGGCTTCTCTCAGTGGCATAGCTGGCAAAGATTTTCTCCCATTCAGTGGGTAATCTATTGGTACAGCTTATGGTGTGTTTGTGAAAAAGATTTTTAGCTTTATGAGGTACATTGTTTGAGTGATTATTTAATTTCCTGGGCTACTGGTGTTTTGTTCAGGAAGTCTTTCCTGACTCATATATTGTGGAGAGTGCCTCCCATTCTTTCTTCCAATAGGAGAAGAGTTTCAGGTCTTATACTGAGTTCCTTAATTCATTTAGAATTAATTTTTGTGTATGGTGAGATGAGTGGGTCTAGTTTCTTTTTTCTAAATACAGTTATCCAGTTTGTCTAGCACCATTTGTCGAAAATGCTGTCTATTCTCCAATCTACTTTATTGGCACCCTTTTCAAAGATCAAGTAGCTGTAGTTACTTGACCTAAGGTCTGGGTCTTCAATTCTGTTCCATCTGTCTATGTTTCTGTTTAGATACCAGTACCATGCTCTTTTGTTATTATGGCTTTGTAATATAGCTTTAGATTGGGTATGGTGGTACCTCCAGAGGTGTTTCTGTGGCTGAGGATATGTCTTTATATCAGAAGCCTGCTGGCATTCATTATGTATTTTGTGATAATTTTTTCTATCTCTGTGAAGAATGATGCTGGAATTGTCATTGGTATTGCATTAAATCTGTATATTGCTTTTTGCAGAATTGCCATTTTCACAATAATAATTTTACCTATCCAGGAGCATGGGAGGTCTTTCCATCTTCTCAAGTCATCCTCAATTTCTTCCTGGAACTTTTTTAATGATTTAATTATATAGGTCTTTCACATCCTTGGTTAGTGTTATTCCAGGATATTTTTTGTTGCTATTGAAAATAGGACAGTTTTGCTGATTTCTTTCTTGTATGTTGTCCTTTGTATATAAAAAGGCTGTTGATTTATGTGTGTTGATATTGTATTCTGCCAATTTACTGAAGAAATCAATCACCTTTAGACGTTTTGATATGGAGACTTTCAGGATACTTATGTATAGGATCATGTCATCTGCAAATAGGGCTAACTTAACTTCTTTGTTTCTAATTTGTATCCCTTTTATTTCTTTCTCCTGTCATATTGCTTGGGCTAGTACTTCTAGTACTGTGTTGAAGAGGAATGCTTAGAGTGGGCACCCTTATCTCAATGGGAACTCCTTGAGTCTTTCCCCATTAAGTATTATTTGGTCTTTATATATAGCTTTTATTGTGATGAGTTATAAACTCTCCATGCCTATTCTTTCAAGTATTTTGATCATTAAATGCTGTATTTTGTCAAAGGCTTTTGCTGCACCAATTGAGATGATGATTGATTCTTATAACTAGGTTTATTTATGTGGTGTATTATGTTGACTAACCTCCATATGTTGAACCATCCCTGCATCCCAGGGATGAAACCTACTTGATCAAGGTGGATAATGCTTTTGATGTGTTGTTGAATTCAATTTGCAAGGATTTTGTTCAGGATCTTTGCATCTAAATTCAGGGTTATAGGCCTATAGTTTTCGTTTCTTGTTGTATCTCTGTGTGGTGTTGGTATTAGGGTGCTGCTATCTTTATAAAAAGAGTTGGAGAGGATTTACTGCTCTCTGATTATGTAAAACACTTTGAGAAAAATTGCTTTCAGTTCTGCAATGAAGGTTTGGTAGAATTTGTCTGAGAAGCCAACCAATCCTGGACTTTTCTTTTTTGGGAAGTTTTAAATTACCTTTTCAATCTCTATGGATGTGATAGGTGTGTTTAGGAGATTAATCTGCTCTGAGTATAGTTTTGGTAGGTGGTATGTGGATAAGAATTCATCCATTTCTTCTAGATTATAGAATTTTGTGGAACAGAGGTTTTGAAACCATGTCCTAATTATTCCTCCAATTTCATTGATGTCTGTTGTGACCTCTCCTTTTTCATTTCTGACTTTGATAATTTGAGACTTCTCTTTTCTTTTGCTTGATCAAATTGGCCAGGGGTTTATCAATCTTCTTTATATTTTCAAAAACTAGCTCTTCATTTCATCAATTTTTAAAATTGTTTTCTTAGTTTCCATTCATTAATTTCTGCTCTGATCTTCATTATTTCTTTCCATATGGAGATCTTAGGGTTGGATTTTTTTCCCAATGCCTTTAAGTGTACAGTCAGGTTACTAATTTGGGATCTCTCCATCTTTGTTATGAAGGCATTTAGTTCTAGGAATTTTCCCATTAGGACTGCCTTCATTGTGTCCCATAAGTTTTAGTAGGTTGCGTTTTCATTATCATTCAATTCTAGGAATTTTACAATTTCTTTTTTTTTATTTCTTCCACAATCCATTCATTGTATAAAAGTGTGTTGTTCAGTCTCCAGGAGTTGGCAGAGTTCTTGTCAGTTTCTAGCTTTAAAGCATTGTGATCTGACATAATGGAAGAGTTTATGGAGGAATGATTTATGGGCTAATATGTGATCTATTTTGGAGAAGGTTCCATTGGCTGATGAGAAAAATGTGTGTTCTCTAGTATTGGGGTGGAAAGTTCTGTAAATGTCCATTAGGTCTAGTTGATCTATGGTGTTGTTGAGCTCTATTATTTCCCTGTTGATTTTCTGCTTGTTTGATCTGTCTGTTGATGATAGTGGAGTATTTGAGTCTTTGACTATGATAGTGTTGGCCTTTATTCCTGTTTTCTTGTAAAGTAAGTTTTGTTGTGGTGCACCTGTGTTTGGTGCATACATATTTATGATTTTGATTTCCTCATGTTGGATTGTTACCTTCATGATTAAAAAGTGGACTTCTTTGTCCTTTTTGATCCCTTTTAGTTTGAAGTCTATTTAATCAGATATTAATATAGCAACACCTGATTTTTTCTTATTTCCATTTGCTTGGAATATTATTTTCCATCCTTTCACCTTGAGAAGATGTCTATCTTTAATGGTGAGGTGGGTTTCTTGAAGACAGCAGATAGAATGGTCCATTTTTTGATCCACCTGTTAACTTGTGTCTTTTTATGGATGTGTTAATACTGTTAATGTTTAAGTTTATAACTGTGAAGTTCAATTTAATCCCTGCCATGTTGGGGTGCTGTATGGAGTTTGGTGCTTTCTTATATTTTATGCTTTTTTGAGCCTGCTATAGTTTTTGTTATTGTGATGTTCTTCTTGTAGGTTCTTGAGATTGGCTGTTTGATTCTTCTGTGTGCAATATTCCCTGAAGTATTCAGTATAGGTATGGCTTTGTGTTCATATAATAATAGAGCTGAGTTTTTTCATGGAAACTTTCCCTTCACCATCTATTATGACATATACTTTTTCTGGGTACAGTAGTTTTGCTTGGAAGCCACAGGTTTTTACACTTTGATGTGTTCCATTCCAGGCCTTCTGGCTTTCAGGGTTTCCATTGAGAAATCTGAAGTAATTCTGATGGGATTGCCTTTGTATGTAGTGAGTTGTTTCTCTCTTGTTGCTTTTAGCACTCTCTGTTTTCATCATTAAGAGTTTTAACTATGATGTGCCTTGGAGAGTTTCTTCTTTGGTCTTCTGTGTGGTGTTGTGTGAGCTTCTTATATCTGGATGGGACTCTCTTGTGAGATTTGGAAAATTTTCTTCAATAATTTTGTTGACTATGTCTTCTATGACTCTGGCCTTGATTTACTTTCCTTCTGGTATACCCATGATCCAGATGTTTGGTTGTTTTAGGGTATCCCATAATTCCCCCATATCCTGTTCATATGATTTTTTTTTAACTTAGTAAAGTTTTTGTCCTCCCAATAAATTTCTTCTGTCTTGTCTTCCAGGTCAGAGGTTCTGTCTTCCACATGAGTAACTCTATTACTGAGGGTTTCTAGAGAGCGTTTTAAAAGCTCTACTTGATTTTTAGTTTCTGTTGTGTTACCTTGCATTGGATATATCTTTTTTGAGGTATGATTTCAGTTCAAGAGTTTGAGGTCTGATTTTCTTGATGCTTCTGGGAATTCATTCTTGCATTAAATTAAGTCTTAATTAAGCTTAATGAACTGGTTATTGAGATCTTCCATTTGTTGACTCACCTTTAATTCATTTATTTCTCTATTGAGGCTTCTAAGGTTTTATTCAATTACGTTAAGCCTAGTGTCAAAAGCTGAGTTCTCTAAAAGAGGATTCTGCTCAGTTAATTTATATGATTGTTGGTTTTTTGATGGCTTGCTTCCAGTTCATCAACTCTTTTGATCAGGGACACATTGGTTGTTGTTTTTCATTTTTGGATTCAATTTCTGTATTGTTTCATTGGAGGCTTCCCTTATGGGACTAGGCATCCTTGGTGGAGATCTCAGTTTTCTGAGTTTAATTGTTTTTTTGCATTGTGGTCTACTCATCTTGGGGAATCATTTTATTCTATTGTGTGGGAAGCAAGTATTTGTCCTCATAGAACCATCAGTTGGTGTTTCTGTGTGCACCCTCCAGAGCAGGGGATCCATGAGTTGGAGTTCCAGGGACCCTTCAATCAGGAAGGCAGAGCAAGTGGCCTGCTTCTTCAGCAAGCTCACAGGGTCCAGTGAGACACTGTTTTTTAAGAGTTTCTAGTTCTAAGCCAGGCACGGTGGGTCACTTTTGTAATCCCAGCATGCAAGAAATAATAGTTCTGCTCTGTTACCCTTCATAAGTGGAGATAGCAAATATGAAAATTGTTACATCAGGAATAAGAGACATTATTTTTATTGTAAGTTTAGTTCTTTTTAATCATGCTAATATCTATTTTAATAGAAAACAAGAATCTTGTCTTAGTTTAAGAGGAAGAATTTAAACCTGGCTGAAGTTAGAATCTTAAAAATAAAGTTATCTTCTACCACAATTTGTAAAGTCTGGGTTTTTTCTCAACTTTTTTTCTAGTGTATCGTCAATAACTTTCGTGTTAGTATAATTGAAATCTTGTTTGAATAAAAAGATATTTTATAATGCTGTTTCTTTTAAGTGAAATCTGTAAGCCTACGTTGTTCTAATTACCTGGAAATATTGCTAGCTTTAATTGATTATAACAAGGCAGCTTCCCAGTAATTAGTTTGCAAATTCAAATTTAGTGCCAGAGATGTATTTTCCAACTTTTATGTGGCCATTCTATCTCTAAAAACATATATTTTCTCCCCTGTGAATAGATGTTGAACAACTTTTTTGCTTCCCTCCTATTCAGTCTGTATAGTTACAAACCTGTGTGAACAACAGAGTCTCTCCCTTTTAATACATGGAAAATAGGGAGAAAAGGAATGATGTAGGTTCCAAGATATTTAGACTGGTCAAACTGTTCCAAGGCATTACCACCTGCTGTTTTTAATCATTAATGAGGCTGTCAGTTAGCTCTAATCTGGGAGGTGAACCAAAAGAATGATTTTGAGTTTAATTTAATTTAAAAATCAGCTTATTGAAACAAATCATGCCTGCAGCTCCTAAGAGTCAGGCTGTTGATAAACCAAAGCAAATCAGATGCAGAAGCTGAACTATTATTTATATTCCAAAGTAAGCTATTTTAAACTTGGGGAACTTTTATTATTATCATTACTAGCCAGAAAATTTGACACTTTTAACAGTCATTGCATCCTAGAGACATGATGCATATAAATATCTGTTCTACTTTTTTCTGGAAGAAAGAATGATGCACAAAAGAGCTTAACAGCTGTATTAATGTCAGGACACAAATTGATGGCACAGTCCAGAGTGGAGCTCAAAGTGCAGATTATTTTTCTAGACACAATGCTCATCAAACTGTGCATTTTAGAAAAGTTAAGTAATTATCTGTGAATTGTCTATTTAGCTGGAGTTTTTGCACATTGGATGTTTTTGCTTAGTGGCAAAATGTGTACTCAGAAATACAGTGTCTTTGCACAGAGTGAATTTTAAAGATCTACAGCCAGATCTTAGTTTGTGCCAACTGTCATCCTATAAGGTTTCATTATAGTTCCATGAGCTTTGCCAAACACTTTCAGATTTATAATTGGTCTCAACCAAATTTGAAGGCAAAGAAAACTTTCCTTTTTTGATTCTTGAAAACATTACCTTATTGTTGGGCCCTAGTTTTCTGGAGAGTAGGTGTATCAAATCACAGTAACCTTTTGCTAGCACAGCAAGTGAGCACTTCCTGAATTCAGCTGATAATCAATCTATGCAGCTAATGAGTCTGCAAACAGGCTGAGGGGCTGCAGCTGGTACCAGGAAACCACCATTCCAAACTAACCATCTCTTATTAACCTTTTGGTGTTTCCTTTGTGACGCTAATTAGAGACCCATAAAACTATTTCTCTGAATTTCTGGATTAAAATACAATTTTCAAAGAAACACAGTTCACTTTAAGGATTTTGTTAATACAGTGTTTCCCTTCATGAAGGAAAATGACTGATGTGCCCTTTAAGTAAAGTTTAGGTCATTAATCTGTACTGTTATGTTAATTAAAATGTTGGGGAAAAAAGAAGCTTCTGTAGTTGTATATGTATAAATTTATAATGCTCTCCAGAATCTGGGCCTCAGCTGTTTCAAACAACCTTATATATTGATAGTCAGAAGGTAGCCATTCGTGGACTGTACCCATAACCCATTTACCAGACTGCCTGCGTGTCTTGTGCTTTGGACTGAATTTCTCTTCATTGTTTTAGAGAGGTGAGAGGTATGTTTTGTTTTCTTTCTGTGAGTTGATAAGCCAAGGAATGAGTGTTGTACTTTTATGAGGAGGAAAGATTCTGAAAGTTGAAATGTGTTGGAGCTCAAAATGATAGGTTACCAAATGGGCCTACTCACCATTCCAGTATTCTATATGCATGATGAAGATGGAGGAACAAAATTCCTTGACCCTTCTAGTCCCTTATTCCACTCCCTCTTTGATATTTTTAACACTTGGGAATGTGTGATTACACAAAGATCACTATAAAATGTTGGACTTGTGTGTCCATTTTGTGTTTTTGCTTATCCAGTTTTAGCAACTCTCAATGTTGTATTTCTCTCTCATGTACTCTAAATGATAAAAATATCTAAAATAAGTGATTTACATGGTAAATGATCCTGTGGGACAGAATATCTAGATGAGGAACTGACTGTGCTTTATGTGATATTTTCAAAGCTAGACACCATCTTACTTGATTTAGAAAAGGAGATCTCTGAGAAGAGTAATATTAATGGATGATTCTTCAGAAATTAAGATGCTTATATCAGAAATTCAGGTACAGGACCTAATATTCTACTTGAAACATTACTGAGAGTCCCTTCAGTATCCTAAATTTCCATTATCATCAACACAGCAGGCTTGAATCCTAAAAAGTCTTTGGAATCATTGTGATGAGGAGCACATGCTATAATATATTATTTATCTTTTCTAGCAGCTCAACGTGGTAGACAAGCATAGCCTTTCAAAAAATCAACACAGACATGACATCCATTTAAACTAAGGATTAAAGGAAAAAATATTAGTAGATTGATAAATGTTCCAAAAGTAAGAATGAGGTGATAAGAGAAATGAAGTAAGACACACATATCTATGGTTGAAACAGATGGACAGGATATAATCAAGACTTCTTTTAACACAGGCTATATAGCTATCTCATAGGTAAGCCACAGAGAATTCTGCTACTCAGTGGAGTCTTCCAGAAAGAGTGTCCTATTAATTCCAGTCACAGATATGATGAGCCAGTCCTAATGAGTCAGTACAATTACTTTTCCATTGCCCCATTATCTTCAAGAAAGCAAGCGGAACACCATAGTGGAGAAGAATACAGATGTTGGAATATAACACATCTAAACTCTATGTTAATCATTGATAATTTGATTACAGACCTCTATCAACTAACTAATTCTTTTTAACTCTCAATTTTCTCATTTTAAAATGGAAGAATAATAGAAATTACCTACCAGGATGGTGTGAGATGGTCCAGGTAAGGCACTTGGTATATTTTTTGACACATAGTAGATGCTCAAGACATAGATGGATTTAGTGCACTATCACTTGGTATGCTTTACCCAGACCTTCTGATTGACTTGCTATTATATGTGATCCCTTGAACAGGGAGTAAACATTTAATTTTATAACTAATAGTTCAAACTTCAAGCATCCCATGAAGAGAGAGAATGCATGTGTTCAAATTCATGATAAGTTGTAAATGACTTCTATGTGATTTTTCTTCCAAGCTGGAGATTTGGTAGGGAATGTGGCGAAGATGCTTTCCAGATATTATAGGGAGGAAATGCACAGAAAAGAGATACCAGCAATCTCAAGAGTATGTCCAGAGATATCCAGGTTCAAAGAGCCTGGGACAATTGTTATTTGATTTACTCACTGAAAAATGTTTGATGTTAGAAAACTACCTTCCTTATGCAATCATTTTTCTGAATCAATCAGATTGTGGTTTGAGAAATTGTAGCATGTTCTCCAAAGATTTGGAGAGAGGGCTGGTCTAATACAAATTACAAAATATATCTATGTTTGAACCTTTGTGATGAGGTAAGCATAGCTATGATTTTGTATGGTGGTGTTGATGCTGATGTGAAGGAAAAAAAAAGCATGGCTCAACCCCAATGAACTGCATTGCTCTTGGCTGTTCTCTGTCCCTTATCTCATGTTGCTCTTAAATGGCTAATGGTGGCAGACAGCATTGTGATTCTTTTGTTGTTTTTCCCACCCCATACCTATGCTTCATTAAAAAAATTAATCAGAAAAAGCAATATTTTTCTGTTTTTTTTTCTCTAAAAAGTCATCTGCAAAGAAAGGATTCCTTCGATTCTTTTTTTCTCTTAACAATAGACTGAAAAATCACAGCTTCTATTGAAAGGTCATATCTCCTTGTCATATGAATGAGCTCACACCAGGTCTATAGAGATGCTGTCATCTGAGAAATGGTGGAAATTTCTGTGCCTCTGGATTTCTGCCTTTTTTTTTGTAGCAGAAAAAATGAATTTGTTAATGATTGAAAAAAAACATAAAACCTCAACCACAGGCACTAACAAAGAAAGTTTTAATCTCAGGAGAAAGATAGTCAGATACACAGTTGAGAAATGAAAAAAATAATTCTTCCCTTGCCTTGCTTATAACTGTTTGTCTTATATTAATATAAGGCAGGTGACTCATCCTATGTTATTGAATCTTGGGAACAGTCTGCAATGTTGCAGCATAAAATGCTCTGGCTTGTGAATGACCGTATGCCATGTTCATGTTTATCAATATACAAATGGCAAGGAAGGAGGGGCAAGATGGGTAAATAGAACCATGTGCAATTAGGGATATGCACAAAGGGCCTAGAGCACAGGGATAAGACATCATGGTTTTTAAACAGTCAAATTCATAGTGAAAATAAATTTTTATTCATGCCATGGCCATTATAATTGGAAGTGTACAACTTTTACAGACTTATATATCCAAATCCAGATATTATTTGAAAAATTCTAAGATCATTTCAATTTCTAAAATAATTTTATGCTATGTGGTTCAATGGGAGCTGAGAATTGTAATATTTACTATATTATTTGTTCAATATACAGCTTTGGCTAAGTCACTAACTTCTCAAAATCTCAATGTGTATATTTGTAAGTGGGTTGATGAGCAATGTAGTTACAATCAATGAACAAAGTGACATGTGTTTGTTTGTTACACTTTTATTATAGTATAATATAACTTCCTTCTCTTCCTGGTACTCTCATCTCTGTGTGATCTAGCAACAAGGCCATTGACCTAAGAGTCAGGAGTTTTAGGTTTTCATTATATTCAATAGATTTATATCTGTGACTATCAGAATGTTACTGACTTATGCAGTCTTTGGATTTAGCATCAGCAAAATGGGAGGTATTGGTAGTATTTGCTTTGTAGGGAAGGTTATAAGGATGAAATGAGATGGTAATGCATGTCAGACATTTAGCACAGTGCCTGTTCTATAGTAGGCACTCAAAGCAGAATTGATAAGATGATGCTGATAAGACACTTCCTTTCATTTTCTCTCCTTATCTATGTTACTTTCTCACTTTATAATCATAGGCAAAATTGAAGTCCTACAAGTAGTCTTATTTGGCTAGCAGTTTCTGCTGATCTTTTTTTTTAATTTTGCTTGAAGCTTTTCTTCAATACTGTGCATGTGATTTATACCATGCTAATTTGCATTTTGCCCATTTTTAAAATGCAGAAAGAGTAGGTTGATAATTGTTAAAACCCTCTACTTCTGTGCTCCCCCTATTTTCACATTTTGGGTTCTGAGCACAACATTTGCAAATTCCTGAGCACATACCATTTGCCAATAGATCTGTAATGAGTGCCATATTCAAGTTAACAGATGGTATGGTGTGCTTGCTTTAAGGGGTAATTGCTCTTTCATCTTAATTTCCTCCTTTTGGCAATCATTTGTTGGAAGCTTCTCACTGGCAATGTCATAAAGCTTGGGGTAAAATATCAAGCTGAAATATCAGGTCACTTGTCTATCAAAATATCCTTTTAAACTAAGAACTAGTGAAGTTCTACAAAGGAAGGAGCTTTTAACCCTAATATTGGGAAGCCAAATAAGTCTTAAGGGTACAATGAAATTAATTGTCTGTTCATTCCATCTCCTAGTTGTTAACAGTTTCTGTTTTCCATAAAGATTAAGACAGCTCCTGCTTGGCTAGCAGGTCACACCTCTCAGTTTGTTCTAAACTAACACTCATGTTCTATGTTCTACTGGATGACTTGCAAACTACTTGTTTAATTATAGTTTCTCCCCTCTTCTTCCTTCCTTTGCCTTCTCTCTGTACATGTCTCCCTTGCTGCTTCTTACTTAGTTCTTCTTCTAAGTCTTCCCTTTTCACATAAGCCCAGTTCTACCCTGTAACTTCCCAAGCATATTATTTTTTTTTTCTTTAGCATGGAGATATATTGAATGAGACTGAATATTTTGCTTTGTTGTTCTGAATCAGTCTTTCTTGTTTTCCTTTATTGAAGATTTGCATGGCTTCTTTTTATTTGGTAAAATTAACTTCTGTAGTACTTATTCAGTCTTCCCACACAGGACATAGGAAATCCTCAGTCAACAAGTGCTCACCAATTCATTTCTTTAAATAATATTAAAATGATAGATCCTATTCAACAATGTTTGCTTACAAGGACACTTCTCATCCACCCCAATCTACAGATTCCAGAGGGGAAATGCTTTACTTTAAAAAATCACTCAGATCAGAAGAGAGTGTGTTTGTCCTGGACGTGTCATGTGACCACACGGTATTGTTTTTCCACTTGAAATCATAAAGGCTACTGGGCTGGCAGGAAGGTTTTATCAATGGTATGAAAGTGCTTCCCCCTTCAGCTTGGAAGAGATTTTGCTTAAGGAAAGTACAGCTGAACATAACAGTGATGCCAGAAAGATCAGGGAGTGAGAAGTATTATGAGATGGAAGGAAATAACTGGTGTGCCAAATTAGCACAAGGGGGATGTTTGTTAGTACCATGTATATCTCTAACACTGGCATCTGTATAGTTACTAGCCTTTCCTTTCTTACATTTCCCTCTGAGTTGGCCTGCTGTGTTATCCATGTCACCAGCAATTCCATCATCCACAACACTCCAATTGAATCACAGCTTGAGTCTTCTTGCTTTCCAACTCTAACCCTGCTAGTTTTGTGCTCATATTTGTTTTGAAAACTTTTTCTTTCAAAAGTACCTGATGAAATTCAGTCCTTTGCTTCTGTTTCTCTCTTCATTTTTATATGGATTGTCTTGCATCAAATCATTTTATTCTTTTGTTGTTGTGGCTAAGTACTGATGGATTTTATTTTATCTATTATTTTTTTTCTTGGGCTGTATTCTTGAGCCCATAGCAGCAGTACTTTGTACAATATACTTTTATTTCAAATATTTATTTTAATTCTCATCTCCTCCTTTTACTCAATCCCTTCTTGCCATCATTCTCTTCCTCCGCCAGTATCATCATCATCTATTCAATATCACATGTGTCCTTTTGCCCTTCTACCCCCCCCCTCTTCTAGCCTATCTCTTTATACTTGTTTTTGGTTATGATTCTCCATTAATAGGTTTTATCCATATTTCACCCCTAAACATACATGCTCATTAATATTACAAGCTAAGAGCTGCAAATCAGAAATAGTTTCATTCCTATAGTTTATTATACTACAAGTTTGTTGAGCCTCAGTTATTCTAGGTTGACATTTTGTGTTTTGCATTTGAGACAAAATCTTGCTATATAATACAGACTGGCTTTGTACTCATGATTCTCCTCCTTCAGCCTCCTGAGTGATGATGAGATTACAAGACTGAACCACCATGCCAGACTTTTTGTGTAGTACTGTATGTATGAATTTTGGAGACGCTTATTTCTCAGTGATGACTTAAAAATAATTTCCAGGACTGGAGAGATGGCTTAGCAGTTAAGGTGCTTGCCTGCAAAGCCAAAGGACCCATGTTCACTTATCCAAGACACATGTAAGCTAGATGCACAAGGTGGCACATGTGTCTGGAGTTTGTTTGCTGTGGCTGGAGGCCCTGGAATGCCCATCTCTCTCTCTCTCACACACACACACACTCTCTCTCCATGTCTCTTTCTCTCTCTCAAATAAATAAAAATATTTTTACATATATATATATATATATATATATATATATTACTTATATATTATGCTTGATTTAATATTTATTACTGTATTTCCTATTGTCTTTATTCTTTTTGTTGGCATTTATTTTGTATAAAAATGGCATGAGAATAGGGTATGCAGAACGAGGCATCAAAATTTATATATGAAATAAACCAATGGCATAGGAAGACTGACAACTCTCCCACCAGGGCTATATGTATAAGACAGAATATGCATGAGAAAAACCTATACTATATGAACTTGGAAAAAGTTCACTCATCTTATGTATGATTTTAAAAAAACCTTACTTCCTCTCTTTGGGTCCACAGTTCACTCATATGTATGGTAGAGTTCATATTATAGTGATTTTATATTAATGATTTTCATTATTATAAATATTTGATTTAATGTACTTTAGTTCATTTATCATGAAAATATTATTGGGGAACTGGAAAGCAATTTGACTAAACTTTCCTCTCTATTTTTTTAAAGCAAGGCAGAACAGAAAACCTCTTAGTCTCAAGGTTTTGGGTTATAAAATTACTTCCATTGTTGCAAGAAAAGTGGGTATGAAACATTGGTGAAGTAACTTTTATTAAACATTATGAGAGCCTTCCTCCTCTTTGGTTTTGTTTTGCATGTGTTTAGCTTGACTTGGCTTTCAAGTGTGTCTTTTCATGGAAATGGTTCTTTTTTCTTTGTACACATAATGTGTGTTCTCATCTTCCTCCTCCATTACTGAATCATCCATTTCTGAATAGTTTGCAATTTTCAACTTAATTAGGTCTTTCCCCTAAGTGAAGAACACAGCTGTTTCCCCTCTGATGCTTTGGCAGCTGCTTCTGCTTTTCCCAAAATGGAACGATTAGCTTTTTTCCTTTGATTTCTTAACTGGCCATTAGTTCAGGACTACCAGCCCATCCTGTGTGCTAGAACCTCCAAATCCTACAGCAAGAGTTACTCCTATTTGCCTTTGAGGCCTTTCAGTATTTTGGAATATTAATTCTTATGGTATGTCACAGCGATTAATCCTTTCAAACCCTTTTTACCTTATTATCTCCTATGACTCCATTATTTCACGTTTTGGGGGTGCATGTCTTTGAGGAGAACCTAGCCTGTTGACTATACTGTGATTTTAGTGAAGAGATAGGGTATAATCAATCCTAAATATCTGGGCGTGGTGATGCATGCCTTAAATCCCAGTACTCAGGAGACAGGTGTAGGAGGATTGCTGTGAGTTTGAAACAACCCTGACATGACATAGTGAATGCTAGGTCAGCCTGGGCTAGAGTGCGACCCTACTTTGAAAAACCAAAGGGAAAAAAGGAGCAAAAATAAGCAGTTCTAAATGTATTTTGTAACTGAATGAAATGGGCCTCATGTGTTACATGTTTCTACTTTGATTTTTAAAAGATTTTTTTGTCTATTTTTTTTTTCTATTTTAGTTTTACATGCCTGCGTTTAAAAAGTGATTGCTTGTTTACCCTAGGTACTTTGGAAACTTTGGCTTTGCTTATCTCTCTGCCCTTTAATTTTATGATTCCATTTCAAGTGCTGGAAGTCTGTTATCATATCTTTCCCTTATATTTATGGATATAAAGTAAGCATCTTCTTTCAATTCCAACTCTTTTCTCACATTATGCTCCCTGTTAATCAACCCAAAGCATTCTGCACTATTGGTTTAGTACAGCCTTTCCAAATGTGTGTGGTATAGCTTCTTTTTTGCTTTACATCCCATCTATCTCATTCAATTTAATTCTGCATATTTTGCAGTATAGGCATCTTCTCAATATTTCCTGTCTGAGGTCTATTTTTTAAATTTGAATGCCCTCTGCATGTATATATATTTTCCTCTTGAAGGATGAAATCTGAACCAGAGTGAATTAGCTGTTCCTAGGAGGAAAAGAAAGCAGAGAGAAAGAACAATTTCTCATAGTCGCAGAAGTTGTATGCAAGGGATAGGTCTTGACACAAGTGTTTATACAGTGCTACTATATCTATATGCCTATACCTTCCCCTCTACTTGGGAGTCCTGCCATCCAATATTGTGGTTGGGGCTTCTTAGTTTTCTTCACTATGCTAGCCCTTCCACTCACAGCCTCATGTTTACAGCTTTGATTTGCCTGCTTTCTACTTTCTACATAAACATTCATGTGCTCCATATTTTGTTTATTCAAGGTCCTAATTACCTCAGACAATCTATTAAACAGACTGTTCTTCCCTTCCATTGCAACCAGCATTTGCATCTTAATGTGAACATAATCCAAAATAGTAACAGATAGTGGCATTTGGGTCATCAGTGCAGCTAGTGCAGCTTGACAAGGTGATGTCTTTAAATTGTGGTCTTTCATGGCGTCCTTTCCTTTATCTTCTATCAGTAGAATTCCATGTTCATGGTTAAGGTTAAGGCAGGCTGGGACTTCCTCTCTCCCAAACAGAGCTTTTTCAAGCTATCTGTTTCGAAGATAACAATACCTAATGTATATTGAATTCTCCCCCTGTGCTAAATACTTTCTAGCTAAAATTCCATGTATTTTCTTTTTTTAATCATCTCATCAGTCCCATGAGGTCATTTCTATTAGTCTTGTCTTATGGAAGGTAAAGAAACCCAGCAAGGCATGGTTAATTTAAATAACTTCCATAGGACTGGACTGTAAAGTCTTAGAAATTGGGACTGAAAAGCAGTCTTGCCCCAAACTCAAAAGTCTTAGAACCTTTGCTACACTGCCTTTAGGAGAGGTAGGGTGCCCTGTGAACAAGTGCACATCAAGGGGAGGAGCTGTATTTGGTTGAGGTGCATGGGACTAAGCTTCCCTTGATGAAGAGCCCATTAAGTCTTGAGTGGCTCCAATGAATCTGGCTGAGGCCTCATCCGTCCTTGAAAAAAGATTTGGACAGTGTTGTAGCAGAAAACTCTGCCTTTCTTGTTTATATCCCCAAAGTTAGAGATACTACAGACTTTCCTCAACAGTCTCTGTAGCTTTAGTCTCTCGGTCGAGATGTCCTTCGAATATCTATGACCAAGTTTACTCCCTTTCTTTACTTTAGGAGCTGAGAGGGCTGAGGTGGGTGCTCTCTTTGGTGTTGGTGAGCAGGAGGATGAGATATGCCAGACAGGGATGCCATCAAAAGGAGAACAGGCTCACCCACTCCCTTGAGGGCCACACTGCCTAGAAACCCTGATTCATTTTAGTCATTCACTATAATTCATTTTTTAAGGTAGTGATATAGTGAATTGTTTTCTGAAGTGGGTGGTCACGTTTCTCTTTTTGTTTTCCTTCTTGACTAAGCTCTTATTGGCTGCTGCTTGTTTACTAGCAGAAAGGAAGCTTCACACCTGTGGACTGCTGCAATCATGGCAATGAATATTATGTTCAGAAGGGGAGCATTTATGCTCTTTCCCAGTAGCCCTTACCATGACACTGAGAATTTAAAACATTCATATATTTTTCTTCCAATAAGTAGGATTGAATTCAGAACAGAGCAGGGAGCGTTCTCAGTCTTCTTTGCATGATTTTCAGGGTCTGCACAGTTCCAGCTGTGTAAACATGATTGCAGAACTTAGGTATTGTCTAGTTGGGAAGGATTGCAATTTGGGAGAGGCACACCATGACTGGGATGGAGCCAGACATTCTTCCACCCACTTTAGTCCACACCCTGCGGGATCAGCTTGCTCAGCTCCTAGAGGCAGAACTGAAGATGGGGCAGCTGGAGTTAATTATACTGTTTTATAGCTTCTTATCAGTAGGGGATAAGAACTAGGCAAGGGTTAGGAAAATCAAAAATCATGATTCTGCAGTCATGGCAGTAGGAAACAAAGAAATAGAAGACAATGGACAAAATAAGGAAATGTAAAATATTAACATGGGACAAGAAAAACACATAATATCTCAAAAATTGTAGCTGAAGTTACATGACATTTCATTCTCTTTGTAGTGACTGAAAATAAAGGTAGGGTAAAAGTGTGTTGATTAGAGATATTTTCTGTTTTAACTGATATCTGGACTCAGCTTTGTTCTTGAGATTTGTTTAAATTATGAATAGCTAAATAATGCTAAAGATCTCTAACATGTGAGCATTATTATTATGGAAGTATATGTGATTTTCCATAGCAAATACACATATATGGATTATCCAATTTCTTTTCTCCTACTCCTACTTACAATTAAGTACAAAGTTGGCTCTTGTCATTTTAATAGTCTAGGATCTAGTAATTGAAGAATCACATGGACGGGTACACACACACACACTCCTGACTTCTACATTATGAAATCTCTGACGAGATAGTAGAGTTTGTTTGATGTAATGCCTTAGATTTTCCAGCTTATTTGAGTGGTGGACTCATAGCTAACATGAAGGTAGTTAGTAATTGGCTTCCCCTGGATGTGAATTTTAGGACATGGTTGTGGTAAGGGAAGAAACCAAAGCATTATATTTTCAGTTCTCTGAAGTGCTGTTTCATTGCATAACCCATCAGTGATATTCATTCTTGATAAAACTGGTATTGAAAAACCATTTTTCAGAAGATCTCACTTCAAAGCAGTGCCTCTGAGAATATTATTTTATGGGAATGGAAGCTCTGTATTAAGAAAAAATACTGGATTGATGGAGCACTGAGTTTGAAACATAGGGAAAGTATTCAAAAGTAGAAAGCGAAGAAAATTCAATAAATTACCCTTGATACAACACTGTAATGTCAGGGAGATAAGAGACTCACTAGTGAACTTGACACACACATACATTCTTTTTTGTCCCCCACTGGCTGAGAGAGCCTGAGGAGGCAGAAGCATGCCTCTAGAGTGCCAGCAGGGAATACAAAGGCCCTGCCATCTTCCATTATATTCAACTGGAATGGGGGAAGTCCTGTCAATACTGCCATGTGTTCTCCCTGGAACTTCAGACTGAGATTCCTATTAATGCTTTGCTGCATGTTGTAATTGTAGCATGTGCAGAGCATCCCATAGCACTTAGCTGGTGGATGCCTGTCTGAATCATTAGGTGCGAGCATTATGGGTGCCATAACAACATTGGAATCCCTGCAACTAAAAAGGAAACGCATTTGGCTTGTACTTCATCCACAATCACTTACACTTAAGCTATTGATAGTTGATTGGGATCTGTAGACTGCTGAGCTTGTGTCGTGGGATTTCTAAGCATACTTGATGGGAGGAACAGTCAGGGAGGCTTTATTTTGGCAAGCTGTGGTTCCCATTAGTCAAACTGACTGTATCTGACACTAGAGATTTCAATTCACCAAGATGAAGCTTACTTCTCTAGGCTTTGGCTGATGGCCCAATGATCTTGACGTGAAGTACAAGAGAGAAACAGAGTGACATTATATTGTGGGTTTCCAATGAACAAATAGTTGAATGCTTTACTGAATATCCTGTTAGGTTTGTTTTTTGACAGATATAAAATTCATGATGGTTTTGTATAATTAAAGGGCATTAAAACTTAAAAAATTATTATGCTAACCACTCCTTCTCCTAAGAGGGAAATAAAGGGTTCTTTTATAGGGTGTGCAAACTATGTAATTGTACAGTTAATATTCCTGTCCTGCTTTTTTCCTTGGAGGGGGTGCTGGTAACCTAGACTGCTAAGGACATTCCAGACACAGCTGTTTCTAATAATAGTAGGGCCTCACAGAACAGCCAGGCTTACTCTGAGGGTTCTTTAGTGGGAAGGAGGAAATGCCCTCAGAGAACATGCTGTTTCCATATTGGTGAGTTTCCTGTCAGACAATTGCCCATTGCTATTGTCCTGGATTTCCGCACTGTGGCTTTCATGGAGGTAGGAATTTTTAAGTATAAAGATTTGCTGTGATGAAGACAGCACACAAAACAGAGGGAAGAGCAACAAGGTCTGAGAGAGAGACCAGAAGATGAATGGATATTTTGGTCATGGCAGAGATGAGCTGAACATTATGGAACAGAGACAAGAAAGATGAGAAGAGGAAAGGAATTCATTCATGAAAGCACTTTTTATTTATAGGTTGTAATAAAAGGGTCATTGAGCAGTAGAGACTTCCTTTATGCAATGTCTATGACTATGCTGAAATTTTGTAAAGGTGTATCTGCCTTAAATTCACTGAGGTAACTGATATCATGCATTTCATGGATTGCTCTAACTAGTGCATAATCATTTTACTCTTAGCCTTCCCTGGACAATCTGTGGGATGAGTCCTAGAGAAAGTAAATAGAACAGATGGAAGATTTAATCTGAGGAGAATTCAAGAGCTTCCATGAACAAAAGCTAGATGTGAGAATGTGAACATCCTCTTTAACTTTATTTTGTTGTTTATTTTTATTTTTTGAGACAGAGAGAACCTTATTATATATCCCAGGCTGGTTTTGAACTTGCAAGCCTCTAGCCTCCTCTGATTAAGTGCTTGAATTTTAGGTGTGTGCTACCATGTCCAGCCACATTTGCTTTCTAAATAACCTATTTGACAGCTACGTTCAAAATGTCTGGTTTCTTCATAGTTTCTACATAATTTTTAAAACATTTGGAGAATTTGACTAATTTCGTTTTACAATGAATGTTGATGTGTGTTAAAGATATCATCTGGACAGTCTTTGCCTAGTTGGGTGGTAAGAAGAAAGGCCAGCTCTTATGTCAATCTTTATTCCCTCTGTAAACACACAGGACCAGAAGGAAAGGTTGTTTTTAAAAGACTATGAAGTCCAGAAAACAAGCTATTGTTTTCATGGTGCTGAACAGCACAAAACACTTCTCAAGCACTGTTTTCATGTTTAATCACATTTTCTGTTTTGCAAAGAATTTGACTAATTTCAACCAGTTAGTTTTTCAACTTTTGTCCTGTTAAAATCACTACTCATGAGTGGTTCCTTTGTTGCAATATTGCTGATCTCCTATATTGGAATTATCAGCACAGTATTAAAAATATCAAAATCTATGGGCTGGTACGATTGCTCAGTGGTTAAGGCATTTGTCTGCAAAGCCTAATTATCCAGGTTCAATTCCCAAGTACCCACTTAAAGCCAGGTGTACAAAATGGTACATGCATCTGTAGTTTGTTTACAATGGCTACAGAACCTGGCATGCCATTCTCTCTCTGTTTGTGTCTCTTCTCTCTATCTCTCTCTACTTGCAAATAAATAAAATATTTTAAAAAAACTCTAGAATAAATAGGGTAAAGATTCCACAGGAGAAACTAATCATCTGCCAGTGTCCTTGTTTGTTAGCATCCTATAAGGATTTTATATGGGAGGGACTGGCGAGATTGCTCATTGGTTTAAAGACCTTGCTTGTGAAGCCTACCATCCCGGGTTCAGTTCTCTAGCCACCCATGTAAAGCCAGATGAAAAAAGTGGCACAAGAGTCTAATGTTCATTTGTAGTGGCAAGAGGCCCTGGTGTGCCCTCCCCATAAATACATAAATTTTAAGAACAAAAGCATAGTATAAAGGAAGCTGATTAGCATTACAACTCAGTGTGATGAGAGAGAGACAGAGAGACAGATTAGCAACAGAAAGCTCTTTGAACACCAGCAGGATTAAAAAAAAAATTAGTTTGCATATACCCCACTCTTTTTTTCCCAGTGTCTGCAGATCAACCCACTGGACAATGGCTGTCAGGATATATAAAGTACTTGTGCCACGTCTTAATATATGAGCAAATGATGATCCTTAGCTCTTTAGTTGGATACTGTTTGCATGTTACTAAGGCTGATTAACTTATTTCAACTGTGGTTTTAATAATAAACCAGATTATTTGCTGTTCACTGATAGAAGCAAATAAAAGATTGCAAAGTGGAATTAAGGGGATAAGAAAGCTCTAAGGTCCAAGAAGCCCTTTTTCTTTAATTAATAATTTCAGTTTACTCCTAGAATATTTTTATGCTACTACCCAACATCTTATATTAAACAAGTCTGCACCTTCCCTCTTGGAACTGCCAAACCAGAATCTCAGACAATGAATATCATGGTGGCTTGGATGAAGCTTCCAAGTTTTTACTCCTAGTGTTGTCTTGTTTTCTGTAGACAGAACTAGATTCTTCAGGGCTTCTCCTGCCACAGCTTGGTATTCCATCATTAGCCCCATGTTCCATAGACCCAGTCACAAAAGAAAGGCATTTAACCAACAAATGGCAAATTCAATAAAAGTGGAGTTCAGGAGATGGAACGTTTTGGAAAAATATACCCCAAGGATATAAAGGTACATGGTCTGCAGATGGCCTGAGTATTTAGATTTTTTTATTTGTTCCATTGTTTTAATATATGAATAGAAATGATTGTTAAGGACTAGTGCTGGTTGTAATGAGAGGAGAGAGAGAGAGAGAGAGAGAGAGAGAGAGAGAGAGAGAGAGAGAGAGATAATGATTTTGTGGCCACTGTCCAGACTTACAATGCATTGTTTTCTGCATAGATTTTTCTAGAGCTGTGTCAGAATGTTTTAACTTAGGCAATTTCCACCCAAGATCCTTCTGCTACTCTTCTAGGCAAAGGTTTGAGCCAACCCAGGAAAATCCCTTACACTGTGGCCCAAATCCATCCATGGTTTCAAGACATCTCTAATGCTTATATAATGGTCATTCTCCTCATCAATGATGAGCTGGGAAAGTGGGAGGCAAGATGGTTAGACTGAAACACCCATGTGTTAATTATAATGTGCAATTTCTTCTTAGTAAGAGCATTGGATAAATGTAGGGTGCCTTTACATTATCAGGTTTCTTCAAAGGATAGATGAATTGGCCTCTGTTCTGAATTTGTATAATTGCTTTTGAGGCAGCACCTGATAGCATTCAAAGTTCTTTCCTCTACTTGAATGATTAAGTGGACAACACACAAAGAATAATTCTATGTACTTTTAAAGATGAGCAGAAGAATAAAACAGCATTATCCATGAACGATGGATAATGACAAGTAAACATAGAAGGTGGTGTCTGATCCCTTCAGCTTTAGTATTCATTTTTCATAGGTATTATTCATACATTCCAGCACAAATGTTAGGCCTGCACACCAGCGACACATGTGCATTTAATTTTAAGTTGATTTCTACTAGTTTTGCAAACAAAGATTTATTGGATTGAATGTGTGTCTCTCCCTCTATTGCTTTTCATTTTCATACACTGGTTTCTATATTTTTCACATAATTTCCATCATGTTCCCTGTCTCTCTTTACCAACGATTTTACTCTCTCTTTTTCTTTCTCATCTTTCTTTCTCTGTCACTGCCTTTCTCTGATTTATAAAATGGAAAACTGATATTTGAATAGATTTCCCTAAGGCAATCAATTTACTTTTAATTTGTCTGGAACTAAGCTTTTCTTTGTTGCAATGAAAAAGGGTTGAAACTGTTATAAAATTTATTAGCTTGCAGGAAGATATTTGAAATGAATTTTTTTTTAATGATTGTGCTGTTTGCTGTAGCCAGAAGCAGTCATCACACTATAGAATTCCAGATGGTCGCTAACATTACACTGAACCATCAGGAACAATGGGAGGAGGATATTCTACCAGGCTTCTGTTAGTAACAATTTATTCTGGGTAGTTAATAGGCAGTCAATAGTCCCTTAACTTTACTGTTTGCTTTTAGTGACCACATCTAGCAATTACAACTCAGCCAATGACAGGATACACTATTTCTTTGATCCAATACAAGACACAGTGATTGGCTTGCTGAGCTAATTTTTATTTTTTCAAAGTCAAGGAAGTGATTGGAGAATTACTAATGTCATTTCTTAGCTTCCCCACCCAGTCTCATGAACATTTTTGGCATTCAGAAATCTCTAAGGAATCTAAAAGTCATTCATTGACTCATGACTAGTATTGTGCATTCTACAAAACTGAGTGTTCGGGGATTTAACTGAAATAAGTGCCAGTTCCTGTTAAGGGGAACACTAGCTGCTGGGTGCTTTTCCCCCCTTCAACATTAAATTTTCATTTTAAAAAAGCAACTCATTTTTGGCAGTGCTGGGGATTGAACCCAGGCAAGCATTTTTGTCATCAAGCTACAGCCCCTGCTATAAGGAGACATTTTCTTCCTACCAACAAACTAGTCTATTCTTGCTTTCTATGCCAGCATTTCTCATGTCATCCTTACAATGTGTTTGTTCTTTCAGACAACTAGAAGCTCAAACCCATTACAAAAGTACTTTTTTTTTTTGGGTTTTTCGAGGTAGGGTCTCACTTTAGCTCAGGCTGACCTGGAATTCACTATGTAGTCTCAGGGTGGCCTCAAACTCACAGCGATCCTCCTACCTCTGCCTCCCGAGTGCTGGGATTAAAGGCGTGCACCACCACACCTGGCCAAAAGTACTTTTTAAAGCTGATAATGTGTTAGCAGTTTGCCTGTTTTCTAGGAAAGAGTGTAACCAAATTTTAGATATATTTAGATTCAGAGTTACTTTCAAATATAAAGAATATCTTCATTGCAGCATAATTACCTGTAGAATACATGAAATGAAATGACTGTTTTAAATCTACCGAAAAGTCAAACAACTGGTTTGAGTTCTTCAGAGAACTGACTAGGTATTGCAATTATCCTACTGACATGGGCCAATAGACTTAATTCTGTGAGATCATACAATGAAAATCTTGAAAATAGTTTTATCTTGCTTAGATTTGCAGTTTCTTAGAGCTCCTCATTTTAGGGAACATTTCAATGGTCTTCTGTGTCACCTTATATTTTATCTATAAATCTGCCTTTTCAAATAGTTTCTAAGCACCTAGATGAAGTTCTGCACTTTGTCACATAATTTTCTTCATCACAGTAGCCAAAACACAAAGATTCCAGTCTGTTCAATGTCTGGTTATCTCAGTCACTGTCAGCACCTCTTATTTCTCATTCTCAATTTTCCCAGTCCCTCTTTGCTTCATTTCCTTGCTCCCCATGCATCAGCACAAATGATTTATACTTATACACATCTTGAAATCTCTTCTTTATGGATTGAATTGAATTGAGCACCAGTACAAAAATGAAAACTCCAGGAACTATTGTGATTGCCCAAATTGCAACTTAGACTGTATGAATGTACATGCCCCGCTATCATCTATCATAAATATTAAATTCTCAAGCACTTATACTTGAATATGTTTTAACTTTGTCTCTTTGACCAGCTCAGCACTAAAAATTCCATTGAAGATAATTCAATTGCTCTGAATTCTGAAAGGAGCATTTTTTTAAATCTATCTCCATGTTGCATTGAGAGTAAGTGAATTTCATGTGCATAGACTGTGAATGAGTAGAAAGGCCTATGTACCATTTGAAGTCAAAGGCTGAATATTGGGTGGCACTTGCTAACTGATGTTGATTTGTCAAATGGTCTAGGAAAAGGTTGGGTTGGGATTCATCAATCTTTTCAGCTGCCTTCCCTATTTCAAGTCAAAACCAAATGTTTCAGAATTCTTGCTGTTGTTAGCCATCCTGAAAATATCATGAGCTGTTTGTTAGGGCTAGTTAGTTTTCCTTTGCCCAGCTTCTGTCTTTTAGAAACATCACTTTGCCATTTGCATTAACTTTGTTCACACACCTCATTCCCAGGCTTTAACATTCCTAAGGCAACCCTAACACAAATTGTACCAGGTCTTTTTCCCCTCATTAATTTTGGGTCTCCTTCACCCAGGGCTCTGATAAATGGCCAAGGAAAATAGATTATTTCAATTTGATAATGAAGTCTCTTATTATAATAGCATTTCTTAATGCATGTACTCATATAATTGAAAAATGTGGAAAGTTTCTCCATGTGACATGGACTAGTTTTAGGATAACACCTTTTGACATTTGTCAAATGACAGCACATAGGTATTTTAAATGCCAATCACTGCTTCTGTTTACTGTCTGTCAAAGCAGAGTGATGTAGTAAGGGAGGGAATGCTAAAAAGTAGGCAGCTAGGGAACAGGAGAATAAAATAAAAGATTTAGGGTGGAAGAATACTGGTTAAAAACATGCTGAAAGAAAGAGAAGAAGGGAATAAGAGACAAGTAGCTGTTTGTAGTGTAAATTGTGATGTGTGTTTCATTATCATTAGACTGGCTACAGAAGAGTTTAGTGTAATTAGCTCATAAGTTTATAAAATATGTCAGCCTTCACCAATGTTCCATTGGATGTTTTACAGATTGAATTCCGTAATTTATGGCTAAAATTTTACTTTACAAAGTGAGCATAACACCACTTTGATTAAGTCCTCACTCAATTTTTCCTAGATGATTAACAGATATTTTTCACATGGTATCTGAACATTGAAGCAAAGCCAAGTTCTTAAGAAAGAGACCAACCAAAGTGAACATGGAATGTCCCAAGCCTAGTGCTCCCTTTTTTTCTCCTTTTTTCCATATCTGCCCTTCGTCCCTTCCCCCTCCCTCCCTTCATTCCTTTTCCTTGTTCAGTTATGTTGGGGTCCCTCCTAGGGCCAGCCCAGGAGGGATGGCAGGGTCTCCACCGAGTAGGGGGTGAGAGGCACAGAGTCATGACACAGACGCTGGGAGTTGGGTGGAAGCAGGCAGAGGGCAAGCTGCTGCAAACTCATTTATTCAAGGAAGTGTAGGGGGTTTAAAGGGCTTGGCTGGCCAATCATTGTATGTGGTGGTCCCCTTCTTGTGACCAATGACAGCCTGTCTCCAGGCAGATCATCTCGCAGCAGGTTTCTCACGAGTATGGGACTGTAGCTGGTGTCACGTCAGGACTGTGCAGAATGGCACGTCCACAAAAGCCACTTCCTGGTTTCTTCTGGCATGTGGTCTGGCTAGGGCCCAACCTGCATTGTGCCATTCATATCCTCCTTTTTGTTTTTATTATTGGTGACCCTGAGAGGTATGGTTCTTTGCCAAGCCAGTGTTGACCCTAGGCCCCAAGGGATCATCACATGTGACGGTGCCTGTCTTAGGTTGCCCCATCTCATGGGGTCTTACCCGTCATTGACTACCCTCCATCCTGGTGAGAAAACCCGAGGGGTGTGGCCTGGTTTCTTTTAGCATGCGGTCTGGCTAGGGCCTGACCTGCATTGTGCCATACACAGTTATATATAGAGATAGATAGATAGAGGTAGGATATGTGCTCTTTCTCCTGTTTCTGCATGACTTAAAGCATTGTTAGGAACTCTTTTCTGGATAATGCTTTCTTTTGGTAAACACTAGCATATTTGATTGGAGCATTAGTTTTGTTATGAAGCCCTATGCTAGTTTCACTAGTATTTTATTTTTTTAACTTTTATTTTTATTTATTTATTTGAGATAGAGAAAGAGACAGAGACAGGGAGAGAGGGGCAGGAAGAGGGAGAATGGGCACACCAGGGCATCCAGCCTCTGCAAACAAACTCTAGACGCATGCATCACCTTGTAGCATCTGGCTTACGTGGGTCATGGGGAATCGAACCTAGGTCCTTTGGCTTTGCAGGTAATTGACTTCACCACTAAGCCATCTCTCTAGCCCCCTTCAGAAGTATTTTAATGAATGTTTACAGAAAACATGTCTAAACACTAATCTTATGTCATAATTTTATTTTATACTTGACAGGAATTAACAATCTATTTGATTAATAAACAAAAAATGGTTGGTATTTGAAAAACTCATTCAGTTTTCAGGCTACACCTTTCTGTTTCTTGGGTTCTTAATTTACCATAGTACAGGACCGGTTAGCTATTATTGGGATAGGAAACATCCTGGTTGAAGCAACTACATTTTCAACTGGACATCAATGCATATTAGATTTCTTTTAGATTTACATATAGTATGCAGAAAACCATTCAGAGGTGCTTGTCACTTCACTATTGTTTCTCAATTTTTATGGTTATTGCCTTTGACAAAGTGACTCAGATTACTTTGTGGGTTTATACACTTCTTTTATTAGATAGGACCATTATTTCCAATTTTAGGAGTATCAGTGACATAGTTTCTGAGTTATTAAGATTCTTTGTTCTTTCTGTACCTTTTATGTTCCATTAAGTTAAACAGTTATTGACTATTTATTAGACCCTTTGCTAGTTTCAGTGGGTAGAAAAAAAAAAAAAAACAAGACAGGCATATTATTCAGGACCTCAGAAAAGCTAACAAAGAATATAGACCTTAAATAAGTAATTACAACTGTGATATGTGCTATGAAAGGGAAGTGCTATGAGGCCATCTTAGTCTACAGAATCAGGCCAAGACTTTATGAAGAAATGAAATGAAAGTGGGGATTTTAGGGATAGTCTATATGTCATGAATTGTCTTCATCTATTGTTAATAAAGACTTGTCTCTTATTAATTAGAAGGGTTCTATTTTGCCTCTTCTATGAGGAGTTAGAGTTGGTGAGGTGGCTTTGTATTTTTAGCACTCCAAAGCCTTTATATCTTTTAATTTTTCCACACATAAGCACTTGACTTTTTTTTTGTAAGGCAACCCAACAGACTTGCCTTTTTATCAAGAGTGAGAGTGTGTGTGTGTGTGAGAGAGAGAGAGAGAGAGAGAGAGAGAGAGAGAGAGAAAAAGAGAGGAGAATTAGCACACCAGGGCCTCCAGCCACTGCAATCGAACTCCAGACATGTGTGCCCGCTTATGCACATGTGTGATCCTGAGTGCTTGTGTCACTTTGTGCATCTGTCTTATGTGGGACCTGGAGAGTCGAACTTGAGTCCTTAGGCTTTGCAAGCAAGCACCTTAACCTCCAAGCTGTCTTTCCAGCCCAGCACATGACTTTTGTCCTCAGAGTTGTGTCTGTAGTAAGATGGATGTTGCAACTATGACTACTATGATTCTGTCCCAGACAGGATAAAGCAAGAAAAAATAAGCACAAAACAGTCTCACAGATAGTTCAATTAACCTTCAAGAAGTTTGCTTGACAACCTTCCTTCATAGTGTTACATGATCATTCCTGTCTGAAAGGAAGGCCAATAAATGTGTTTTTCAAAGCTGAGCACATCTTATGCCTAGTGGAAGTGGGCTCCATTTCTGATTGTAAAGATATTTTATAGGCAATTACTTGTCTCTGCTTCATATAAGTAAGAGTTAGGCAGGTCAAATGGATACTCTTCAAGACTTATGTTTTCATGATTAGGTACATGTGATCAATGTTAATGAGCACTTAACTTCTTTGTCATCATTGTCACAGTGACTTCCTTTATACCTTACCAACTGTACTGTGTTGCGGCACAGATTGTCTTCTTCATGGCAAATGCAGACTAAGTTAAGTAGGTATGTAAAGGTACAATGGAAGAATGTTTTCTGACTTACTTAAATTATTTGTACATTGTGTTCTTTTGTCTACTTAGAAGTAGCCATCAATTTGAACTTGCAGTAATGGGAGGTCACTTTAAATTTTCCTTTCTGTTTTGCTGGTTGCAGATGACTTATGAAAAGGTAACACATAACTTTTATAATTATAGCCACAACTATTTAATTTTGTACTTTTGTCACTGACATCTTAGAGATAATACAACCATTCTCTGAATCATAATAAAGGACTAGAAGCATTATTGGACATACTTATTCATTGTGACTGTACATCTGTATAGACCCAACAGATCTTTTTGGCTTCTCTATTCTTTCAGAACTTTGAAAGTACTTGCAAAGCCTGAGATGGGATTTTCCTCATTTTCTTCTTAGGCCAAAGATAGATTCTGGTGTGTAAGCATGTTGAAGAGATAGTGGTTTCATGTCCCAGGGATGTTAGTAATTACTGGCCAAAATTTTGGTATTATTTGCACAAAATAAAATATTCTGTTATTTTTGTATTTTAATTACTTCCTTATTCATTATGGCTTAGTCATTATTGTCTGTTATGCCTCCGATACCACATAAGACTGATGCTTCTATTTAAGATTTATTATTTATTTATTGCTGGAAGTTTTAAAAATCTCTCACTGAAGTGCCTAATAACAACTGAGGTCAAAAATAGTTATTACAATGTAGATTAATGAGGCTTAAACTTTTCTTTATATTTTGGTTTTGTTCTAAAATATCCCAGTCTGTTTTGAACTAAGGACTTCCTTAACATCAAGGACCAAATTTATGCACTCACTTAGTATTTATTTTTCTCATATGAAAATCCTAGGGATACCTTCATAACTAGGAAAGGCCCATTGGGAAATTGATCAGTCAACCATGATCATGTCTATGTTTCAATCCAAAAACGTTTCCTTCATTCATTTGTAATGGTAATGTGTTTGAATTATCACAACTTTGTGAAACTTTTGGCTTCTCACATTTGCTTTGCATAGATCCAGGTCAGTACTTTCAAATAAAGAGGTAACAACGTATCCAGTCATAAAGAGGCTCGTGAGAAAAATCTTACTTAACAGCAAATTAATAAGTTATTAGTTTACCTCTGTTCAAGCAGAAACAAACATCTTGACAATTTATTTATGATGATATAAAATGGCTCCTCTCTAGTCACACACATCCATTCACAGCTGCTATACTATATGCTGATAGGTACATATTTTTTGCCATTATTATAAAATTCTAGAAATAATCTCTTTGATGCTGCTTCTCTTTTTAAAATAAACTCTGTCTTTATTGACATTATTAAGAGTTTTTCCTGAAATTCTCACTTTTAACACCTGTATTAATCTTGTTTTCTCTCATATACAAAATAGGATAAATACTTTAAAGTTATAGATTTCATTTTAATTATATTCTCACAAATATCACAAATAGCTGTTTGAATCCAAAAGTGATAAATAGCAAATCATTATCACTGGCAACTCCTAAAGAAAATATAAGTATCTGGTTTAATCCCCACAGTGAGACATTGTGAGTACATGATTCTCTTAGATTTGAATCTTCTCACATTCCTTCTGTTCTGCCCATTTTTGCTGGGTTCCCAGGGATACTCATTGTGATTTATAGGAATGGAAGTCAGTTCCCCCACTTTAACTTCTTTTTTAAAATGTATTTATATTTTTATTTATATTATTTTGATTTTACATTCATAGTAAAGGTTCCATTGTCCTCCTCCCTGTCCTCCCTCTTTCAAAGGGACCCTTGTCAATGGGGAATGTGGGTCAAGCATTGTGAGGTTAGTTAAGAGTTCTGGGGGGTTGGCCCCAGTCTCTGTGCATAATGCCCCAACTATGACTCTAACAATCTTTCCGCCCCCTCTTCCACAAGTTTCCCTGAGCCACATTGGGGTCATTTTAGTTCTGCTTCAGTGATGCGGTTTCGGGAGCCTCTCTGTCTCTGGATATCTGGCTTAGTTGGAGTTGGATGTTTTCTGTGTTTATCTCCTTCGGCCTTTTGCTGGTGTCATGATTGCCATGAATACTGAACTCTTGCCCTTCCCCTGTGTTGTTCTATGGTTTCAGCTGGGGCCCTGGTGAGGTGTGGTTAGCTGATCCTCCCTTCAGGTTTGATGTCCACCTGAAAAAAGATAAGCAAATTCTCCATCAGAGAGAAAAGTTAGTACTAGGTAGAAGGGATGACCATCTATGTTTTGGAGGGAAATTTATATGCGTTGGCTCTCTTCTAGCCCACATTTGGTGGTATCTTGATCTTGGAGACTGAGCTCATTTTTTGTACCTGGTTTTGACTTATTTCCCAGTTCCAGCAATGAGTTCCATTCCACTGAATGCTCATACAAGTGCAGTAGTGGCAATCAGCCATGGTGGGTAACAAACTGCTCTTGATTTGGCTTTAACTCTTTTAGTCTCTAACCCCTACACACATATTAGTTATTTATGGTTATGGTTATTACTTAGAAGTCATGAGATACACCTCAGAAGTTATGGAAAAGCAGAAAAATCTTGTTGGGTAACCTTGAAGATATAAATTCTATTTTAAATTGTCATATTTAGATGAACCCCATTAAAGGTTGTACAACTATTCCACTCAAGTGTTTCCATCTACACAAAGTAATAAGTACATGTAGGTCCTGGTATATTTTTATTGCTTTGATGTTTCTGCCCTCCCAGAATATATGCATGACCCTTCACCAAAGAATGAGGGATAAGAGTACCTTGCTCGCCAAGCCCATTTACCAGTTAAAACCAATCAAGAGAACACAAAAAAGTCACATAAAAATAGAAATACAAGTGCACAAGGCAGATGTGTTATATATAGACTCATTTCAGGGAAAACACTGAACTACAGGCTTCTTACTCTTTCAAAACTGCAGTCACAGCAGACATTTCCAATTTTTCTTACTCTTCTTTTATCTCTGTGCTTCTATAGCACACACATCTACATAATATTTATGTTTGTATATACACATACATAACACTTTGTATTTCTCCTTGTCTTCTAACTTCCCCTAGTCTTGGTCCAAGGTTTTTTTTTTTGTTTGTTTTTTTAATATATATGTTCAGCTGATACTTTTGTGATACACTGTGTAATATATGAAATGTTTCATTATGTCATCCTCATTCATGAGTGTGAAATAAATATTAATTTATATGGAGAACTAGGGCTATAAGGAAGATACTGAAATTATTAGTTTTCCAGTAGATAGATAGCTGTTATACCTGGGTCTGTACATTAGTAAACTATTCTCTTTAGAAAGCTCCTTTGAGAGTCAAATAGAAACCTTAACTATGAGTGAATCTGACCTGGAAAGAGAAAAACATGTTATCCCAATATTTATGAATTCTAGCTGCTGAAAGCTTAGATAATCCATAAAACTTGTATGTTTTATTTTTAATTAACATGGAATGAATTGTACATATTTGCGGGGTACAGCATGTACTGATCAAAACAGAGTAGTTAACATTTCCATCTTTAATTTCTTTATGTTTGGGGTCTTCAAGCTCTTGTCATATATATTATAGGTAATTATAATCTGTCATCATACTACTGTGATATAGGACACTAGAATTTATTATTTCTAGCTAGTTATGCTTTGCCACTGATTACTTCACTTGTATCACCTATCCCCTCTGCTTTTCCTAGTTTCAACTAAGAAACATATGGTATTCATTTTTTAACATCTGGGCATCTAGTGTGACTACATATCTTGGCTAATCTGACTAGTGCTATAATAAACATGAGTGTGCAGGTATTTCTGATTTCTTTGAATATATACCCAGGAGTGAGATAGCCTAATATGTTGTTGTTCTCTTTTCAGTTTTTTTTAGGAACATCTGTAGTGCTCTCCTCTAATGGCTATGCCAGCAGCACGCATTTCTTAATAAAAATTCAGATCAGAAAATATAAAAAGGAATGTCTATCTGTGTCTAATCGAAAGATACCCAACATATGAGTGATGTCTGCAGAGGGCTAACTGAAGCTCATGAGTTAGCTGGAAGGACAGGATCACAGTCTATTCCCTCTGATAGGAAATCTAGTTATAGAAAGGAATGTACGAGGTGATTAGCTGGATCAAAAAGAGAGGGCAGAAAGAATGTTAGAGCTGCAAGTTGGGACATTTTGCACAGAGACATTGCCTCTCTCCCCCCATAATACATGACCCACAATCCCCATGGGGTTGAGGTGCATTCCCAAGGAGGAAGGCCTCTTCAGAAAAGGGGTAAGGAGGAGGGAAAGGATGGTAGCAACATGTGTTGTTACATACTAAATATGTCCATATCTAATAAAAAAGTGATGAATCACATAAAGGTTCTCACAAAGGGTACATACTAATCTAAACTTACAGTAAGTACCATGTATCAGTGGCAGGTAAGGTAGAAGGAGGTCGGCAGAGTGGCCAAGTCTTGTTGGATAAAGTGACTGTTGGGTTCCCTGCCCTGCCCTGCCCCCACACCCTCTGCTGAATCTAGTTTCAAATGCAGGTGAGTTTTAGCAGGAGGTGTTGACAAAAATGCTGACGTTCAGCACCTTAACACTCAGGATAAACTTTTTTTAAAATATATTTTTTTCATCATAATGTGTTTCCCTTTAGGTTTTCTGTTTTGTCAGCAGTGGGAACAGCAACAACCATAAATAGAGGAGTATTTAGGGGGAACTCTATAGCCTTTTAAAAGCTAGTCTTTTCACACTTGTCCTAAAAGGCAAAAAAGGACTATCTCGAAGTGCCATTTCCCAGAAGGGCCTGTGTATACCTAAGAAACCAGAACACTGGGGAGTAGCAATGATTCCTGGGACAGCTTATGAAATTGATTTATTTTTTTCTCCACACAGATCAGAATGAAGGATTTCATTGCAGGGAAGAATGCCGGATCCTTGGCCATTCTGATAGATGCTGGATGCCCCGGAACCCTATGCCCACCCGCTCCAAGTCCCCAGAGCACGTGAGGAACATCATTGCACTGTCCATTGAAGCTACTGCTGCTGATGTTGAGGCTTATGACGACTGCGCCCCCACCAAGCGGACTTTCGCAACTTTTGGGAAAGATGTGAGCGACCATCCAGCTGAGGAGAGGCCCACCCTGAAAGGCAAGAGGACTGTCGATGTGACCATCTGCAGCCCGAAAGTCAACAGCGCTATCCGGGAGGCAGGCAATGGCTGTGAGGCTATTAGCCCCGTCACCTCCCCGCTCCATCTCAAGAGCCCTCTGCCCACCAAGCCTTCTGTGTCTTACACCGTTGCCCTGGCTCCCCAGGCCCGCGATCTGGAGCAGTATGTCAACAATGGCGCTTCTCGTCCTACTGAAGCTGAGCCCCGCGGAGCCGACAGCGACAAAGTAATGGCTGAGGTCAATCCTATTCTGAAGGAGGGTCGCGACAAAGAGTCCCCTGGCGTGAAGCGTCTGAAGGATATCGTGCTCTAAACCAGTCTCGGCGAAGAAGAGAAAGAAACCACTCTAGCTAGTGAAGATGCAGGAGCTGCTCCATTTAATTGGTAACCAATGGTTGGTTCTTGAGTGGCTGTAATTTCAGAGCTTTCCCTAAATGTGTTGTTTATAAATGACTATCATTCTGTGACAATCCCTCTCGTTTCAACAGGCAGCAGGGGTGGTCCGTGGGAGCAAATTAGCTTTGGATTGAGTTGTTCATGGGGCCTTGATGTTTGGGAAACAGAGACAAATTCAGTTGTGAAAAGTATTATGTATTAAGTGTTTGGATTTATATATTTTTATATGTCAAAATGATAATATAAATTACCATTGTTTGTGGAGAATTACATTTAAAAAAAAGCAAAAAGTAAAAAAAAAAAAAAAGCTCTGGACACCTTTAATAAGCTCGCCACTGTTTTTTGTAGTGTAGACAAGTTAATGATCATTTATTGTGTACTATTCATTGATTCAGTGATGTGAAATTGAGCCCCCAAAAGGTTGTTTCTGAAGCTCGAGTACTTTCCAATGCCGCTATTTTGCTGTGGACGCCCCTGCTTTAAGAACCCTTTTGCTAGCTGTGCTATTGTTGTATTTGATATTGCAAATTGCTATGTGTGTGGTGATGGCAAAAGGCTTTTAAAGGTTGATGTTTTTTCATAAAAAAATAAAAAAAATGATAAAAACAAAATGCAAACAATTGAGACAGCAAATGAATGAGCAACACCACACATATAGATTGAGTACTTGGAGGATACTCATGTTTTTAACCCATGTAGTGATTGCTCACCACCTTGCAAAGTATTTTTCCTGCCTTTCAGTCTTCTGCCCAGGTCCATGATAGATCATTGCAGAAAGTCATTTTTGGATATGCTGCTATCTAATTTGCAGTTGTCAGAAATACTGTGCTGAAAGTTTTATGAGATCAAATTTTTTTCTAATCTTTAGACCCTGAACAGGAAAGTTGCTTCTGAAGTTTTCAGTTTTCAGGCTGAGAAATTCCCTGTCTCCAATCATCTAAGACTCAAAATGGCTGAACCTATTTTGAGATGGAAATTAGCATATTTTTAGACACACACTTCCTGATTCAGTGTTTCCCAATCATGATTGGAATTACACTAAAGCACGTCATGGGCTGGAATGGAGAACTCCATGTTGCTCTGCATCTTAGGCTTATAAATAGGGGACAGAGTAAACAGTACAAAGTGTACATTTAAGAAAAGACAGGTAATAGGTAACAGCATCACTAATACAATTACTGTGCCTTCTAAACGGAGACACTTGGACACTTGAACTTGCCTTTTTATCACTAATATGTTTTGATTAAAAATGTGAAAAAGAAATTATTAAAAGAAAAATCCTTTAGATTTAGCTAACTCTTTTTGCTGTAGGCTATGGATACACATTATTTTTTGTTGTTGTTTTAACATTGCTCTGACTTCCCCATTTATTGTCTGTCTATTTTTACTAGCCAATATAGTATTCTTGCAGCCTAAGAGTTCATTATTTAAAAATAAAGCAACATGTCACCTTTGCTCTGCCTTGGTTTTCAAAAAGTTGTTTCTAGAGAAGTATGTTTTGTGATTCTTTTCTCATGTGTTTCAATTTTGAAATTCAAGAGTACATAGATGGAAGGCCTGGAGAGGTTAGAGCAGTAGAATGTAAAAGAGAATTTATTTTTTAAGTTTAGGTAGATATGAACAGCTCTTTCAAATATTTTAGTTATTTTTGCCTGAATTCCTACCTTTATGCATTACTAGCAATATTTTCTTTTAGGGGAGGGGGAAAGTTTTAAGGGAGGGGGTGGGTAAGGCAATGGGGATAGAATTAGGTAGGGGAGAAGATTTATGAAAAAGAACCTATAACAAAGCTACAAATCCATCCTGATTTGTTATTCTGTGCTGAATACTACCTCATGCAACATATTGGTATGGCTGCAAATTTCCCTGTGAAACTGACAAAATTAGACACCAATTACTATAACATCTTCATTTGCCTCATTTGTTTATCTCTCATATACTTCTCTTCTGATTAATTTTATTTTGGTAGTAGATTCTGAGTTAAGTATTTATTTTTCTTTGCAGGTGACTACTTGATTGACACATTACTTTAAAAAAATCCTTACCCTGATCCATCCTGATAGAATTATGTTATTAGTTACCACCTCAAGGTCACTTTGTAATCAGACTGGACAGTTTTCTATGATTGTGTTTCTAACTATGCTCAGTGGGAAAAATGGAGCTGGAAAGATTGTGGAAATTGAAAACATTGTTATGTGGCTGTTGAGCCAGAGAGGCCACTGGCTGTTAGGACTCCTACCAGCCAAGTTTACAATGGTTAGAGTAGCAGTGGTATTAATTTTGCTTTTTTACTAAGATTCTTTTCTTGATTTTTGTTCCAGAATTCAGGTTCATCCTGTTTCCCTATCCAAATACTTTATTCTCTGTGGGCAGAGGTTTTTTTTTTTTTTTTTTTTTTCTTCCAAACCCATTACTGAGCATATTCAGAGAATTCCTCTCATTAAGGAAATAGCTTTTGCCCCTGCAATTTTCCGATGTATGTATCCTCCCAGAAGTGCAAGTATATCCTAGGAGGGCTTTGTAACTGGTTTTACAGGCAGTCTGTGCCTGAAAATAGGACTTTTGTGCAAGGATCCTAAATTTCCCCTTGATCATGATGTTTTCCCTCCTTTTTAACATGTGTGATGAAAAGCTGCAAGGGCCAGAGAGCCAACTATTCTTTCGTTTCCTTCTGAAAACATGTTACAAACTTAAACATGAGGGAACAATTTTGATTTCCAAGTCCTAGGGAGTTCTGTTCCATTTACTCAGATGTCCCTCGGTTTTGAAGTGGAACATACTTAACTACCAACTGTTTTCAGCAATTCCCTGGGCAGGTAAACATCTGCATACCATATAAGGAGTTTAGCTTGCATTGATTGCTTTCTCTCACGTATTGGAACATACTGTGCAATAAGAAATAGGAAGAAGAGATCCATAATGTTATGTGTAAACTTTTCCTTATGCTGACTACTAAATGAGCCTGTTCACAATACAATTTTGTATTCCGTTGCTCCTTGAAAGCCAGTAGACTATACAATGGTCCATCTTATTATTGAAACAGATAATGAGCAAGGGATCCTGTAGTTCACACAGAACAGTGGTTCTCAAAATTTAGTCACTGGAGCAGCAGCAAAAACCCAAGTTGGGGATTTCTTAGAAGTGCTAATTTTCTGTACCTGTGTATACCAACTGCATGGGAACCGCAGCAAACCTTAGAAATCAGATGCTCAATAGTTTGAGGACTTTTGAAAGCACAGGTTGATATGGCTCTTCCCTTAGTGTTTTTCCTTCAGTTGTTCTGGGGTGGGGCCTCTTTTCCTATGTGTAAATCCTCAGGAAATACTGACAAGAACACTTCAAGTATGGCTGCTCCAGAGGAAACTTGCCTAATAGGACAAATTGCATCTAACATGACCATTTATACACATTTGTTGACATGGCGACCCACTGATCACTAATGAAAAATAAAACTCTGAACTCTGAAAATCGGAACCACCCAGAGAATCTTCCCGATAGTGTCACTTCATCATACTATGGACTGACTGTTAGAGGGGAATTCAGATGACTTTTTCTTGTCCTCCTTCTGTATCACTAAATAGCAAAACAAAAGTGGTTCACTTGAAGTAGCAAAGACAAGGGGCAGTTTAAAGAGAGGAAGGGTGAAGGAGAGAGCTTGATTGGGCAACTGACATGGAAAAAGGTTTATGACTGTACATAATAGCAGTTCTGGCTGGAATTCTACTTTGTGGGGATCATTTTGATGTTGAATCTCCCCAAGGCATTCTGACAAGTCTGGTCCACTCGGCTCTTTACCCAGGATAATAAGTCCCTGTCTGACTTTGCAAAACTGGCATAAATGAGCTGAAGAAGTCCATTGTATACAGTCCTAGTGTTTGCCTTCTTGGTAAAATTACATTTAAGGATGTCATTTCATGAGTCAAATTGTATCTGCTGACACTGAAGTGTATTGAGATGTTGTTCTTTAGTTTAAGTATGTATCAAAGTAATATTCAAAGGGGATGTATGGGGGTGGGGCTGGGACTGGGTGGCTTTATATTGATAATGAAATATTCCAGAGCAAAACACATTGTCCTAATGAAGTTGTTGCAGCTCTCTTTGTTTTCTTGTGAGGCTGGAATTGGCCTGTGGGTCACTTGTTGTGCAAAAGTGAATTAATTTCAAGTAGGAATCACATTACTTTTGTAAAAAAAAAAAAAAAATTAACCACCTTGTCTGAAATATATATTGTAAGGTGCTCTTGGTAAAGAAAACTCCAGAAACACCTGATCTTGATTGGAAAGCATTGTTGGTCATTAAGGAAAACTGATGTTGGTGACTGTTGCTCCAGCTGTGTTGGCAATTAAAGGTGACCTTGTTACTAACTGAATGTTGCTGTCAACCTTAGCAAACAGACCAGCTAATACCGTTACAGCACTGGGTAAGTAGACTTTTGCTGGCACTGGTTAGCGTTCAGCTGAGGAAAGCTAGGATACAGACTTTAATGACCAAGAGCCAGATGAACTTAAGCTAGAAATTCAGCAACAAGTACCTCCTTGTGCTTTTTTAATGCGAAGGTATTAGTTGCAAAAGGCTTATGCCTTCACTTCTCTAGTGAGGGGAATGAGCCTGATGACACTATTACTGTTTACCTGTCAAACCAGGGTGGAAATTTAGAAGGATGCGACTAGAGTGCGTCTCATTAAGCAGTCTCTGTTACTGATTATATGAAGGTGAAATTGTTGTATATGCTGATCTGTATGTTATGTACATTTTCACAGTGATTGAATCATTGTAAAAACAAAAAGACAAAAAAGAATCACCACTCTGTCTATTTTATGAAGATGATAAAGCAGCTTTATTAAATTATTACAGTTATGTTTTAAATGGTGTTATCTACCACATTGTTTCCTTTTATCTGGTGATTCTCTGTTTCTCCCCTTAAATGTGTTTTCTCTGCTTCAAAAATTTAATGCATTTTAGTATTAAAGGCAATTATGGAAAATTACTAACTGTTTAGTGAACTGTGCCTTGGCGGGTGCTCATTGGCTTGGGGTTGGGGGTGTCTCAAATCCTGGAGTTAACCAGTCCTGGGCAGAAACATTGATGTTCAGGCCCAAGAGTTTCCTTAGCTTTTTCCATGTCACATAATTTTCAACTCTCTGAGGATCTTCTTCCTCCAGCCAGACTCTAGCCAATTTCTTTACAACCCTTCTTCCTCCATGAAGGTCCTGCTGTATGGTTGCAAGAGGAGGAAGAGGACCCATTTCCCATCCAGGATGCTAAAGATTTTCCTGGGTGCCACTTTAAATAAAACTGCTTAAACCATTCTTTAAAATAAATCATTTTAGGAGCAACTTCACCGTGGGAATTCTATGAAGAATTAATTTTTTAAAAAGGTGAGATAAAGTAGAGGCTCACAGTCTGGGAAAAGAGAGTTTTAAACAAAGATGACCAGGCTGCTCCTTTGATGCCTTTGCAGTTGAAAGTGAAACAAGAGGGGATGCTCCAACTTGGCACAAAGCAAGGCTACACAGAAAGCCCTGAGAAGCTTCCTTTATCCAAACCATTATTCTCTGGGACTGAGCACTTGGACTGCAAGTATTCATTCTGACTGCAAGTGGAAGGGGGTGGGGAGAGGAAAAGGGGGGCACAGCCAAACATTCTAAATAGTGCCTTTAGTGATTAAAGGCCAATTGCTTCAGTATGACCTATTCTCCTGACAATTAAAAGTGATCTCATGGAAATCTACTGTCTTCTTGGATCTCCATCTTCCTATTATCTCTGGCCACCTGTATTAAATTGAGATTGTATCTTATTCTCCAGAATTAGCTCACTAACAAAATCCACAGATTTGTTGTAATAGAATATAAACATAGACATACTAGGGCACATGAATCACACACCCTGATACATGTACAGATGTTCACATAGTCTCACAGCTATAAAGACATATTGGAAAGAGGCTGGCCTGTCAGTGGCCTGGAGGCCATTAAGCTATAGGAGGTCAACTGAGTGCTTCTGGTTTAGTCTGTACCGAAAGCACAGAGAAAATTAATTTCTTGGAATCTCTTTTATCTATTATTTATGGGGGAATATCCAAAGCAAAAAGTCAATTTTTCTGTAAGAAAAGACCCTCCAAAGTAGAAAAAGAGAAAATAAATTCTCATATGATGAAGGATATCCACATATGCGGCATAGACATTCCAAGGTCATAACAATAACTGCCTACTATGGGAGAGTGGCAAGAGTATATAGGAGCAAATTCATATTTATTTTAGCACCTCCCTTCTAGGGCTTTCCTCTACTATGTGACAAGACGCTTTGCCAACATTTTCTCTACAGGACTTAATTCAAGTTTATAAAGCCAAACAAAGGAAATTATTTAGATTATCTGCTACACTGGGTAACATAGTGCTTATGATACACTTTATATGTGGTCTGTGCAAGCTGGGTATGGGGTGAGGATTTGGTGGAATTGGTGCCTATGAGGATATGCTATCTTAGTAGATAACAGATGTACCAGAGACAGAGACATGACTCACTGGTTCAGGATATAGACATTAAATAAAGAGGTCCTGGGATTCCAACACCTATACAGAGATAGAGCCTCAAAACAAAATTATCCAAGCTGAGAGCAGATAAATGTTCCCATTAGAGTCTCCAGTCTTAATCCTCCTGAACAAGTGCAAATGGCCCACTTACTCTATTGACACTTCATGCATTGCTTACTTTCTTTTGGATTTTCATGGCTGTGTATTAATTATTCAAAGTAAGATGGTTCTTTATGACATTTGTATGTATGCATAAAAACTATTTTGCTCATATTTACTTCTCCTATTACTCTTTCTTATCCTTCTGCTTTTCTGCATTCTCTCCCACATCCATGCTAATTCACCTCTTTGTTTCATACCCTTTCCCACAAGGACATTTTCTACATATGAGAGAAAATAAGCAACATTTGTTTTGGGTAGTGTCTCAATTTACTTAATATAATGTCTCCAGATACACTCATTTTTCCTGAGAATAACATTATTCTGTTCTTTACTGCTGAGTAAAACCACATTGGGTGTGTGTATATGCACACACATGTGAACAGATGAAAAATGTGATATATCTATATCTATATCTATCTATCATCTATCTATAATCTTTTTTGTGCTATTTGGTTGGTTCCATAATTTGACTTTTACAAATATAGACATGTAATTATTTCTTTTTTCTGTTCACTTTGATTCCTTAACACACACACACACACACACACACACACACACACACACGTGGTATAGCTGGATCTATTTTTAACTTTTTGAAGAAAAAAATCTGTAGTGGTTGGATTAGTATGGATAAGGATGGGCGGGAAGTGGTGAGACAATTTTTTTCCCAATTACCAATAATTCTTGGCTCTGTAGGCATACTTTGTGTTTTTTGTGTTTTTACTTCCTCCAGATGTTCAAAGCCTTGCCATTCTCTTGCTTGTCCAGGTTTAGCAATATAGACTTTCCTTCCCAAACAGATCTGTCCTTGTTTTGTGTTATCTATACCTCTATTTCTACTCTATCACTGAAATTTAGCTGTAGCCCTCCCTTCTAGGGCTTTTCTCTACTATGTGACAAGACATTTTGCCAACATTTTCCCTACAGCTTTTAATCCTCACAGTAACCTTGTATGGTAGATAATGATGTCTCTATTTTATACGCAAACAAATTGAGTCTCAGAGTACTTAGGGGACTCTGCCTAAGGTTATATGATTACTAAGTGACAGACCTAAGATTCAAGCCCATGTCTGTCTTCTTAGAAATTATTACTCTCTTCAACTCTTCTTAAAGGATCAACAGTTGTCCTGACAAATTCTTTCTGTCTCAAGTATTATTAATAGGTGCTAATTTCTTGAGGCATTTCTTCATCTTAGAGAACATATTGAAATTTTAACCGAGATCTTTGCAAACCCAATGTCATGGCTGAAAGAAGTGATTGTCACAGTGGGATTTTTCAGACCGGTATTCTTTTGATCAGCCTCCCAGGCATCTTTCTACTCTTGCTCTACTTGGTGCCTGCCTTTCAAGTTGCATTAGTCATGCATGGCAGGACTGTGGCTCCTTTTAGAGGCTGTGCACTCTAGCTAGTCAACAGCCCTTGAAATGAAGGTCTGGTAACCCTATATTCATCTGTCCCTCTGGGTTTCAAGCAATCTGTCAAGGATGTATTCATGTGTGTTACAGGTCAGCACAGCTGGAGTCAATCCCAATATATGTTCACAACAGAACTGGATTACTTTTTTAGATGCAGAAAGTTGGTTGAGGGTTAGGGAGGTTAAAGGCTAGAACAGGGTGGTAGTGGTGGTGGGAAGGGGAGGAATGTTTGAAAAAGAAATTGAAATCACAGGCTACTGCAAGAAAAGATGTCACAGAGTGGAAAAATCAACTTGAAAACATAGCTGATTCAGTTGTGTGCACTGGGTCACCAGAAATCTAGGCATGGGTTTCCATGGATGTCTCACAGTTCAAGTGGAATTGAATAAGTATTGATGAGCCTCTAGGAGCCCTTTATCTGGACCTTGTAAGTTTCGTAGCTACAACCAAGGTTCTTGTTTTAGAGCAAAACTAGGAAGTTGAGACAAAGAAAAATGGGAAGGGCAGTGAGTAGTGAGTCCATTTACATACATCAAGTCTTTGATAATGAATAGGGCAGCTACCCCAAAGCAGGCCTAGAGTTTAACAGGATTCTTTATAGAGTCTACAAACCAACTCATTTTAAAATTTCTGTTATCAATGTGCCCTTATCCAGGTTGCCTCAGTGGCTTTATCACTTTCTTAGTCTGGAATGTAGTAATCAGAGTTTGGGCTCTCTGAGCTGCACACAATACTAAGTATTGAGGTAATTTGTCAATATCTTCCTTTCATTCTTCTAGCTCCCACAAGGGAAAAATTATAAATGGTGTGAGAGACTAAGATTTAGGTAATTTATGCATCCAAATAAATACTTAGAAAAATGTCTCCAAAATGTCTGATAAATTCTCTTCATACACATTGTAACCATTTTGATCTAGGCCTCATCTGGATGACTGAAATAGTTTCCTAATTTGTCTCCTCTCTTTCTTCTCGCTTCTCTTTATCACATTCTTCACACTTCAGCCAGGGGGATCTTGCTAAAATACAGCACCAGTTAAATCACACCTCTGCTTAAAACCCGTCAATGGTTTCTCTAAGATGAAATCTAATTTTCTTAACATGGACTACAAGAGTGATTTTCAATTTATGTTGTCTTATGTTGTAAGCAATTCACTTTGCATCACATACTTGTAAATGGAATGAACATTTCACTAACCATACTTATTCTGCAAAGCACTCTGAGATTTTCTATTCAACTCTCAATGCAAAGGGTCAGCTTTTCCAAAGGGCCAGATAGTAAATATTTTAGGCTTACTGGGCATATAGTTTCTGTTGTAGCTGCTAAACTTTATCATTGTAGAAACATACACAAATACTTTTGTGTTCAACTCCAGGGGCCTTGTATGTCCCCCAGTCAGAGATCATTTTGTTTTCACAGTGTAAAGCATGCTGCCTTCCACTCTGGGTAGTAGTAAATGCTCTGACTAGAGACATACCAATACTACACAATACCTAACTCACACATCTAGATTGTGAGTGGCTCCACACCATTGTCTTCTTTATATAGAAACCCTCTTATTTTAATATTTGCTTCAATTGAAGTACAAATAAAGTATTTAACATTATAAACTATGAGCTACAAAAGAATACTCTCAAGTATTAAGAGGGAAAGAAAAAAAATCAATGAATGGATCACAAGACAAGCTGTGTGTGTGTCTCTCTCTTTATTCTTTCTTAGTAAATATAATATCCACATGTAAATAAGTAAATCAAGTAGAACATAATTTAACATAAACTCAATCTCTGTCTTCACAAGAATAACCTTTTCTAATAACACAACACGAAGGAAGAAAAACACATTTGTGTGTTTCATAGCACATTAGCTTGACATTTTCAGATCATATTACCATACCTTATACATTTTGAAGTATAATGTTAGTTTGAATCTTTCTGTTTTGTTAGTTTTTTTTAAATATATTTTTCTGTCTCTTTTCACAGAGATGTTTAGCATTATATCTGGGATGCAGGGCCAATTATTTTCCTTTTCATCTGACTCTGTTTTTTATCTGTAAGAGCTAATCTCTCTCTCATGTTCAGAAGCAATCTAGTGGTGACAAGGCTCATTCCATTTTGATCTCAAGTACCATAACTCTACAGCCACAGGCCTATTGTGAACTATGCAAGCTTTCAGGATCTGTAATGGTGCAGTTTTGCATTCCAGACTTTGTAATGAATGGGCTTGGGGGCTGGAGAGATAGTTCAGTGGTTCAATGTGCTTGTTTTTAAAGCCTGAGAGCCCAGGTTTTATTCCCCTGGACTCACACAAAGCCATGCATCTGGAGTGTGTTTGCCACAGCAGGAGGCCATGGCATACCCATATTCCCTCTGTCTCACACTTTCTCTGATTTTCTTTCTCTCAAACAAATAAAAATATTTAAAAAGAAGAATTTGTAAAAAATGAAGAATGTATATGTAGGTTGTTTGAACTTGTGGAGAATAAGTATTGCTATAATATAGGTATGAGGTTTCAGAACTTGAAACAGGACAGTGACAGTGGTACTAAAAGAAAACATCATATATTATTACATAACTTCAGGCAAAACAGGAAGAATCTGAGAAAAGGTTTGGTGAATGGGAGAATATATAGGTTAAGAGGACATGAAACTATTTCCTATCCTAATATTTCTACTTACAGTCTAACCTGTATCAACACACACACTGAGACACATGCACATACTTATTCATTGTGGTTTCTGATTTATTGGTTCATTCAATAAATATTAACTGAGCATTCACTAAAAGCTAGGAACTGCAAGGAGTGCTGGGAATAGAATGATGAACAAAACAGGCAAAATTCTTGGCCATCACAGAGTTTATGTTTTAGTGGGGAAGACAGACAATAAATAAGATAAATGAATGCAATATGGACTTATGTCAGATTGTGATAAATGCTAAGGAGAAGAGAATAATAAAGCTGAAAATATGGATATTAAATATCTATGGGGTTACAGAATCTTTAGTTAGGGCTTGCAGGGAAGGCTTGACTGAGAAGATAATTTCTGAATAAGAGCCTATAGAAATAGAATAAGTAACCATGTGAGTATGCAATCAAGATATAAGAAGGCATCTTCAGGTTCTGAGCAGAGCAGTCCTGTGACTCAGATTTTGATAGTATCAGTTTGACTGAAAGTAGAACCATGGAAACCTACCAGAAGATGCTGCAATAATCCAAGCCACAAAAGACAGAAACTTGAGCCACGATGATGGCTGGAAAGGGATTGGAAATTAACCAGTGTGGCTATGTTTCTTATGGCAGCTTTGCAACCACAAATGCTGATATTGCTGTCAGTAGAAAACAAAGACCAGATATTTATGTCATGACATGCACTTGTAATTCTAGCTTCTTGGGATGCTGAGGTGGGAGGATCTCTGAGACTAAGTGTATGAGGCTGATGTGGGGATGAGAAACATCAATAAAGAGAAAGAGAGAGGAAAAATGAGAGAGGAAAAAGAGGAGAAGAGAGAATAAAGGCTGAAGAAAGTGTGGAAATAGTCGTTAAAATCCTGTGAAGGGTCAAGGTCATGGTAAGTAAAACAGAATAGAAAATAGGGACATGAAGAAAGATAATTGTACAGAATGTAAATGGCCTATATGGGAGAGTAAAGACAGGAAATTTGAATGTGTTTTAAATCCATTTTTCAGTATCAAATGCGTCTAATTACATAGACAAGACTATCACTATGCTTTTCTCTTTATCTTTCTCCTTTTAAGATAACTTGATTTGTAGCAGTTTGAAATAATGACCTTGTTCTCTTTTATATGTATAGATTAGGGAGATACTTGTTCTTCTCCAAGCTAAACGAGGCAAAAGGAAATTCTAATTGGTTCTGGTAAAAGTAATTAATGGATTAGAACAGTCACATCCATATCTGTAGTATTACTAACCGCATGAGCAGAATATAGGCAAAGTTCCCTCACTTGTCTGCTTTCCAGTTACCAAGTGTGTGGTACTCACTAGTGATTTTCAATATCATCTATTGGTAGATGGCAAGGTAAAATTTCTTCCTGTTGTTAGAAAGGTGGAAACAGTTAAGTAGTTTCTGGAAACTGGGCCTTGAGCTTAAGAAGTTTAGTATAAATGATTTCCCTTTACTCAATAAGTATATACAAATAGGTATGAAAAATAAAATAAGCTATTTGAGAGATTGTAATAAATGTTCTGTCTCTATCACATAGCTTTACTTATTGTCAATATACATGAGCCTTGAATTTCATAGCAAACAAACGGGAAGTATATTCTGTGGGTAAAACTGTCTTTTAGAATTGTGACATTTGAATGACCTACAATCAGAACACAAAACAAACACTTTGATGTAAAAATACAAGGCGTCAAAAAAAAAAAAGCCAGGTGTGGTGGCACACGCCTTTAATCCCAGCACTTGGGAGGCAGAGGTAGGAGGATTGGCTTGGCATGAGTTCAAGGCCACCCTGAGATGAATTCCAGGTCAGCCTGGGCTAGAGTGAGACCCTACCTTGAAAAAAAATACAAGGCCACTCGTAGTTTTTCATAGTGAAGAATGTTTAAGGGAATAGTGATAAATTTTAGAATTGAGACTATTACACCAAGGAGAACTGAGCTGCTTATAAATACAACTACCATCAGAGGCTATGAGGTTTGAATATGTTTACCTATGTTATACTTAATGTTTTAAACTCAGTTTACTCATTCAACTATGAGCTTTTCTTACTTTTCATTTGCTGAAGCACTAAGACTATGTTATAGTTCATCATCGAAATCCCTGGGAAAGTAATCAACTTTACCAGCAGTTACAGTCACTCTTTTTTTTTTTTTTTTCAATGCATTGACTGCTTTAAAGTTCAGGCTAACTGCATCTTTTTTAAAAAATTTATTTTTATTAGATATGGACACATTTAGTATGTAAACAACACGTTTTTACCATCATTTCCCTCATTCCTGCCCCTTTTCTGAAGAGGCCCTCCTCCTTGGGGATGCAGGTCAACTCCATGGGGATTGTGGGTCATGCATTGTAGGGACAGTGGTCAGTTATGGGGGAGAGGCAATGTCTCTGTGCAAAATGTCCCAACTTGTGGCTCTAACAATCTTTCCACCCCCTCTTCCACAAAATTCCCTGAGCCATGTTGGGTGCATTTTAAGTCTGCTTCAGTAATGGGCTCTAAAGAGCCTCTGGATCTCTGGTTTGGTAGGTGTTGAGTGTCCTCAGTGTATCTCCATCACCTTGCGCTGATACTAGGTTCACCAAGAAAGCAGCACATTTTCTCATTTCCCCAATTACTCTATGGTTTCAGCTGGGCTCCTGGTGAGGTGTGATGGGTTGATTCTTTCCTCAGGTTCTGTGTCCATCTGGAAAAGAGAAGGAAATTCTCCAACAGAGAGTGAAGTCACCACCAGATAAATGGGATAACAATTATTAATTTAGAGAGAATTTTATAGGTGTAGGCCCTCTTGTAGCCCACGATTGGTGGGAGCTTGATATTGGAGAGCAAACTCATTTTTTGAATATGATTCTGACTTGTTTCCCAGTTCCAATTATGGGTTCCATTCCACTGAGTGGATTCGTTAGCCAATTCAAAAGCAGTTGGTTACCCACCATGGCTGTGTGCCACTATTGCACTTGGGTGAGCATCATGTCAGGTTGTTTGCTTCTGAGTAGCTTAGACCACAAGTTGCGTGGACAGATGTTGGCCATTTTCCCCCAGTAGCTCATGTAACACCTTCTGGCACAAGAAAAGCTGTCTGGGGACTGACTCTCTTACAGATTCCCTCCATGTCTCTCCACATTCTGTACCAACAGGATATGGTGTCTTTGGCAGTAGGGTCTAACAATTAACCTTTGGTGTGTAATCAAGTCCTCTGACAGAAGTCTGTCTTCTTATAAGAAACCTTGTAGGTCTCTCTGATAACCAGCTCATTGTGGATCTTAACTGAATCCTGGTACTGGGAATTACAGGCCAGTGCCAAGGGAAAAGAAGAAAAAAGATAGGTAATATAAAAGAGAAAGAGAGAAACAGGAGATTAAGGTTCATCTTCATCATCCCCTCTCTAGGGCCCTTTGATTCAGGTATTCCCTCTAAGGACCTGATATAGGTTCAACCTTTTAGTTTGTCTTTCAGGATATAGGATTGTATGGCACCAGTCACATTTAGGTCCAGTTTTGTGCCCCCAACTTTACCCTCCCCTCCCGCCCCACCCTCCCTAATGTTCAGTCCTGCAGATGCCTATTATGCATGTCAGCATTTCAGGCAGATCCAGGTTAGGAGCCACAGATGAGTGAGACCATGTGACAATTGTCTTTCTGTGATTGATTGAGTTTGCTGAGAATGATCTGTTCCAAGTTTGACCATTTTTCTTCAATTTTCATTGTGTCATTTTTCCTTACTGCTGTGTAGAATTCCATCGTGTAGATATTCCACATCTTGGTTATGCATTCATCTAATGATGGACATCTGGGTTGATTCCAGCTCTTAGCTATTATGAATTGAGCAGCTGTAAACATGGTTGAGCAAATCTCTCTGAACTGAGGCATGGAACTTTTAGGGTAAATGCCCAGTAAGGGAATAACTGGGTCTGTTGTTAACTCCGTAGTCAATATATATATATATATATATTTTGGTTTTGCAAAGTAGGGTCTCACTCTGGTCCAGGCTGACCTGGAATTCACTATGTAGTCTCAGGGTGGCCTCGAACTCTCGGCGATCCTCCCACCTCTGCCTCCCGAGTGCTGGCATTAAAGACATGCACCACCATGCCTGGCTCATAGTCAATATTTTTATGAGTCTCCATACAATATTCATTCTTGTTTGTACTTAAGGAAACTGAGGCATAGAGATTTCCACTTTATTGGGATTCAACCACAAAGAGAGTTTAAATGCAAGTAGCCTGATTTGTAAACCTATGAGTTTTAATAAGTGTGGAAGGCACCTTAGAAATCATTGAGCTTTAATTTTACAGATGAGAAAAATGAATTAGACAGAAGGGAACTGATTAGACTATAAGATCTATAGCTCCATGAGAACAGAGACCTAGCTCTTTTGTTTACTAATCATAGGGTCTATCCAATAGTAGGTGCTTAATAAATATATACTGAATGAATATAGAATGGAAAAACAAAATGTCTGGCTAGAATTACAGGGCTATTAGATACCTGACATGCCTGATAGTCTTCAGAATTTTTGAATCACTAAGAAATTTATTTAATATATGATATAAGTGAAGACCAAAGTTATGAAAGATCATACTTTACTAACTTAACAGTAGTCTATAAGGACCTGACTTAATGCTTGCACAAGTGGAATAGTGGCACACAACTATGGTGGGTAACCATCTGCTCTTGGGTTGGCTAACAGATCTACTCAGTGGAAAGGAAACCATATCTGGAACTGGGAAACAAGTCAGAATCATATCCAGAGAATGATTTTGCTTTCCAATAACAAGCTCCCACTAATCTTGTGCCATAAGTGGCTCTATACCCATTAAGTTCTTTCTAAACTAATATTGATTATCTATCTCATTTAACCTGTGCTAACTACACTTTCTGTTGGAGAATATGCTTCTCTTTTTCACATGTGAGTGGGACCTGAGGAGAGAAACTACCAATTGCACTTCACCATGGCCCCAGATGAATCCACAGAGGAACTGGGGAAATAAGCAAGAGTGCTGGTTTCTCCATGAACCTGGTATCAGCACCAAGTTGAAGGAGACAGACACAGAGGACACTCAACACCTACAAAACCAGAGATCCAGAGGCTCAGAAGAGCCCATCACTAAAGTAGACTAAAAAAAAAAAAACAAAAACAAAAAAACATCGCTCAGGGAATTTTGCAGAAGAAGGGGCAGAAAGATTGTTAGAGCCACAAGTTGGCACACTATGCACAGAGACATTGCCTCTTCCCCATAACTGACTGCTGCCCCCACAATCCATGGCCCACAATCCCCATGGGGAAGACCTGTAGCCCCGATGAGGGGCCCTTTGGAAAATATGCAGGGATGAGGGAAAGGGTGGTACCAACATATTCTGTTTACATACTAAATATGGACATAAATAATAAAATAAATAAATAAATAAAAGGGGAAAACAATAGACTATGAGGGACGATTGGCTCAGACTAGGGGAATACTTTTTTATTAATACAGTATACAAATATTTCCTGAGGGCATAACCTGTTCCAAACACTTTGCTAGGCTCTGATGGTACAAATAATAATGATGATGACAATAGCTCATTCAAATTAGCTAATCTTTGCTCCAGAGTCTAATCTATGTGCTTTTCACATAAAAAGTCAGCATATTTGTATTGAACACTTACTGTGTTCTGAGCTTTGGGATTGCATTAGTTTGAAAAGAGGCAAAAAAAATTCTTCATGGAATGGATATTCTAGGTTCTAACATTTATGCATTTGATTATATTACTAGTACCAGTGTACATATCAGGGAATGGAGACAGAGATAAAGATCTTACAGAGTAAACTGATAGATCCAGTCTTAAAGCTATGTAGTATGGTTCTAGAGACTGCTTTAAACAATTTCATTCTACTGCCTTTCCAACAGACTAAAGGGGCTGGGAATGTAGCACAATGGCACAGCAGTTGCATAGTATGTGTAAGGCCCTTGGTTGCATTCCCAGCACTACAAAGGACATGTAGGCTATTTGGGGAAAATAGGCAAGAAAATTAGCCATTAGAAAATAACAAAAATAGCAATGGCTGCACTTTCTTAGTACCTAATATGTTACAGTCCTATATTAAGAATTTGAAATTTCCTTTCATTTTATCCTCCTACCAACCTTAAAAGATAGGTCCTACTTATCATCTCCATTTTACAGATCAAACAATGTTAAGGGTACACATATCAAGTTCTTAACCATTATGATGTTTTGATTTTCAAATATATATTTAAAATACATTACCCCACTACACAAATAGTCAATCTAGCAAAATAATAAAGTTGTAATGTTCCCATGCCAAGCCATTGTTTCCGTTTACTTTCAAGCCACTCATGTAATTTTTTGATCTATGTTACTACATCCACCCTGTAGGAGTGATGTGATGTTTGGGAAGGCTTTGAAAGGCTTAGCTACTTATTCTGAAATATTATGGGCCTCGTGTCTCCAGAAGGCCTGCTAGGTTGTGTTCATGCTTCAGGCTGTTTTTGTAATGTTCTGTGGGACATTTTCAAAATGACACCATGTGTCTGAGTGAGGAAGCCAGTTTAGTGGCTAAATTTATCATCTTTAGACTCATATAGCCCAGAGTTCAAATCCAGACTATTTCTTCTTTCTAACTGTGTGACCTTGGGCAAGTTTCTTAACTTTTCTCCATTTTAGTTTATTAACACTAAAGGCATTTTTTTTCCATAAAGGATATAACAGGAATGAAAAAGACTTTATTGAAAACAAATACAGAAAATTGCTTGTTTTTCCAGTACTGTGTTGAATGTGTGATTATGTGTGTTTATATATATATATGTGTGTATGTGCTTATGTTTCTGGGTGTGTGTGAAAAAAATAAACTCAATCATACTGTTGCAAAAATTACCATACGAATTGATAACAATATTAGAATGAGATCATTCTCTTCATTCTTTACATTTGTCCCTTTAAAATGTGCTAAATATAGATCTGGGAAGATGGCTCAGCAGTTAAAGGCACTTGCTTGCACAGTGTGCCAGCCCAGGTTCAATTCCAAAGCCACCATGCAAAGTGGACACAAAAAGTGGCATAAGCATCTGGTGTTCATTTGCAGATGCAAGAAGCCCAGGACTGTGTTAATACACACACACACACACACACACACACACACACACAAATAAATAAATAAATAAATCAAAAAAGTGCTAGATAATAGAACTATACATTAAACTATCTTTTATATTTATGGTAATAATAAAAGTTCATTCCTGATAACATTTGTTAAGACAAAACAAATAATGATCTGCTAGCAATTATCGAATGCTATCTACCTCTGGTTATCTAACAGTTGAACATTAATATTTATTGCTTGATGTTAGTGATTTTACAGCGTTTCACTTAAAATGTTTTGTGCCTCACAATCTGTTGTCAGAAATTGTAACAAAGCAAATGACAAGACACTAGATTTTAATGGAGTCTGATGGTTTATCTTTAAAAGGGAAACCTATTCCAGAGAGAACATCTGCTCTCAATGTGGAGTGCAGGGCTATAGTTGGGGCTGCTATACTTTTAGCAGATGGAAGTGGTGTGGACTAGAAATTCACGTAGCATTGAAGACTGAAGCTTGCCACCCCACCAGATTGCCTCCTTGATAGTTTCTTGTCTAGCAGTTCTTAAACCTGCAAATGTGGAGTGAGTACCAGGGTCTTCTGAGTAAAAAGACTTGCCCATGTGTCAATTTCAACACTAATCTTTTGTTGAGAGACTCAGGGCTCTGATAGACACATGTTTTCTTTTTCTTTTTTTTTTTAAATATTTATCTGCAAGCAGAGAGAGATAGAAGACAGACAGGCAGAGAATGGTCACTCTAGGGCCTCTAGCCACTGCAAATGGACTTCAGATGCATGCACCACTGTGCATCTGGCTTTTATGTGTGTGCTGGGAAATTGAACTTCGGTTGTTAGGCTTTGCAGACAAGTACCTTAACCACTGAGCATTCTCTCCAGCCCAGATACATGTTTTGTTATAATGTGTACATAGAAATATCAGAATCCATTTGTCTGGGTACATTAGTTAGAACTGAATAATAAAGTTAAGGCTATGCAATTAGGAAAGAACCTATCAGGTCACTTAACTCCCTTCCTCTTGACCATGGCAGCATTTTTCTAACAACAATCACCTGGCCTTTGTGCAATTTCACTGTAAAGTAAAAAAAATTGTAAAATTCTCTTTCACATAAGGTCATTAGCCTCCTGAATGTGATATGCCTTTTTTTCTTTTCTCTTCCCGTATTTTTTCAATCAATAATTCTCTTAAGTTAATGAAATATATACTGTGTTAAGTTGATCATAAATCTAAAAGTAAAATTTATTATAATATGACAGAGCATTGCTAAAAAGAATACTTTGTGTTTGAAATGTTCCATTATATTAATTTATTATTGTGGCTAGAAGTAATAAAAAATGTAGAGCCTTTTAATATTAAAGTTAGTTTCTCTAAGAGCTTTACAGAAAGGTTAAATACAACACTATATATTGATATTTTGAACATGGTAATAAGAATGTGATTTTGGGTCTCTTAGACGTTGTGCTGAAATGACTTTCTTATCTCTAACTGGAAAGGGCAATATATTAATCTAGTTGGCTTCATACCTATGCTGATGGGCTAAATGGACACTAGAAATATGTAGATGGATAGATTTAGATAAGAGAGGCTAGTGATTCATGTCCACTTATCTAATAATGTTTCATTGAGTTATGAAGAAATCATAATAAACACACAGTTATGATTTGTAGCTGAGCATCAATAAAAGAAGATGAATATAAGTGGTGAAACAAATAAGCAATAACCAGAAGAAGTCCAAAATTACTGTAAGTGAAATACTTTTCATCAATTCTCCCTTTGTGTCACTGGGGATAAGAGGGTTTTAAGTTTATTAAGCAATAAAATTATGAGACATGAAAGGGGAAAAAGAATTACCGGGGTGGCCTGGAGAGATGGCTTAGCGGTTAAGGTATTTGCCTTCAAAGCCAAAGGATCCTAGTTCAATTCTCCAGGACCCACGTAAGCCAGATGTACAAGGGGGCACATGCATCTGGAGTTCCTCTGTCTCTCTTTCTCCCTCTTTCTGTCTCTCATATAAATAAATATTTAAAAAAGAATTACTGGGGAAAGATGGGTATAGCAGGGAAAGGTTCAGGGAGATTGAGAGGAGAAATGAGGGAAATTTTTATTTGAAATGAAAATAAATTACAACAAAGGCATTGGCAGTAATATCATACCCTGCACCTTAAACATATGTAAACAGTACTGGAAATATAGTGAACTTCATATTGTTCAAAAGTAGTGTTGCAGCTACTTTCTCTTTATTGGGACAAAATACCCAGCAAGAAGAAGGAAAGAAGGGGTTGGAGAAATGACTAAATGGTTAAGGAGTTTGCCTGCAAAGCCTATAGACCCAGGTTTGATTTCCCAGTACCCACGTAAGCCATATGCATAAAGTGGCACATGTTTCTGGTATTTGTTTGCAGTGGCTGGAGGCCATGGCACTACCATTCTCTCTCTATCTGCCTCTCTCTCTTTCTCTTTCTCTCTCTAATAAATAAATAAAAATAACATTTTTTAAAAAAAGAAGGAAAGAAAGAGTTGGAAGGAAAGAGGTTATTTCTGGCTTACAGTTTTGAGAGGAAGCTTTATCATGGTGGAAGAAACCATGGTAGGATCACACAGCTTGGCATCACATCTTCACATCAGCATGGAAGAAGTGGAGAGAGTGATCTAAGTGCATCTTATGGAATTGGACTATAACACCTTAAGGTTCACCTCCTTGGTCCACTTCCTCTGGCAAGGCTCCACCTCAAAAAGGATCCACAAACAGTGCTACTAACTGGTTATTAAGTATTCAAACACACGAGGTTGTGGGGGACATTTTGCATTTCAGTCCACAAGTAATAAAATATTGATTGCCCACCTACTCTTTGCAAAGGACTATGGTAGGTGCCATGAGAACAAATATGGATATAAATTCCCTTTTCATGTGTAAATGAGAGAGCTCAAAGCCTTATCCAATATATTTCTCTCTCCCTAGATCTTTTATATTTTTGAAGTTGCATTAACATGTGTCAATCTGAAATTCCTAGGCAGCCTAAACGGGTGCTTAATAACAAGATGTCAATGTAAAAAGCCAAGTAATCTTACAGATAACTGTTAAGACTAAAGGACATGTTTCAAAGCAATAGTGCTCTTGAGAATTAATGCATTCAGTGGGACTCAGGAATAGAAGAAGCATGAAATTCAATGTGTATATGTTTACAGATGCATTATACATAGGGGCATCAGGTTGGGGCTTGGGTAAGGAGTAATACAATCATGTCTGTTATATTTTTCAGGTTTCTATAATCATATATCTTAATACTCTAATCATTCAGATAATGGATTTTCCAAATTTGTACATGATATTTTAGTAATCTGTTGATGGTTAAAGATATCTAGATATAAAGGTTGTAATACTGAAATGTTTGGCATTGTGCACATGTGTTAGGTTTCCTCAACAGGTTGCTTTCACTCACGCTTGACATTTCTGATGGTAAGCAAAAGGAAATAATTCCAATCTGCTTTTTACTGGGCCTATGTCTTTCTGTCAGTTCTCATTAAAGCCCCCATGATTTAGGCAGTGTCATCACTCTTTCTTTGATTTTAGGACAACTGAGGCCCAGAAATACTAAATAAGTCACCCACTTATGGTCTTAGGTGGCAAAGCTGGATGTCAATGACTCAAGCAGTCTGGTTTCCAAGTGCAAGAGGGTGACCACTTCATGCAACTGCCTCATCTCTGGGAATTTGTGGTAGCCTGGACATTGGTATTGAAATAAAATCTCCCTTGAGGATTCTGATGAAATCTCCGAGTTTAGCCCCTCCATCTGAATGCAGGCTGACCTGGCTTCTTTGAAAGAAGAGCCAGTACCCACAAAGATAAGGGAGGCAGACAGCAGAGACACTCATGAGGCATCTGATGATAAACACCTACCATATGCTCAAATGATTCCCACTGCTTCCCAGTGAGGAAAGCAGACATTTTGAGTATGAAATGCACTGTTTATTTTCTTGTGCAGTGGTTTCAGTTCAAATTAAATGTTTCACATCAGACAAGGAACTAATAACAAATGATCTCCTCCCTCAGTGGTGCAGTAACAAATATGTAGTAATTTGAAAGCTGGGAAGAAAATTATTACTCCCAAAGATGCAATAAATATATGGTATGTTTAGAGAGTCCTTTGATGAAATGAACACTGAAGGTGCTGCTAGCAGTACTTCTGCTTAAGAAAAAAAAAGCAGTCAAAATAAAAAAAGAAGCAGCATTTAAAAATGCTGTCTTATCTGTCAACATTTTGTTAGCATGTAATACCTTAAGGACACAACTTAGAAGTAGAATCTTCAGTGAAGCAAAAACTCATTCCTTCTTCACATGGCAGGAAAGGAAATGAGCAAGTAAAACAGCCAGGCATAAAAATTTTCAGTTTAAAAGTAACTTAGCAAGATAGACTACTTCTGTCTCTTTTCTTATTTTGACTGGTCTCTGAAAAAGGCAATAGTCATATGTTATGAGTTTCTTCAGTGAGGTGACCTCATGTCTGTCCACTCTCTCAAACCCATTCCATTCTATTCTCTTAACCTACATAGTGTCTAGGAAAACTGTTAATTTTTATTCATTCTACCAGAATCCCTGTTTTAAGAACTCAAAAAGAATCAGTTCCATCCTCTGTATTTGATTGCATCTGTCCCTATTCAAAAATAATAACAGAAACAAGAAAGAAGTCAATGGGTAGAGTCCTGGCCTATGAAGGGCCACAGATCAGATCTATGCAAAAGGACTTTGCCTGCTGAATGCTTGTCATAGCCAGTTTTTTTTTTTTTTTTGTTTGTTTGTTCCTGGAGTTTGGTAAGAATAATTCTATGGTGAAAGGTAATGACACAAACATGTACAGATTGTGCTTTAACTTTAATATTTAAAGTTTAAAATAATGATAGACTCATTAGAAATTGTGAAAATTGCCCAGGGAAATCTCACTCACCATTCACCTCTACATCATCAATTTTGACATCTTTATATTGCATAATTATAACAATATTAAAATTGACCTAAACTGGTACAATTCAGAGTGAATTCATATTTCACTATAGATGCCCTAATTCATGAGTGCTAATGTGTTCATGTAGTTATATGCAATTCTATCTCATATGTAGCTTCATGTCCCTACCATCACAGTCAATAGAGAGAACAGTTTTGTTATCCTCATGAAGTTACCTCACAGTACCCATTGATTGTCACTGTCCCTCCAGAGCTCTAATCTCTGACAGTCCCTGCTTTCTTGTCCATCTACATATCACACCATTTCAAGAATATTAGATAAAGAGTGGACATTTTTTTGGGCTCACCATAATTCCCTTGAGAACCACCTAAGGTGTTACATATATCCTTTTATTGCTGAGTGTGATTGCATAATATTGATATACCATAGTCTATTTAGCTATTTTCTTATTGTAGGATATCTGTGTTGTTTCCAGTTTGGGGCTATTATAAATAAAATTCATATGAAAAATATTTCAAGGTAAATGTATCAGTTTACATTCTGATCAGCAATGTATGAGTGATACTGCTTTTCATTGCTCTTTCTAGCATCTAGTATTGTCAATATTTTTAATTTTAGCCATCGTGATAGATACATAGTGTAAAGGTTTACATATGGCGATTTTCTATGTTCACATTCTCTTGGTAAAATGTATATTCAAATATTTTGTCCATTTTGCAGTTATATTGTTGGCTATTCACTGTTGCATTTTGCAAGACTTTTATATATCCTAGATGAAAACTCTTTTTAGATAGAAGATTGTAAATATTTTACTCAATTCCATAGTTTACTCAATTTCATAATTTGTTTCACATGAGCAGGTTGTTTTTGAAACATAGTGTAATCTGGATTGGATTTATCAAATTTTCCTCATATGAATCATACTTTTGTTCTTGAGCCCAAGAACTCTTTGTGTCTAGCCCTAGGTCCCAAAGGCTTTTTTTGTTTGTTTTCCAGGTAGGTCCTCACTGTAGCCAAGGATGACCTGGAATTCACTCTGTTGTATCAGGCTGGCCTCAAACTCACAGTGACTCTCCTACCTCTGCCTCCCATGTGCTGGGATTAAAGGTGTACACCACCATGCCCAGCTGGCTTTTTTGTTTGCTTGTTTATCTGTCATTTTATACATGGATGTTCAATTTTCCTGCAGCATGATTTATTAAGAAGGCCTCCCTTCTTCCCTTGACTTACCTTTGTATTTTTGTGATAAACTAGTTGAGTATGCTTTGTGGATCTATTTCCAGGTTCTCAAGATCTATGTTTACATCTTTCTGTGAATTCCTCAGTGGCTTGATTAATTTATTGATGTAGTAAAGCAGAATATCAGGAAGAGTGATTTTTTTTTTCTCATCATTTTAAAGAAAAAAAAATGTTTGTTCTGTTTTTTTTTTTTTTCTCATTCCATTGAAGAGTACAATCATCAGCAATTTTCCTATCAGTAACATGGCTGGGTCTGAGAATTTATTCCCTGCAATCTAAATGGAGTGAATGCTTTTAAGGTGTGGACAAAGGATCTGATTTACTGTTGGGAATTGCCAAGTACACAGCTTAGATTTTCCTTAGGGAAGAAAATGAAGCAATTGGAAGATGTATTTGATTTGCTTTACTTTTAACTCCCAAACATCTCAGCCTAGAGGCATAAAAAAAATGTAAGTAACCAAAAGATATTCAATTTGGGTGACTTTTTTCTTTTTATTATTATCATCATTAATTGACAATATCTTTTGTATGGATACAACATGTGTTGATACATTTTTTCCTTTGTCCTTGCTCCCATTCTGCTGGGGACCCTCCTCAATGGGGTTGCAGGTATTCCCCATAGAGTTGTGGTTTATGCATTGTGGGAGCAGCAGTTAGTTTTTTTGGAGGGGAGGGAATGCCTCTGGGCATGATGTCTCAACCTGCAGCTCTTAAAATCTTTCTGCCACCTCTTCTGCAAATTTCCATGAACTGTGGTGGGAAAGTTTTAAGTCTACTTCAGTGATGGGAACTGAGAAGCCTCAGGATCTGAGCTTTGGTAGGTGTTGAGTATCCTCAGGGTCTGTCTCCTTCACCCGGCTGCTGATGATCAGTTTCAGCATGAAAGCAGAACTCTTTTTTGTCTCCCCAATTCCTCTGTGGTTTCAACTGTGGCTTGGCTGAAGTGTGAGGGGTAGTTTCATCTCCTCAGGTCTTGCTACCTTTTGAAACAGAACAGAATCTCCATGGAGAGTGAAGCTAGCATAGTTTAAATGGTTAGGGATGTTGAACATTTTCTTAAGTGTGTGTTAGCCATTTGTATTTCTTCCTCGGAGAACTCCCTATTCAGTTCTATGCTCCAATTTTGGAGTGGGTTGTTTGATTTTTTATTGTTTAGTTTTTTGAGTTCTTTGTAGATTCTAGATATTGGGATTCTGTCAGTGGTATAGCTGGTGAAGACTTTCTCCCGTTTAGTGGGTAATCTATTGGCTCTTCTTATGGTGTGCTTGTCTGTGCAAAAGCCTTTTAGCTTTATGAGATCCCATTGGTTGAGTGATTATTTAATTTCCTAGGCTCCTGGGGTTTTCTTCAGGAAGTTTTTCCCCATTTCTATAGCATGGAGAGTTCCTCCTATTGGGTGGCCTTTTGACTGCTAGCTTGAACACCCTTTAAGAAGAGGTGTCTGATTTTTGCCAATTTTTAAAAAATTATTTAACCCATCACAAGGAAGTTGAAGACCACAGGGATTGGCCCAATTGAAAACAAGTTAGAGCAAAATAAAACAAAACAATAAAAACATTCACTTTCTAATAGAGTCAAGTGAAAATCTCAGGAAAAATTATTTTCTTCTGGCATAATATAATATAGAGAGCACACCAAGGCAAATATGGTGCTCAGTCTTTTCCCCTGACTACTACCTCATCTCCTATAATATGCAGGCATACCTAGGAAGGCTGAGATTTTCACAGTTCATTAAAAAATATTTTATTTGTTTGTGTGTAGGTGTGTGTGTGTGAGAGAGAGGGGGGATGAATATGGACATTCTAGCACCTCGTGCTGCTGCAAATTAACTCCAGATTCATGTGCCCCTTTGCATCTGGCTTTATGCATGTATTGGAGAATTGACCAGGGTTGGTGGGCTTTGTAAGCAAGCCCCTTTAACCACTGACTCATTTCCTCAGTCCACCCAATATTTTTGCTAATTTACATTTATAAGTGTGTGCATTTTATCCTTTATGAAGATCAGGTTATTGTGTGGATGGGCTAGAAGACAGCCAATGAACATACAGGTATGGTGGTTGGTCTAAAATGAGGACAAACTTTGTCTTATCATAATGCTTCCTAAAGCAAATTTTGCCTTAGACTCTTGGCTTGCTTTGCCAACTACACAATTATCCTTTTCTTCTAATTAGATGGCTACCCTCCTAAGAACAAATCCTATCTCTTTGTGTCTCATATATTTTGTATTATATTGATCATGTAGTTATTCTCAGGTTGTTTGAGCAAGTTAGAAATAGAGAACTTGGAAGGCTTCCATGGATATGAAAGGAGGAAATGTTCCATTTAATACATCAAGATAACTGAATTCTATTCAATTCTATGTAGTTTAGTTCAATTCAATTCAACTTTTGTTGAATGTTAAGCAAATGCTAGGCTATGAGCTCTGGTGCTAAGCGTGTATGGTGAGCCAAAACAGAATCACTTTTATGGAATGGCACTAGTACCCAGGCCAAGCATTCTTTTCTTACCAGGTCAGAATGTAGTATTTTAGAAATAAAGACAAAAGGCAGTAAAAATGATCAACTGAGGAAGAAAAGCAGAATTCTGAGTGGTACTCACATTTTTTGAGTCAAACTGCAGCTCGTTCCCTGGAGAGTGCGTCCATAATTTCCTGCCTTTGCCTTGTCTGTCTTGTCAGTAGTGGATCAGATGGCTGCTGAGAGAAAGAGTGGGCTGAGACATGATAGGCAGACTAAGATAGTATGATAATGGTACATTCAGCCTCAGAGTAAGCATCTATTAGGGGGATTTATTCCTGAAAATGGCTGTGGGCTGATGCTTCCATTATAAGCCTCACACTCTTGGTTGCAGTGAGCCGCATAACAGAATGCCCATTATGTTTTAAAAGAGATGCAAGCTTGTGCTGACTTTATGTCAAGCTGGGTAAGTGCAAATGGGCTGGAATCTTAAAACACCTTTGGTGGCTTTTCCTGTCATGTTGATCTATTGTGTTGCCTGGCTAACACAACAGTGGCCTTGTTTCAGAAAATGATGCTAGCTGATTCTTGGATCCAATTAAACTTTGAAAGGCAAGTAAGAGGAATCTAGATAAAGCAGCAGAGAATTTCCACATCATATACCAAACATCTTTAAGTTTGTCTTTTCCCCCTCAGGCTGATTCTCAGAAGCCAGACACTTTCAAATACAGAGATATTTGAGGCAAAATTGTTTTTTTTCATTCAGGAAAGTCTGTGGCTGGCCCTGACATATATCCCAGCCAGTGAGCATCAAAAACTTCTTAGGGGATTGCAAGGCATTTCTCATGCTGTACAGGTGAGAACTGGTGGAGAGTGATTGCCCACATCCCTTTCCTGGTTTTCAAGACACAGGCTGCATATTTCCTATCCACTGAACTTCTGACATGGAGTGGTAAGCCAGTGAGGTCAGCCTAAATCACACTTCTGGCCATGCCACTGACAACTGTGTGGGTGTGAAGGAACTGAGGTGAGAAGCAGGTGTGAGAAATGTCAGGTCTTGGTGCACAAAGACTTACGTGGCATATCCTGTCCTTCTTGTAAATCAAGAGGCCTCTTAGTGGTAAGGAAAGTTAAAAGCAAGAATGATGACTGATTTAAGTGCCTATTAAGCAAGATCTTCTAAGTTGAGGTTTCTCAAACAGGAATTTCTTGGTTGTGCTTTAATCAGCTACTTACAGGTTATGTTTATGAAAGCAAGAGGCAGTGGGAAAGTACCTCACCTCCTTCTCACCCAAGATCTAGCTCAGTAGTAACTCAAATGTTTAATGAGGCACAGCTTTGGGAACAGGAAACACTGTGGAAAGGGAAACATCTAGCCAACTATTTGCATGTTTAAATCTTTTTTGGAGCTAACTTGGATCTTTGAAGCTTTCTCTTGGGTCTAGTTTTTGCTTCCTTTATCTTATGAATAGAAATAAAGGGGGTATGCATCAGTAAGACTGGTAACATCTCAATAACTCTGCTCAGAAGTTTCAGTAGGAACATATAGGAAAAATCCTTTAGCTTCCTTGATAACCAAAGCAATGAAAATTAGAGTGTCAGGATCCACACCCAGTCAAATAGTAAAGAAGGCAAAAATGAAAATGCTCAAAATTGAAGAAGGCACAATGAAACAGATACATTCATATGTCATAGGCTGAAATATAAATTGGGATAATTCTTTTGGAAAACAATTTAGCAGTGTTAATCCCTTTTGATGTTATAATTTAACTTCTACACATCCCCAGGGAGTTGTAATAACTCTATAAAGTTAGCCACAGACATGCTCATTGTGACTTATTTATTTTAACCAAATTTCAGACAAAAACAAAATGTGCGAGTGTGGGAATATGTTTAAGTACGTTATGGTACACACACATTATTTGCTACTAGTCATGCATTAAAAATGGGTTTACAATGAGCTTTTAATAACATGGGAAAAGAGTTTTGCTGTAATGATAACTGGAGTATAATAAAGAGCAATGAGCTTTTATGTACAAAGTCACATTTAAAGATAGGCAGTAAAGAGAGTGGAAGGAAAAACACCTGAAGAGTAACATTGGTTGAGTTTGGATGATGGTATTATAACTAAATTTTTCTGACTTCAATTTCTTTGGCTTTTTCTGCAAATTTTTCTCAATAGATGGGCATCTCTTTCATACTTGTGAATTTTTCATTAAAATATGCCAGAGTAGGAAGAGTTAGAAATTGAAAATGGTGAACAAAATGAATTGGTAGGTAACCTATGTTCTTCCTATATGTCTTTAACCCTGAGAGTGGAAAAGTCATTATATTTTAGTCCTTGTCAATGTGACCCTACAAAACTCATTTTCAGATTTTATAACTCTATATGTGCCTATATTCCAGGCCCTATCCAAGAGAAATGGAAAAATGCAATAGTTATCCTTTATTTAGTGCTTACTGTGTGTGCTCAGAATCAGACTAAATACTTTTTATTCATCTTTTCACTTTATCATCACAAAAAAATCTTTGAGATAGGCTGTGCTATTACTATGTCCATTTTACAGATATAAAAACCAAGCCTTGGAGAAATTATTAATCTCTAACATGGCTAGTCAACAGTAGACATAGAATTCAAGGTAATATGTATCTTACTTATTAAAAATTTGATACCATAATTGCTTTCAGTAAGTAGGTGAACAATAAGACTCACTAAATGTTTCCTGCTATGTATTTTTGCTTGAAGCTATCAAGTCTGGAGGTAAGGAATTTTGGTTCTAGGATGCCTGGGAAGTGGGTATCCATCCATGACATTAAAAAAAAAACTATTATATTTTAAATTTTTATGTATTTATTAGAGAGAGAGAGAGAAAGAAAGAGGGAGAGAGAATGAGAGAATAAGAATGGGCACTCCAGGGCTTCTAGCCGCTGCTGTAAACAAATTTCAGACACATGTGCCACCTTGTGCAGCTGGCTTATGTGGGTCCTGGGGAACTGAACCTGGGTCCTTAGGATTTGCAGGCAAGTGCCTTAACTGCTAAGCCCATCTATGACATTTTCTCCCTTTTCCTATAGTTCCAAAGTGGATATAGATGTATTAATCATTATGTTACTCATGTGTGAACGTTCTAGGTAGCGAGGAAGGTCAGGAACTCTCATTTTGCAGTATTTTTTTCATTATGAAGACAGCTCTTTCACAGAAGCCTCATAGCAGAGTTTTTCCTTATGTGTCTGTTAGGTCATAATTCTCCAGTGGACATGCACATTTCAGCCTGTCTTATGAGCAAAGACAATGCTGCCTTTGTTTGGGGCTATTTTTTCAAAGATGTTTATATAATTTATATCTTGGAAGATAAGGATACTGTTTTCTTCCAAAGCAAAAATTAGGCATGATTACTATTCATTATAAAATATTTGGGTTTCCTATATTCAAGGTTCCTTGCCTGTGTTAAAACCCATGGAATGCACAAGTGTCATGTGGATGTGTTTGTATGAACCTAGGGGAGTCCAGGTCTGGAGAACAGGCTCAAGAAATGCTATTTTGGATACTGCTATTGCTATGAGAAATAAAGGTTTTTTTTTTTTTTTCTGTCCCAGGTAGTATATGTCTTCTGCCAATATCCATAACATGATAGCAGGCTAAATTGTTAGCTTGTGAGCAGGGCAAAAATCTCAGACCCTTCACAATTCTTCAGTCTCATTGGTCAACATTTTTCATATCACGACCCGTAGCTGTGAGATTGCATGACAAAGGAAAATAGAATACATGGATTAGATACATAATAGTATGTACCCTTGTACCAACAGATTATATTACAACAAATGCCAACAATCATTAAAGGGAGAATGTAATATACTTCAGGGAAATATCATCTGAGGACTCTATAGCTTAACAGAAGACACCACTTTGAGAGCTTGCTATTCAAAAGTGATTTGTGGGGCTGGCAAAAGTGCTCAGTGGTTAAGATAGCTGCTCATACATCCTTCCAGCCCAGATACAATTCTCTAGTACCTATGTAAAGCCAAATTTACAAAGTGGTGCATGCATCTGGAGTTTTTTTTTTTTTTTTTTTTTTTTTTTGCAGTGACAAGATTCCCTGGTACACATACATATTCTCTCTCTTCTCCCTCCTTCGCTCTCTTTTCTCTCTTGGTCTCTTGCAAATAAATGAATAAATAATATTAAAAATGAAAAATAATGTAAAATAGAAAGTTAGTATAGAGAGGAGAGGGAGAGAGAGAGAGAGAGAGAGAGAAGAGAGAGAGAAGCAGGAAAAGATTAGGGTTGGTCTTCATGATGTTATTTCCAGTTTCCTGTGGTTCAGGATTTCCCTCTGTGGGCCTGCTGAAGGATCAATGTTTTAGCCTGTTGTTCAGAATAAAGGGTTTTATAGTATCATTTCCTTTTGGGTCCCTATTTGTATCCCCCCACCCTTGTCCTCCCTCCCACCCTCTCTCTCTCTTCCACCCTTACCCTCCCCCCATCCCACCCTCCCTATTGTCTGGTCCTCAGAGTGCTTATTATGTTTGGCAGCATCTCAGGCGGATTCAGGTTAGAAGCAACAGATAAATGAGACCATGTGATGATTGTCTTTTTGTGATTGCGTGAGCTCACTGAGGATGATCTGTTCCATGTTTGACCATTTTTTTTTTACAATTTCATTATTTCATCTTTCCTTACTACTATGTAGAATTCCATAGTATAGATATACCACATCTTTGTTATCCATTCATCTAATGATGGATATCTGGGTTGATTCTAGCCCTTTGCTATTATGAATTGAGCAGCTATGAACATCTCTATACTCACTTTCTCTTTTATATTTATTTATCTTTTTCTTCCCTCACCTTCCTTGGCTCTGACTTATAACTCCCAGTACCAGCATGAGGTTAACTTTCACAATGAGCTGTTGATCTGAGAGACCTACAAGGTTTCCCAAAAAAGACAGATTTCTGTCAGAGTTCTTGATGACCCACCAAAGGTTAAGGGTAAGACCCTACTGTCGAAGACAGCATATGCATGTGAGACAAAACATGGAGAGGTCAGAATCTGGAAGAGGGTCAGTCCCCAGACAGTTAGCTAGTCTAGTGCCAGAGGGTGCTACACGAACAACTGAGGAAAATGGCCGACATCTATCCAAACAACTCGCAGTCTAAGCTACCCAGCAGGAAACAACCTGATGTAATGCTCAAACAAGTGCAGTAGTGGCACACAGCCATGGTGGGTAACCAACTGCTCTTGATTTGGCTAATAGATCCACTCAATGAAATGGAACTCATTGCTGGAACTGGGAAATAAGTCAAAACCATGTACAAAAAAGAGCTCAGTCTCCAAGATCAAGCTACCACCAAATGTGGGCTAGAAGAGGGCCTATGCATATGAAATTCCCTTCAAAATATCTATGACCATCCCATCTATCTAGTACTAACTTCTCTCTCCATTGGAGAATTTGCTTATCTTTTTCAGATGGACAATGAACCTGAAGGGAGGATCAGCCAATCACACCTCACCAGGGCCCCAGCTGAAACCATAGAGTAATATGGGGGAAGGGCAAGAGTACAGAGTTCTTGGTGATCACCACACCAGAAAAAGGCTGAAGGAGACAAACACAGAGAACATCTAACTCCCACTAAGCCAGATATCCAGAGACACAGAGGCTCCCAAAACCTCATCACTGAAGTAGAACTAAAATGATCCCAATGTGGCTCAAGGAAATTCACGGAAGAGGGGGCGGAAAGATTGTTAGAACCACAACTTGGGTCATTATGCACAGAGACTTGGCCTATCCCCCATAACTCTTGACTACCCCCACAATGCATGAGCCACATTCCCCATTGATGAGGGTCCCTTTGGAAGAGGGAGGACAGGGAGGAGGATAATGGAGTCACCAATATGAATGTAAAATTAGAATAATATAAATTAAAAAATAAATTATTAAAAAATGAAAAATAAATAATAATTTGTGGTATGAAAATGAGAATTTTGATAGATGATGATGGAGATATGTAGATGGAAGAAAGATATTCCAGGCAAAATATGTAGTATGAAAAGGGGTTTTGGTGTGACTCAGTTGTAGAGTACTTGATTAGTATATGCAACACCCTGGGTTCAACCCCCAACACCACAAATAAATAAAGACATGCTATAAAGGAAACACATGGAATATTCAGGGAACAGTAGAGGTGACTTAATTTTTACCATAATGTTTGGTCTTCTACATAGCCCAAGCAGTAAAGGTGTGATACTAGAACTTATAACGAGCTCTGTAAATTTGGAAAAAAAATATCATTTTGTTACTTTCAGTAGTGCCCTATGATGGATGGAAAAATGAGACTTGTTTAATTTATAGAATCATGGCCAATAATAATCTGAATAGTGGCTCAATAATTACATGAAGACTAAATGGTTGAAATATATCATTATACAATTATGCATTTTTTGTCATTACAAAGAAAACTCAGTTGAGAACTGTCATTTAAACAACCTATCCTTTAGAAGTCTTCATACTGCAAAGAAGCTAGAGACACATATGAGGAGTCAAAACTCTCTTTAAGAACTGATACACTTTTTTTTACATTTACTTTCCTCATTTATAAAAGAACAGTTTGAACTTGATGTTTTCTGTTGGGTTTTCCAGCACTGACATTTGATATTATTCCCAGCCACGATAATTACCACCAATCACATATAAAGGATCTACCCTCTTGGTCACTGTCCCCTTCTTTCATTTAACATGTAAGCATAGCACACACTGGATATATGATGCATAGACATGCTATGACATAAACTTTGATCCCACACAATATTTTTTATTTCAAATGTGTACTGAAGTTATGCCTTCCCATTGGATTTATTTTTAGTTTCTCCCTTGTATATACCAAATCATTCTGCAGTGCATGAAGTCAAGATGAACTGGGAACTAAAAAGCCCCTAATTTTAGAACTAGCATTTTATTTAAAACTAGTACATTGGTCACCCAGTGTATGAATTCAATTAGGGTGAAAACTCATTTCTAGGGCTGGAGAGATTGCTTAGTGGTTAAGGTGCTTGTCTGAAAAGCCAAAGGACTCAGGTTTGATTCTCCAGTACCCATGTAAAGACAGATGCACAAGATGGCACATGAGTTTGGAGTTCATTTGCAGTGGCTTCAGGCCCTGGCGTGACCATTCTCTTTGCCTCTTTCTCTCTTTCATATAAATAAGTTAAACAAAAGCAAATACTTAAAAAAATCTTATTTCTAGAACTTTTCCATATATAATTTTTCATGCTCTATTGAATGCATTAGCACTCTGTGAGAAATGTGATGGCTCTGTAATTTAGGCCAGAGAAGAATTAGGGTGAGGCCAACTGTAGAGAAATCCCTTAAGTTATTTGATTTCATTTTAGGTCTTCTGTTTGTCATTTCCTTCAAAAGTTTGTCATTGTGGAACATTCCTTCAGTGCCAAGGGCTGGAAGAAGCTCATTCTGTTTGTAGTCTGTCATTCTTTATGCCCTCCTTTGTGATAGAAAAAGGAGACAGAGAATCAGGTTGTGGGAGCCTAGTAGAAAAGGGTGGTGTGGAATGTATCCAGCATAAAGTCAATATCTTGGCAAAGATTTTTTGTTTTAGACTATACTGCACTATACTTCTCATATTACTCTGACAACCTCTCCAATTAGCAATGCCACTACTGGCACTTTCTTAGTTCCAACTATGGGTCCACCAGTGTTTAGGCATAGATTGAGGAGGAATGATACAACATTTGGTCATGGGTAGTTTGCTATGTAGCTGACAAAAGTAGTTTGGCAGGTAACAAAGTGATCTACACTACCATTTCTAAAATAGCATAAAAATGAGTGCAAGTTAATATGGTCTTACTAGAGAGATCTTTCAGAAGCCCAGAATGATATTGCTTGCTTGACATTTTCACTTGGATGTTTCCCAGACTTTGAGAAATTTAAGAGGTGATAACAGAGAGAAGCAATGTTAATATGGAATGGTTTCCCCAAGGGCAAGAATTTTAAGCTGAGTTTTGCATGAAGAAGGTTCATGGGACATGCACTCTGTTACTAGCTCCATTTCTGTATCCAGTAATATTTACTTGACATCTGTGGTAGCATAGTAGTATACATGGGATACAGGAAGATAAAAACACCAGCCTTGACTTCTTCCCCACAAACTTCAGGTCTCTTAAGGAGGTTCACTCATTCTACATTCTTGAACATTTCTTCCATATGAATTGGCATCTCTTTGCCAGAAACCTAGTCTCTGTGCCTCATATTCTATTCTCCTAAAGAGAAGTGACTATGATGATGGAGAGTTTGGATAACATCACTGGACAAGGGGTGCTTAGCTATGCCCTCTTGCTTCCATTTCAAAGCTAACTGCTTGTCAAGAAACACATATTCTGGTCTACTCTTGCATGCCTCACATTTTCTATGTGTAAGTCTCCACAAAGGGAGTCCTTCTGGTTTTAGTACCATTTATAAGTAGGTGGTTAAGCCTATCAACCTCAACTATACTCTTTTCAAATTTTATTTTGAGGTAGGGTATCACTCTAGCCCACACTGACCTAGGACTCACTCTGTAGTCCCAGGCTGGGCTCAAACTCACAGCAATCCTCCTATACTCTGCCTTCCAAATGCTGGGATTAAAGGCATGTGCCACTATGCCTGGCTCCTCAACTATATTCTTGACATTAGACTTTATTGTTAATTAATTAGGTGAGTCCTCCTGATATGACTTCATCTATTGTGCAGTTGTCTCAGACTTAATTCAGAGGAAAGATATTTACTTAGATTCCTTACTATTAGTCTAATAAGAGGTATGACACATGTTCATATACAATTATAAGAAAAGATACATGTAATACATTGCATAAACATGACTTAAGTCTTTTATGATTCCATTCTTGACACCGAAAAGCCATTCACCAACATAGGAAGGAATACCTTTCAAGACTCTTAACATTTATAAAAAAGGTTGTAGGCTGGTTCCATTTTGCTTGCTTTATCTGTCTTCTGAGTTGCTGATTGTTGATATTCACTCTTCCCCTCTCATATCTAGTACTAATTTTATTTCTTCTTCTTCTTTTCTTTTTTTTGGGGGGGGGAGTTTCAAGGTAGGGTCTCACTGTAGCTCAGGCTGACCTGGAATTCACTATATACTCTCAGGGTGGCCTTGAACTCACAGCAATCCTCCTATCTCTGCCTCCCAAGTGCTGGGATTAAAGGCATGTGTGCCACCACACCCAGCTTTGATTAGTCCCTGACTTTGTATATAAAATTGCCTGCTTGACATTTTCATTTGGAGGTAACACAGCTTTTTTTTGTTTGTTTGTTTTTCGAGGTAGGGTCTCACTCTAGCCCAGGCTCACCTGGAATTCACTCTGTATTCTCACGGTGGCCTCGAACTCACGGCAATCCTCCTACCTCTGCCTCCCAAGTGCACCACCATGCCTCGCTAGCTTTTTGTAGTTTTAAGTGACCAAAATTGAACTCTTGCATTCTCATTGATCCCTCATAACCTGGACTTCTCTCAGTTTTCCTCATTCAATATGGTGCTACTATCTATTCAGTTGCTCAAGTAAAAGGTCTTGTGTGGTCTATATTTGTGTGATTATTTGATCAGTCTATCATTCTTGGTTATCATCTTACTCTTTCAAATTGTTGCAATTATTTTGTTTGGTTTTTGACATTAAGGGTTTGTATTCCATTATTAGTTTCCCCTTTCCCAACAATACTAAAGCATGCTTTGGCCCAAGAGTAATGCAGCTAGGCTACTATGAGAACATAGAGGACAGGGTTAGAACAGGGGAAACATGGATGGTTCATGGAAGAAGAATAATTTGAGCCAGGAGTTGAGAAAAGTAGGAGATAAGGAGCAAAGGAATGAAATTTTTCTGGTAGAAGAAATCACTGAGGGAATAGAGATATGGAAGAACTGAGTACTTTGGGAACATGTTTAATAGACCAATTGCTGATACGATAGAATTGAAGCCACAGTTGGAAAGGTAGGCTGCAGGGAGTTTGTGAAGAGAAACAGTATCTGAACTTCATCTAGGAAATGTGAATCTTCTATAAATGAAAACTGCATAGACAGAGTAGCAAATTAAAATCTGTTCCATTAGGTTATGACCAATTTACTTATGAGATGAATATGGCTGAATTAGAGAATCACACAGAAATATGCCACTTTTGACAATATTAATATTTCTTGTAAATTTCTTCACATCATCAGCATTCCCTCAGATTTCTTGTGAAATTCTGTAAGTGTAATTATTCCCCTTTTCATATCATGAAAGCACGTGTTTGAGGCTCATCTGTTCTGTGAATACTCCAGTTTTCCTTTATATTTGAAGGACATATAAATCCCAGCCTACCACAGTGGAACTAAGGTGGTGAAAAGAACGTGCTTCTGCATTTTTTGGGACTTTCAGCTAAGGAGCTTCTACTGGCCTCAGCATCAGGCATTAGTTAATCCATATTAGAGAACAGTGTGTATCAATGTTCAATTTTAGGTAGAACAATTGATAAACAGTAAAATGGGTCCATTTTCCAGATTCCTCACTTCAGTTTTTTTTTAATTTTTAAATATTTTATTTATTTATTTATTTGAGCAGGGGAGAGGCAGATAGAGACAGAGAGGGAATGGGCACACTAGGGCCTTCAGCCACTGCAAGCAAACTCCAGATGCAGGTGCCACCTTGTGCATCTGGCTTATGTGGGTACTGGGGAATCAAACCTGGGTCCTTAGGCTTCACAGGCTAGCTCCTTAACCACTAAGCCATCTCTCCAGCCCCTTCACTTCAAGTTTTGCACTGGCCACTTGCTTCTACGAAATGGAGGCTACCCAGCATGATTTTGTTTGAATAGTGATTATTACACCAGAACCATCTATCTCTGTGTTATTTTTGCAGTCATGCTTTCCCCTAGGGTGGGATTCTAGTCAAGCCTTTTTTAGTATGGAAGATTTCATCATGAGTTCCAGATACTGAACATGGAGCTGCAAGATTTGGTGTTTGTTATATTGTATTTTGTATGGCTTGTGGTCCAATCTTTCTTTGCTCTTCCACAATTCCACACATTGAAATGGGAATGCTTATCCCATTTATCCTATGTCATCATATGTAACTTGTGTTTTGATTTTACATGGATCACATTAAAGAGTATCAGATCAGACTTCAGACTTTTGTTTATTTGTTTATTTATTTGAGAGAGAGATTGTGAGAGAGAGAGAATGGGCACACCAGGGTCTCCAGCCACTGGAAATGAACTTCAGACACATGTGCCACCTTGTGCATCTGGCTTAAATGGGTACTATGAAATTGAATCTGGGTCCTTAGGCTTCACAGGCAAACATCTGAAGCATTAAGATATCTCTCCAGCCTGACTTTGGATTTTTGAACAGTTTTGTGATTGGTGAAGCCTTTTTAAGTTGTACTGGATACATTTTACATCATGAGATGGCCCTGAGTCTGTAGAGGTTGGGGAATGAATGTTATTGTATATAAAATGCCCCCCCCATAAACTCATGTGTTTGAATACCTAATCCATTTTTGGCGATACTGTTCAGGAAGGTTGTGGAACCCTTAGCAGGTGAAGCTTTGCTGGATAAAGTATGTCATTGGGTTTAGAGATCGTATAGTCCAACCCCACTTGTTACACTCCTCTTTTCATACTCCTCCCTTGCTAATATGATGGTGTGTGGCTTCCTGCTCCTGCCATGCTTTACATGCCATGATGGAGTTCCCCTTGAAACTGTAAACCAAAAACAAACCCGATCCTACCCCGTTTTCCCCTTAAATTGCTTTTGGTTGTTTATTTCTTACCAGCAACAAGAAAGAAACTGATATATCCAGTATTGCTTTTTGAAGTGACTATCTATTCCTGATTGTGCCTTCTTTGTGCTCTTGTTCAATGTTATTTGACTATATATGTTTGCATTTATTTAGCACAGTAGTAATTTGAACATATAGGTCTGTCAGATTTCAGGCTCATGCTCTTTCATTATACTGCTTTCAAGAAGCATCATATTTCTTAGTTATCTTATGGTTGGAATTTTCTAGAAGCTGAAGATTTGGTTTTCTAAAATGAAATATGATATTAAAAGACATATTCCTCAATTGTAAGTTTCATAGAAACATGCAGAAGCTTGAAAAAAGTGAAGATATCTGAATACAGATGAACCAATGATTCTTTATTTTAACAAATACTTACCTTCAAGTGATACTCTACGTTTTGTTTTTGTTTTTGTTTTTTGAGTCAGGGTCTCACTCTGGCCCAGGCTGACCTGGAATTAACTATGTAGTCTCAGGGTGGCCTCAAATTCATGGTGATCTCCTACCTCTGCCTCCCAAGTGCTGGGATTAAAGGCGTGCATCACCACATCCGGCTATACTCTACATTTTTGAAGAACCTAATATTATGCTTCCATAAGATTTTGACTTGTTCAAATTTTGTTATTTAGAATGCATAAAAGCACTTCTGAATGTATTCATTGATATGCCTATTATCAGCTTCTCCACCACTATCACCTCAGGTAGCATCAGATACAATTGTCATCTATTTGTAAGTCATTTGATTGATACAGTGTTCTCTCTGGAGAGGACCTGTGGAAAAAGAGACCTTTCCTTCTTTTCAGGGACTGCCTGGCATGCTAGCCTATCCAAAGTAAACGAAATTAAACAGTTCTAAACCTTGTTTCATAAAGATATAAAAATGTAATTAGTTACTTTTCAGAATGTCATGAGAATAATCAATACTGGAGATATGTACTATTCAACCTCAATAAATGCCTGATTTTTTCCCATCCAATGAATTTATTTTTCTTCCCCTGACCATGATGTCCCTGGCCACCACCTTTGGAAAATGTTGGCTTCAGGTATACATTGTTGATGAAAGAAAATTTGTGCCTTGGAGCTTAAATGTTTTGTTTTGAAGATGAGACTGATTGAATACTGACAAATGGACAATGTAGCATTTCAGTAGTTTTGGCTTGGAACTTGATGTTCTAATGTACTACATACTAAGAGACTGAATTATCCCTTACCTTATCTGAACATGATGCTGGGCCCTTGATCAATATATTGATTGATTGTTCACATTTATGGATTATCTACCATGTAGGAGACATTGCATTGAGAACTTTATATGTTAATTTTCTTGCTTAATTCTCGTAGCAGCTCTTGTTGGTCCTTTCCTGGTTTCCATTTTACAGATGAGGAAACTTGAGTCAGATCATGGAACATGTAAGCAAGTTGCCCAAGTACATGTAGCTATGCATTTATAGAGTCAGGATATGAACCAGAATAACAACAAACCCTTCATCTTTATGCTCAACCTGCGTACTACACACCTTATTTAAATGAATGCACAATATGTCAGGGAAATATCTTGGCATTTAGATGGGGACTTAGGGTTTACAGTTGAAGTTGAACAAAAAAGGATTTAAATTTGATTGACTTTTTCAAAACATAATTCTTACTAGCATATGTCTTTCTTTCTTTTTATATTAATAAATCTTTTCCAAATGTTTATTTACATGGTAAATAGCTAATGGTAATGCTTGCCACCTGTAATTCTCAAAAAGGATTGAAAGTTAAATTGCAATTACAATTAATATGCATGAAAATGAAAATTGTCAAATTAACCCAGAGTATTACAGTGCAGAATGTAATGTGGCAACAGTTTCAGCATAAAAATAAGCATGGATAATTAGGCATCATTTTTCCCCATTGGCAAGCCTATGGCCTTGCAGCCACTTTACCACTCATCTTTATAGGGACAAAACCTTTTATAGTAGTCAGAAAACACAGATGCTTGGACTGTAGTGGGATCTCAGGTTTGCTTTTCCTTGCTTAGTTGTGCTCCTGTATTTAGACACTAGAGCCCTATTCCAGTTGAGCGTTATTCTTATTGTCCTTGCTTTTATTATCTAGTCCAGTAATTTATTTACATTATGATTTATTTATTTATGAGAGACAATGAAATATAGAGAGAAAGAGAGAGAGAAATGGGCTTGCCAGGGCCTCTTGCTACTGCCAGTGAACTCCAGGCACATTTGCCACCTTGTCAACTTTGTGCACTGGTTTGTGTGGGTAATGGTGAATTGAACCAGGGACAGCAGGCTTTACAAGCAAGTGTCTTTAACTGCTGACCCATCTCCTCAGCCTTAAGATGTAATTTCTATTAATTTTTATAATTCAAATTGTAAATAAAAAGTAAAAGGTGAAAAGTACTAAAAAATTGCTTCTTCATCATTGTACTCACTTTGTAACTGTCAGAAGTCACTCTTGGGTTTTGTGTATCTTTCCAGAAACTTCCAATGCATCTATACTATTTATGTTCATATGTACACCCATATACAGCTTTTAATGGTGTTAATGTTATCACAGTATTTGTAACTCTAAGTGGAAAATATTATCTTATTGCTTTATTTTATATTCTTTGAGTATAAATGAGCTTGAGTATATATTTGTATGTTAATCGGTGATTTGCATTTCTTATTTTGGGACCTACACATTTTCTATTTACTTATTTTTATTGAATTTAATAGCTCTTTGAATATTAAAGCAATTAGATTTTTCATGTCAAATATAAAACAAATATTTTTTCTTAGTTATTTGCTTCTTTTGAAGTATTATTTTTGCAATCTAGAAGGTTTATCTTTTTTGAGTATGAATATTTTTACTTTGTGTGTGTTCATGTGTGTGTGTGTGCATATGTGTGCATGTGCACATGCATGCATGTGTGTGAATGCCAGGGGTTGACATTGGGTATCTTTATGAATTGCTCTGCATCATGTCTGTTTACTCAGACAGAGTTTGCCAGTTGAAGGCAGGCTTCACCCATTAGCCTAGTCTCGCTAGCTATCTTATCTCAAGGATCCTCCTTTTCTACCTCGTGAGTTTTGGGATTACAGGTAGACTGCCACACCCACCCAGCATTTACATGGGTGCTGAGAATCTCAACTCTGATTCCCATCCTTGTGAGGCGAGGCAATTTCTCCCCTGAGCCATCTCCCCAGTCCCCATATGTTTACTTTTTATGTAGCCAAATTTATCAAACATTTTCTGTACAGATTCTGAGCTTTATATCCTCATTCCCATATCTTTTTTCACAATCCAATGCAATTTTACAATTCACTCATGCTTCCATCTATCAATGACAGACATATTATGAACTAGATTCTGTAAACACTATTGAGTAGGGCTCTGGAATCTTAAATAAATTATCATGGTAGGGGGTAATCAAAACCCAAGAGGGTATCAATAAATCATGTGGAAACCTATTTTTTGTACAACAGCACAATCAGAAGCCATGGGTTGTTACTAGAAAGCTTTAGTGTCAGGGATGGGATACCTTCCAGTGAGTTGTTGACCAGGGTGGTCCCTGATGCTCCCAAAACATTACAAGCCATTACCAAGGTTCTTGGTTTCCCACCAGGAATAGATGGTAAGACCCTATTGATGAAGACTCCACATGCTTGGACTGCAAGGTCACTGAGAAATTTTGCTGGAGCTGAGCTGAAAACTTCCTCCCATTATACCAGCTGACAGAAAGCTAGAAAAAACTATGCTGCATACAGCTCCATGGGAGAGAGAGAAGTCATCGGGGGAAATAAACAACAGTGGACACTGCAAGCCTTAAGTTTGGTGAGCCAGGCAAAATGAGCCAATGGGTGCAATAGTGGCAGGTCTGTTATGGGAGAAACCAACCACTCTCAAATTGGACTGGAGGCCTACTCCATGGGAAGGAATGCATGCCTGATAATGAAAATGTATGATGACAGAAATAATGAGCCCTAGGGGTGTAACACCTGCTGGTGTCTGGTTAAATGCATATATTATGTGCACCAAACTGCCCTGTAAACACTGCTCTTAATGTTCATACCCATATATTAATTCTACTCTCACTTTTGGTTGTAGAAGCTTCTATTTTCAGATGACAGTGACCTCTGAGATGACTCAAAAGGCACCATAATGCTGAGGAGAAGTGACAGAGGAGTGCTCACCACTGAAACATCTCTATCATACCTTCCAATACTCAGGATCCATTGAGGAAAAGGTGGTGGAAAGAATGTAAGAGCCACAGGAAAGGTATGACTCCTTACACTGCACTTTTCCAGACACAAAATGGCCTGGATAGCCATGACATCACAGTGTCTGGCACTACCTACACAAGGCCCTCATAATAGGAGGAAAACATGATGACATCAAAATAAAAGACAGACTGAGAGGTGGAGGCGATATGATGGACAATGGAGTTGCGAAGGGGAAAGGGGGGAGGAAATTATTGCCCAAAATTATGGAAGTTGTCAATAAAAATACGTTATCACAAGCCACCTGCTAATTATATCATTTTTTAAAAAAAATTAAAGTTTATTCCTAGGATTTAGAAACAAGGAGTGAACTGAAAATCAGAAGGTATGTTAGTTACTTTCTTAGTTTTTTTTTTTTTTTTTTTTACAAAAATACCTGACAAAAGCAACTTAAATAAGGAAAGTTTTATTTTAGCTTACAGTTTAAGGGGAAACAGTCCTTTGTGGCAGGAAAGCTACGTTGGCCAGAGTATCAAGCAGCTGATCTCATTGCATCTATAGTCAAGAAGAGAAAAAAGAGGAGAGAGAGAGGCTTAGACATCAATTAATGCAATCTAAAACTTCCCTCACAGATATGTCCAGGGATTTGTCTTCTAGGTGATTCCAGATCCTATCAAGTTGATAATATTAGCCACTATACAGGTGGATACACTTAATGATCTAGATATCTGAGGTAGCAGGTGTATCAGGATTAATAGTGTAACCTATTGTATTAATTTTCTCTTTCTCTTTGTTTTTCTTTTTCTTTTGGAGACAATGTTTGGCTGTGTAATCCAGGATGGCCTGGAATGTGTGATCCTCTTGTTTCAGGTTGCTAAGTGCTGAGATTACTGTCATGGACTTCTCCCATGCCAAACTCATTTATTGTTCAGATAAAGAGTACATAACCATAGAAGAAAAAAGCTCCTTTGAGAAGTCTATTTGACTCCTGATTGTTATGATCACTACCTACTTGTATCAGCACCATTGGTCACTGACCAGTGCCTAGCATGGTGACTGGCAAATATTCATATATTTACTACTTTATGCATAGTCATTGCTTGCTTCTATTTTCTTTTTCTTTCCCTCTTTTTTTATTTTTTATTTTGCTTGTGTGTATAAAATGTGGTGTGTGGGTATTGTGTGTGGTGTGGAATGTATTATGTATGCACGTGTATGTGTCCTCGCAGAGCCCCATGTATACACCTGTGGTGGTGAGTTTGTGGGGAGGAGAGGCAGGCATTTACTTTCACTTATAGTACTGTACTAGAACATAGGATATCCTGGTACATTGCTCTCCTTACCCACATACACACCAGATTCTTGTTTGAACTGGAATCTTACAGATATGAGAGCATGTTTGTTACTTGCTCATTTTGTTAACTGGACCAATTTCCTGGTCTTTGCTCCTCTTTGTGGGACTTAGGTTACAAGTGCACATGACCTTGTTCAGCTGTTTTTGTGGAGTCTGGAGATTCAGGCAGTTTCCAGCCCCTTCAGGCCTTCATACTTCCTCAGAAAGCACATGTAACTGCAAACCTATTTCTCCTGCCTAATTGTGTTTTCTGTTATTAACAATTATCTTCAACAAGTGTGGCCAAGGTTTATGTAGTTATGGGTTGTCTCACCCATACAGTCATAAAAGCAGATCTGCAACTCCCAAAGATGAAGACCTGACTTTTTTTTTTTTTTTTGCTTAGATGATTGAGCTAGACCTTCAGTACATATTAGAATGGTTGTTCCTGGATATGAATCAAAAGAAAAAGTAGCAGATTGAAATTATATATATATATACTATTTACCATGTATGGTTTGTTAGGGTTCCAGAGGAAGCAGGAAGCATGTTCAAAGGGCAGTGGAAAGGGGGGAGTATTTTCAGAGGTGTGAATCACAAAAGAGTGATGTATGCAGAGACTAGTGACTAGTTATATTAGGAATCACATGGAGATACAAGGGTGGTGAAAGGGGCAGGGAGTTATGCTATTGACATCTTCAAACAGGTTCCACAATAAGAGGGCCACTTATTAGAAACTACTAAATCCCAGACAAGAAGAGAAGGAGAGGGTAGACTAAATAATATTGATACAGATTAGGAACAAGATAGTTTTTTTTTTCTTTTTTTTTTTTTTTTTTACTTATAGGTAGCTAGCTAGGGATTGGCCCACGGAAACTTGGATGCCACATTACCAGCTCTGGCAAGATGAGAACCTGCAGCTGATCCAGTGTCATCCAAGATGGCTACAAGCATCAACTCCAGAATCAGCTTCCTGCTTCTTTCTCAACACTTCCCTGGATTAACACACCTATGGGCTTCCCCTTCATGAGTCAGCATCTTGAGCTCAACAACCTGTCAAATCCCTTCCTAGCACATCCATTCTCATGATGAGACTCATTCTAGCTGGATGTCTGGTTCACATAAATGTCCTGAAACACATGTGTTAAGCCTTTTTATGTAAGCTCTTGGTTCTTCTGATCTCTCTTGGCCCCCTGACCTCTCTCCTTCTTCTGTTAGCTCCTATGTGAGAGGAATCTTGTAGGTATCCCCTCACCCTCTGGAGCTTGGCTGGGAAGGGGAGGATTTCTTTTTGTATGGGCACTTTGCTGCTTTGATCTTCCATGTATGTGAGCTCATTCCCCAGAGACTTCTTTCCTAAAGAGAGAACTTTCTCTATGTGAGGGAGATTTTCTCCTTTTTTTAGCTTTATGATTTTTTATTACTCATGTATATAGTGTGTATACAGTCATGCTGGTACCATTGTTAGCCTCCTTTCTGTCCTCCCCCCTCTGAAGAGACCCTCCTCATTGGAGAATGTGAGTCGTGCATTGTGGGAGTAGCCATCAGTTATGGGGAAGAGGCAATGTCTCTCTGCATAATGTCCCAACTTGTGGCTCTAACAATCTTTCCGCCACACTCTTCCATGAATTTCCCTGAGCCATGTTGGGATTGTTTTAGGTCTACTTCAGTGATGAGGTCGTGGGATCCTCTGTGTCTCTGGATGTCTGGTTTGGTAGAAGCTGAGTGTTCTCTCTGTCTATCTCCTTCACCCTTGTGTTGGTACCAGGTTCATCAAGAAATCAGCACTTTTACTCATTTTTCCCATTACTCTATGGTTTCAGCTGGGGCCATGGTGAGGTGTAATGTGTTGTTTCTCTCCTCAGGTTCTGTGTCCATCTGAAAAAGAGAAGCAAATTCTCCAATGGAGAGTGAAGTCAGCATGAGATAAATGGGATAACCATTATTATTTTAGGGGTAATTTCATAGGTGTATGCCCTTTTGTTGCCCATGATTGGTGGAACCTTGATATTGGAGAGCAACCTCATTTTTTGGATATGGTTGTGACTTGTTTCTCAGTTCCAGCAATAAGTTTCATTCCACTAAGTGGATCTGTTAGCCAAATCAAGAGCAGTTGGTTATCCACTATGGCTGTGTGCCACTATTGCGCTTGTGTGAGCATCATGTCAGGTTGTTTGCTGCTGAGTAGCTTAGACCATGAGTTGGTTGGACATATACAAGTAATCTTAAAAGAGGTTATCAAGCTCAGCTTTCTGATTCAACTGTGAAAGAGACAAGTGAGAGGTATTCTTATCTCAGATGCCTGCTAATGAGCTGATGTGAGTCTATGTGTACCTCCATTGAGCCAATGACAAGCTCTGAAGATATAATCCCAGCACGAGAAAGTACCTGGCCCACTGATGGCAATACATAAGTAAGTGTCAGGTCACTCCATGTTCTGTATCAACATCATATGGTGTCTTTGGCAGTAGGGTCTTACCATTAACCTTTGGTGGGTTATCAAGTACTCTGACAGAAATCAGTCTTCTTTTGGGAAAGTTTGTAGGTCTCTCTGATCAACAGCTCATTGTGGATGTTAACCACATCATGGTACTGGGAGTTACAGGACAGTACCAAGGGAAAAGAAGGAAGAAAAAGATAGGTAATATACAAGAGAATGAGGGAAGAGACAGAAGAGGTGGAGAGAGAGAGAGAGAGAGAGAGAGAGAGAGAGAGAGAGAGAGAGAAAGAAAGAGAGAGAATCAGGAGAAGATTAAGGTTTTTCTTCATAATACCCTCTCCAGGGCCCTGTGAATCAAGTGTTTGAGGGAGATTTTCTTGGTTCCCCATCCCCATTCCCAGCCAGCCTGGGGAGGGGAAGAATTTCTTTGGGTTTGGGCTTTACTGCTTTGCTTTCCTTCTTACATCTTCCTAAAATAAATGTTATAATTTATCACTTACCACATTTTAAATTCTTTGATAACTTGGACAAGGAACTGATGTTGGGGTTCAAACTTTATGAAGATTTCATCTCATCCCAAGACTAACTGTGTATCAATATGACCTTATTAATTCTCAGTTTTTCATTTCTTACCAGGGCCTCCTACTGGTCAGGCAAACTGGAAAGTCCAAAGAGCAAGATTATAAATGTTGCAGTATATACAGGTTCTCCTTTTGATCACCAGAATAGAGCAGACATGATAGAGAGTATATACAGAGACATAAATATAAGACATACTCTAAGGCCTTATATGCCAGACATTTTATAAATGTCTTCTGATTAGAGCTTCATAATAATTTCATAATATACATTTTATCCCCATCCCTATTTTACAGATGAAGAATCAGATCAGAGGAGTATAAAGGTCACACAATTAATATATTGCATGACTAGGGTTCAAACCCAGTGTTGTCTAGCAACAAAATTTCATGCCTTTAATCTACTATGAGGTGCTGCCTCTCTCACCTTTATTCAAGACCTTTCTGTATGAGGCACGGTGCACTTGTGAATACAGTTAGCAATCTAGATGCATTTCTTTCTCATCAGTTGACTTATGTTGTCAGTACTGGAAGGCAAATTATGGGTCATGTAAAATGTTCTATTTCATATAAAAGGAAATATGTGAAAAAAAGTAACTTTCTTTAGGTAAACCAGAGAGTTTCTGAAAGGGGTTTAATTTTGACATCAATTCCAGTGATGTTTGCCCTAAATCAGGACCATGCCATCTCCCATCCAACTGTTACTATGCTGGGTTTTAGGCATATTAACTGCTGAAATGCACTTTGAAAGTACAGAAAAGTAGTAAATTAGCATTTAGTTTATAAGAAAAAAATGTTTACCATCTTAATATAACATTAGATTACTTGGTAAAGGAGTAGTTAGGAGGGAGAATTAACAAGTAGCATAAAGTTATTCAGGAGATAGCCTTACGGGTAAGGTTATGAACTACTCATGTTTCAGCCAGGTCTTAATTACTCAGAAATAACCGTCCAGACTTTTGACCAGCCAGGTCACACCTCCCTTCTGCTGCTTACCTTCTGGGTACCAGGGTCTTCAGCCTCTGCAAACAAACTCCACATACATGTGCCACCTTATACATCTGCCTTATGTGGGTCCTGGGGAATCTAACATGGGTCCTTTGGCTTTGCAGGCAAGCACCTTAACTGCCAAACCATCTTTCCAACCCTCTAGGCATTTTTTTTTTTTTTTTTTTTTTTTGGTTTTTCGAGGTAGGGTCTCACTCTGGTCCAGGCTGACCTGGATTTCACTCTGTATTCTCAGGGTGGCCTCGGACTCTCGGCGATCCTCCTACCTCTGCCTCCTGAGTGCTGGGATTAAAGGCGTGCGCCACCACGCCCGGCTGCATTTTTTTTTTATATTCTCTGGTTGTGTTGGCTTTGAGCAACATTATTTGATGTTAACAAATAAGGAAACTACCTTATCCCTGAGGGATCTGGGATAACCATTTATAACGTAGTCAAAGCTGTTGAAACAGCTCTCAGCTGCTTTGAATTCAGCTTTGCAATGTTGCCAAAGAGGCAACTGGTTAGCTAAATGGCCTTTGCTTGCAGAGTAGATATTCTGATAAACTTTACTGATATGTTTCTTTTCTGAGGATATTGAAAATAGTAGTAGGATGATGGCTACTGCATCACTGGGTAGTAAGATGTGTCCTATTTCAGACAAATTTCTACTGGACACATAGGGAGAAATGGTAAGATGATATGGAGGCCATATTGGGGATTCATTACATTTTTCAGTTTTTATAAGAAAGTTAGAAAGGAGTAAGCATTGACCTTTATCATTAATTTTAGTCCAAAGATTTGATTCATGGACATCCCTTCAGCAGGAAAATATGCATTTTGCTGTAATTTACTTTATCAACAGTGTAGTCAGTTGTTTGGGAGGGTCCACAGGAGAAGCAATTGTTTTATACTCTTGAGACCACTGGGAAAGTTTTTGACAGTTACATAGTTTTAAAAAATATGATAATGTAGTTGAATTGTTTATATACTTTTTATTCTGTGCTATGACAGTTGTCTTTCATAATCAGTGGTTTTACATAATTTAAAAAATCATAAACCTAAAATTAGATACGAGTTCATACATTCTTGATTTCTCTTGGAGAACATCTGGCCATCCTTGAAACATCACCTGACTTCTTCAAAGTCAGGTATCAGCCCCAATTTTGACTCTTGTCTGTTTGCAATCAGACTGCCAAAGTTTCTTTCTGTTGAGCAAAGTCCCATATTAAATACACTACTTGAATCCCCTTTATGACTGAAGGTGTTAGAAAGGCTGGTTTGCCTGTGGACAGGAGTGATTTATACCTTCTGTCTTAGTGTAGCTTCTAGAAGCTGAAACCTTTTCTCCCCAAAAGTCGCAGTTTGAATGATAAAGTCTAGGATTACCCTCTGACAGTGTTAAGCAGTCAAACTTTGAATTTCCACCATATGTTAGGTACTGTGTTACTGTTTTTCTATGTGGCTATTTATAATAATCTGGTGTTTTTTTTTCCCTTCATTGTATACCATAGAAAACAATGAATGAAAATCTAACACATATCAGAGTCAGTGACAAGAAACTTTGCTACTCACTGGCTTTTCAAATAATAGTCACTCTCTTGGAATATGGTTATTACTTTATGATGCCATTAGTTTTCTAATATTGCTTACATGTTGAGGTACAACTTTCTTTACAAAGGCTCTATACTAAAAGGAAGCTCCAGTTATATCAGTGTCTTTGAAACAAAACATAAAAGATTTCCATTCCTACCCAAACTTCATTATTGCCAATATTTCATCAGTTTGGAGTTTTTTGTTATTTCTTTTCATTTGGAAAACTCTTGGCCCAGCTATGAGGCATCTGCAAAACAACTTCCAGAAATTATCTTCAGGATAGGTGTTTTTAAGAACAGAAAATTGAATTGTCATCAATATAATCAGCAAAATTTGAGGAGTTGTGTTTTTTAAAGTTGTATGTGCATGGACACTTGTGGGCATACTTACATGTGCACACATATGTACATACATGCATACTCAAACCCAAAAAGTTTGTTTTTCTTTTGGACTTCTAAGAATAAGCTCACTACTTTTTAAAATAAAGGCTACTTAAAATCAGGATGAAACAGACTCTCTGTAGGATAATAGCTGCTGTGATTTTAAACAATATAAAATATTGATGATCTACTGTTGTCAGGTGGCCAACCAAGCTTGTATAAGATAGGTCTAATGGAAAAAAAAAGTATAGAAGAAGTTTCAGTGATATATAATCTTTTGTACTTATGTAGTGAATGGCATCATTATAATTTCTAAATGTATCTGTGGGTACTATAGTGAGAGGTAGATAAATTTTAGCACTTGTTGGAACCAAAGACATTTGGGTTATATACCACTGGGAACCCGAAACATTTTGGTAGCGGGAATTGAGTCATCCACCTTTCTGTATCTCTCTCGCTCTCTCTCTCTCTCTCTCTGTGTGTGTGTGTGTGTGTGTGTAATATAAGCCATAGTTTAGCCTTTCGATGTGGGAGATTGTCAACATCCAGATAGTGTGGATGGAAACTTAAAAGTGATTCATTAAAGTTTTAACAGATTTCTTGTACATCTCCTTACATGGGTGCTTCTTACATAACTGCTTAGAAAGGAAGTTCTTAAGATAAAACTTTTGAATGCAGACCCAAATAAATGACAAAACCTAGGGAAGAAATAGTTACAGGATACAGGCCATCCTAGAGATTTGTGAGATAAGAGAGATCTTAGATACAACTTAAGTTACTTGTTAAAATTTTGTTTATTTTTATTTTTGAGACAGACAGAATCTTGTTATGTAGATCAGGCTGGCCTTGAATTTATGGCAATCCCCTTGCCTCTGTCACCCAAATGCTGGGCTTATTGGCATGAGAAATCATGCCCTGCTCTAATTAACTTTTACTTATTTTATTTCATGTATTTATTTGAGAAAGGGAAAAAGGGGGGGGAGAGAGAGAGAGAGAGGGAGAGAGAATGTATGGGCACATCAGGGCTTCCAGCCACTGCAAACAAACTCCAGATGCACATGCCACCTTGTGCGTCTGGCTTATGTGGGTACTGGGGAATTGAACTGAGGTCCATTGCCTTTGCAAGCAAGCATCTTAACCACTAAGCCATCTCTCCAGCCCCAAATGTACTTTTAATAAAACAAATTATTTTAAAAAAATCAAAGCATGAGAACTGATATATGCTTGCCAAAATTTAATTTTGCCAGTGGTGATATTAGCAGATTAAATGTTATCATTTTATTACCAGTATATTAAAAATAAGACCTTTGACTGATACAAAAATGTTAGAGATCTAGGATTTTTTAAAAATTATTATTTTTTATTGACAACTTTTATACTTACATACAAAAAAACCCCACCTGATATTTCCCTCCCCTCCCCCATTCCACTTTAGAACTCCAATCTCCATCATATCCACTCCCTCTCCATTAGTCTGTCTTTTAATTTGATGTCATCATCTTTTTCTTCTATTTGAGGGTCTTGTGGAGGTATTGCAAGGCACTGCAAGGTCATGGATATCGAGGCCAATTTCTGTCTGGGCAGTTGCATTGTAAGAAGTCCTTTGGCTCTTCCATTCTATCGGTCCCCTCTTCCGCAATGGTCCCTGAGCCTTGGAGGGTGTGACAGAGGTGTTTCAGTGCTGGGCACTCCTCCATCCCTTCTTCTCAGCACTATGTTGCCTTTTGGGTCATCCCAGTGGTCATCACCATCTGAAAAGAGAAGCTTCTCTAACCAGAAGTGAGAGTAACATTAATATATGAATATGAACATTAAGTGTAGTGCTTTCAGGGCAGCTTGGTGGGAATAATATATATATTTAGCCAGATAAGAGCAAGCTTTATACACCTAAGGCTCATGACCTCCCCTACCATAGACTTTTGCTTAGGTTTTTCAGTACCAGGTATGTATTCCCTCCCATTAGAGAGGGCCTTCAGTCCAATTATGGAGCAGTTGGTTACCCCAAGAGTAGACATGCCACTATTGCACCCGTTCAGACATTGGGCCTGTATGGCCAAACTTGAATTTTCAGTGTCCACTGTTTTCACTGCTGATGACTTCTGTCTCCCATATGGCTGCATGCAATACAGCTTTTTCCAGCTTTCAGTTGGCTGGTCTACAGGGGGAAGGTTTTCTGCTCAGCACCAGCTTGCATTCTCAGTGACCTTGCCTCTCAGGCAAGAGATGTCTTCAGCAATAGGGTCTTACTATCTGTTTCTCAAGGGAAACCAAGGGCTTTGGCAAAATCCTTTAATGTTTTGGAGGCTACCAGGACCTCCTTGGCCAACAACTCACTGGAAGGTATCCCATCCCAGGCACTGAATATTTTCTAAGTAACAGTCTACAGCTTCTAGATGAGCCATTATTAAAAAAAAGTAGGTTTACATAAGTCTTATTCACAATATCTTGAATTTAGATTGACCCTCCCCCTGCCCTTCTTTTATGCATTCTCTTCCCATGACCTCGCTTAGGCCATTTTCCTCCCTGTAATCTGTTCTAACAGCAATGCTTCTCAAATTTTTCCATAAAATAGAAAAGGAAGGAATTCTACCGAAATCCTTCTATGAAGCCAGCATCACCCTGATACCCAAACTGGACAAGGACAGATAAAAAAAAGAAAATTACAGACCAATCTCCCTCATGAACATAGATGCAAAAATTCTCAACAAAATACTGGCAAACAGAATACAAGAATATATCAGAAAGATTATTAACCCTGACCAAGTAGGCTTTATCCCAGAGATGCAGGGATGGTTCAACATATGCAAATCCATAAATGCAATGCACCATATAAATGGTCTGAAAGACAAAAATCACATGGTCATCTCAATAGATGCAGAAAAGGCATTTGACAAAATCCAATGCCCCTTCATGGTGAAAGTACTACAGAAACTGGGAATAGAAGGAACATATCTCAACATAATAAAAGCTATTTATGACAAACCTACAGCCAACATAATACTGAATGGGGAAAAACTTTAAGCTTTTCCTCTAAATTCAGGAACAAGACAAGGGTGTCCATGTTCCCCACTTCTATTTAATATAGTACTGGAAGTCTTAGCCATAGCAATAAGGCAAGAGACACTCATAAAGGGGATACAAATTGGAAGGGAAGAGATCAAATTATCATTATTTGCAGACGATATGATTCTATACATAACAGACCCTAAAGACTCTACCAGCAAACTGTTAGAGCTGATAAACACTTTTAGCAATGTAGCAGGATACAAAATAAACACGCAGAAATCAGTAGCTTTTCTATACACTAACAACAAATGTGCAGAGGATGAAATCAGGGAATCTCTCCCATTCACAATTGCCTCAAAAAAAATAAAATACCTTGGAATAAACTTAACCAAGGAAGTGAAGGATCTCTACAATGAGAACTATAAAAAACTCGAGCGACAAATTACAGAAGACACAAGGAAATGGAAAGACATCCCATGCTCCTGGATTGGAAGAATCGATATTGTGAAAATGTCAATCTTACCAAAAGCATCTAGGATTTTTTTTTTAAAAAGTGAATATTTTTAGCCTAATGAAATAAACGTTTTATTTTATTTTTGCTCAGAAAAGTTGCATAAATATGTATTTTAGACTAGTGCCTATGGTCTGTAACATAGGAACACTGAATTATATTCATTTTTCAGTTGAATCAAGGGACCAGGGAGGGACATGTTTGTCAAGGTAACTACAAGTGGCTAATGAAAGAGATGAGGCCAGTAAGTAGATCTAATGAGTCTGGTAGATGATTTTCTGTGGTCCCAGAATAGACTGTGAAGTGAGAAGGTATCTTCTTATATGAGAGTCTGTATATTATTACAAATTAAAGAAATATGATACTTTTATTTATAACAGCAGATGCTGCTTCAAACACTATCCTAGTAAAATTTTCTGGAGTGAATTATGTAAGTTCAGGGATGTGCCTATATGTAAAATGAGAAGAATGTGATTTGAAATATATATAGCTGGTTACATAAATTCAATTTATTGTTCTGTTATCCAGTTGACTTTACAAAAGTTAAAAAAGATTTCTTAAGTTAAAATGTTACAAAAATTGTTTAAATGGTATTAGTGCCTAAATATGAAACCTTGCCAGAGGCTTTGGGACAGATTTTTTTTTTTTAATATACAGTTGTTGAAGAGACTGCCAAACTGCATCATTTTGTTTGTGCTTCTTTTGAGTCAGGATGCCTGTTGCTATGTGGAGCCTCAAATACCCACATTTAAAGTGCATAACAAATAGCTATCTGTGCCACATTTAGCTCAGAAAATCTTAGGGAAGAAGAATTGAAGGTGTACATGCCCTCACTTTGTAATCAGTATTCAGTCCACTACCTTCAGATTGCTGAAGTCTCAGTATTATAAACTATCCAATTTTTTAAAGCCAAGACTAGCTTATGAAGCCAATCATGCATACCTATATACAGACTATGAGGCGCCTGGGCTTAGCTACAGGTGGAGTTGGGAAGAATGTTTTTCAAAGTACTCAGTGTATTCTTATTTTGCCTATGTGATAATATGTGAAAGATTCTTGAAAAACCTATTTCCTCACATAATAATAATCAATTTCTCTACTGGATCATTCCTTTGGGATAAGAATACATTTATTCCCTATTAGTGGATAGTACCCAGAGAAGATGAATAAGACACACCATTGATACTTAGCAGTATAGCTTGCAAGAGTTGTTTTCCCCTCAGCATTGCCAAGAAATAGTTTATTGAGGAGAGAGCTAAAGTAATTTAGTTACTCAGTTCCTACATGGAAGAGGAAAGAAAAGACATCCAAGGGATTCTCTAAGGAAGGCAAGACTGTGAGTTCTTGTATTGGCTTGTAGAGTCATCATGGAGTATAGGAGGAGGACACTTGGAGCCTTTCTGGTAGTTGTGGAGATGGTAGAGAGGGTTCTTAAAAGACACACTACAAAGCTGAATGGAAACTACCAATTTTATATTACCTAATGGTTTCCTTTCTCTCAACCCACTGTTAGTAAGTTCCTTGAAGTCATTTTATTTCCAATCAGGGACAGGAATAAGGTGGTATGGTAGCTTGAATAGATGTCCCCCAATATATCCAGTGTTTTATTAGTTTGTAGTTTGCATCTGCAGCCACCATGCTGGAGGCAGTGTCTCTGGACAGATCTTAAGGTGTGGCAGTGGGTTTAGGATTTCAATCTAAAAATATGCAAAGTGTGCCTAGCTGGAGTTCCTGAGGTGTGCTATGTGGCTTTTGGCTTGTGGCTTTCTCTCTCTGGTGCTGGTCCTGTAAAAGACAGGCCAGCTTCTTCTGCCATTATGGAACTTCCCCTGGATCTGTAAGCTTAAATAAATAAATCCCTTCCTCCATAACTGTGCCTGGTCTGGAAGTTCATCTCAGTGAACCTGAAACTGTCTGCTACAGGTGGTAAATGCCTTGAGGCACTGGAGAAGTTACATCTTCTTGAAGTGGGGTGGAGGGGAATCAGGTGAGAATATAAGGATATTATTACTATTAATTGGAATAGAAATATGAAACAGTTAGACAGCCATTTATTCATAGCCCATTGGGTTGAATGATGTTTACTGCTTAATAGTGTAGGATATATTCTTAAACATTAGACTATACTATGTAATAACCAAGAAAGACATTATTATTCTTATCTTGCAGATGAAACATGGAGACTAGTTAATTATAGATGACTTGTTTAAGATTGAAAGGATTTAAGTAGCTGAAGTGGATCTAGAACCTAGGGAGTTTGAGTGAAAAGCCATTGTTTTTTTCTACAAATGCTAACATTCAGTTTTCTCATTTTTTTTTTTTTAAAAAATAAAGGATTCATTTATTCTTAAATATTTGAGAGCCTGTTCTGCATAACTGGGCATGGAGTCTTCACTCTAAAGTAGCAGTGATTCTGCTGTCATGGAGAACTCAAATGCTCTGAAGAAATGGTTGTGAATTTCCAGAGGAGCAGGCTTAATTAGCTTATTTAGGACTTCAGAAAAATAGAATAATATAGAATCACAGCATCTTTACAACATAAAGCAGTTATTTAAACATTTTTTTTTGCTATCATCTAACTCTAAAATCCACCTTCTTTTAATATTTCATTTCTCTTTACATATTACCAGTGGTAGATAAGCCTCTCAGTGTCATAAGCTAGTTTCTTACATTGTTAAATAGCATCCAGAATAATACACATTTTTGTTCAGTTCACAATAATAAGGGCATAGAACAATCTTAGATGCTCATCAATAGATGAATAGATAATGAAAATGTAGGATGTATATACAATAGAGTTTTTATTCAGCTGTAAAAAAAATGGAATTGCCAGATGTGGTGGCACACACCTTTAATCCCAGCATTCTGGAGGCAGAGTTAGGAGAATCACTGTGAGTTCAAGGTCAGCCTGAGACTATGTGCAGAATTCCAGGTCAGCCTAGGCTAGAGCAAGCCCTTACCTTGAAAAACCAAACAAACAAAAAAATGAAACTATGAAATTTTCAGGATCATGGATGAATGTGGAAAGAATTACATCAAGTGAGTTGACCCAAGCTCAGAAACTCAGAAAGCAGCCTTAAGCCACATGTTCTCTCTCATGTGCAGATCCTAGCTTGATATGTACATAAATCCTAAAAGGAAAGAGATTCAGAATTCAGAAGAAGGGGTATGGCAAAGGGACACATGTAACATGAAAATGGAAGGGAGACTAAGGGAGTGAATGATACAGTGGAGAACAGGGATATGGGCATGATGAGTAGGGAGGAGATTTATCTGAAACAAAATTGGTTTGAAAATGATGTAACAATACCTAATATTTCTATGCTCACTAAAAATAAATAATGTTCTTTCTTGAACTTCTCTCTTGTGACATTCATCAGGCTTAGCTTAATTGTTTTACTCAACAGCATTTGTTTTTAACCATGTATGTGGGGCAGACATGTTGGTTGCTTATGTAGCAGGCTCATTGGTAGAACCTTGAAACCATCCATATACTTCCTCTCCTTCCTGTTTCTTTCTCCCTTATCAGACATACTGCTACATTATCTGACCACAAGTTATTTTTTTTGGTATTGTCAATGCAAAAGGTCCCCTAGGTCCTTAAGCTACCTACCATACACTTTTTTTTGTATTTTCTTGCCACTTTAGTTATCTTGTCTGAACTTTATTTTTTATTTATTTTTTATTTTTTACTTTAAAAAAAAATCCAACAATGAAAATTTATTTACAAGCTTCCTCAAGTCCCTTATGGAGTGGAATTTCTCCCTGTTTCTCTTTTTAATTTTTTTTTATTGACAACTTCTATACTTACATACAAAAAAAAAAAAAACATGATTTCCCTCTCTTCTCCTATTCCCCTTTAGAACTCCATTCTCTGTCATATCCCCTCCCTCTCTACATTAGTCTCTCTTTTAATTTGATGTCATCATCTTTTTCTTCTATTATGAGGGTCTTGCAAGGTCATGGATATTAATCTTCTGTCAGATATGTAGGTGGCAAAGATTTTCTCCCATGCAGTAGGTTGTCACCATGTCCTTTACTGTACAATAGTTTCATAATTTCATGAGATTCCAGTGGTTGATTAGTTGTTTTATTTCCTGAGCAATCGTGGTTATATTCAGAAAGTCATTGCCTATTCCAATATGTTGAAAGGTTTCCACTAACTTTTCCTGAAGCACTTTCAGAGTTTCAGGTCTTATATTAAGATCCCTGATCCACTTGGACTTGATTCTTGTACAAGGAAAGAGACAAGGATCTATTTTAATCCTTCTACATATAGATATCCAGTTTTCCCAGCATCACTTCTCGAAGAGCCAATCATTTCTCCAATGAATATTTTTGGCATTTTTGTCAAAAATCAGATGGTTGCAGCTTCCTAGATTAATGTCTGGGTCTTCTATTCTGTTCCATTGATCTACATGTCTGTCTTTGTGGCAATACCATGCTGTTTTTGTTACTATGTCTTTGTAATATAACTTAAAATCAGGTACGGTGATACCACCAACCTGATTTTTGTTGCTCGAAATTGTTTGGGCTATTCAAGGTTTTTTTGTGCTTCCAGATAAATTTTAGGATTGTTTTTTATGTCTCTGTGAAGAATGCCATTGGATTTTAATGGGTATTGTATTAAATTTGTAGATTGCTTTTGGTAAGTTTGACATTTTCACAATATTATTTCTTCCAATCCAAGAACAGGAGATGCTTTTCCATTTCCTAGTGTCTTCTCCAATTTATTTCTTGAGTGTTTAATGTTCTCATTGTAGAGATCCTTCACTTCCTTGGTTAAGTTTATTCCAAGGTACTTTATTTATTTTGAGGCAATTGTGAATGAGAGAGAGCCCCTGATTTCATCCTCTGCATGTTTGTTGTTAGGATATAGAAAAGCTACTGATTTCTGTGTGTTTATTTTGTATCCTGCTACATTGCTAAAAGTGTTTATCAGCTCTAACAGTTTGCTGGTAGAGTCTTTAGTGTCTTTTATGTATAGAATCATATCATCTGCAAATAATAATAATTTGATCTCTT
>JAEOAD010001250.1:0-13731 GCA_036365145.1 Orientallactaga sibirica | reverse complement strand
TTGCATTAACAAGGAAAGTTTGAACTTGCTGCACTCAACCTTCTTCGTAGGGAGAAAGCAAGTGATTCCTAGAATCAACTAGCTCATTTCACATAGTACAAGTGTTAGGTAATGAAGATGTTTTGTTTTCTAAAACAAACTACTTTAGAAATGAGGCCAATCTAATAAGCTGTGCATCTTTTCAGATTACATTAACAAGGAAAGTTTGAACTTCCTGCACTCAACTTTATTTGTAGGAAAGCAACTGATTCCTAGAACCAATGAGCTTATTTCACACAGTACAATGTATCAGAATGAAGATGTTTGTTTCTCAAACAAACTACTTTACAAATGAGGCGAATCTACTAACTTGGCATATTTTTTGGATTACATTAACAAGGAAAGTTTGAACTTGCTGCACTCAACCTTCTATGTAGGAACGCAACTGATTCCCAAGAAGCGGTTAACTTATTTGACACAGTACAGTGTTCGGTACTGAAGATGTTTCTTTTCTAAAGAAACTACTTTAGAAATGAGGCTAATCCACTAACTTGTACATCTTGTTAGATTACACAAAGTAGAAAGTTTGAAATTGTTGCAACATTCTTCATAGGAAAGCAACTGATTCCTTAGAACCAATGAGCTTATTTCACAGTACAATGTTCGGCAATGAAGATGTTTGTTTTTCTCAACAAAGTACTTTACAAATGAGTCGAATCTACTAACTTGTCCATCTTTTTAGATTACATTAATACGAAAGTTTGAACATTCTCTCACACAACCTTCTTTGTTGAAAGCAACTTATTCCTAGATCCGAATGAGCTTATTTCACACAGTACAATGTTCGCAATGAAGATGTTTGTTTTCTCAACAAAGTACTTTTACAAATGAGGCGAATCTTCTAACTTGGCCATTTTTTTGAGATTACATTAACAAGGAAGTTTGAACTTGGTTGCACTCAACCTTCTTCGTAGAAATTAAACTGATTCCTAGAAGCTTAATTAACTTATTTCACACAGTACAGTGTTCGGTACTGAAGATATTTCTTATCTAAAGAAACTACTTTAGAAATGAGGGGAATCAACTAACTTGTACATCTTGTTACATTACACAAGGTAGGAAAGTTTGAACTTGCAGCAGTCAAACTTCTTCAGAAAGCAAGTTATTCCTAGAATCGAACTAACTCATTTCAGTATAGTATAGTGTTGAATGAAGATGTTTGTTTTCTAAAGAAACTACTTGAAGAAATGAGGCCAATCTACTACGTTGTGCATCTTTTCAGATTACATTAACAAGGAAAGTTTGAACTTGCTGCACTCAACCTTCTTTTGTAGGAAAGCAACTGATTCCTAGAACCGAATGGGCTTATTTCACACAGTACAATGTTCGTAATGAAGATGTTTGTTTTCAACAACTACGCGTTACAAAATGAGGCGAATCTTCTAACTTGGCCATCTTTTTAGATTACATTAACAAGGAAAGTTTGAACTTGCTGCACTCAACCTTCTTTCAGAAATTAAACTGATTCCTGAAGCTTAATTAACTTATTTCACACAGTACAGTGTTCGGTATTGAAGACGTTTCTTTCTAAAGAATCTACTTTAGAAATGAGACTAATCTACACGCCAGCATCTTTTCAGATTACATTTTGAAGGAAAGTTTGAACTTGCTGCACTCAACCTTCTTTGTAGGGAAGCAACTGATTCCTAGAACCGAATGAGCTTATTTCACACAGTACAATGTTCGGCAATGAAGATGTTTGTTTTCTCAACAAACTACTTTACAAATGAGGCGAATCTACTAACCTGGCCATCTTTTTAGATTACATTAACAAGGAAAGTTTGAACTTGCTGCACTCAACCTTCTTCGTAGAAATTAAACTGATTCCTAGAAGCTTAATTAACTTATTTCACACAGTACAGTGTCTGGTACTGAAGATGTTTCTTTTCTAAAGAAACTACTTTAGAAATGAGGCGAGTCCACAAACTTGAACATCTTGTTAGATTACACAAAGTAGAAAAGTTTTAACTTGCTGCACTCAACCTTCTTCGTAGGATAGCAAGTGATTCCTAGAATCTAATTAGCAAATTTCACATAGTACAGTGTTCGGTAATGAAGATGTTTGTTTTCTAAACAAACTACTTTAGAAATGAGGCCAATCTACTAAGTTGTGCATCTTTTCAGATTACATTACATAAGGAAAGTTTGAACTTGCTGCACTCAACCTTCTTTGTAGGAAAGCAACTGATTCCTAGAACCGAATGAGCTTATTTCACACAGTACAATGTTCCAGAACGAAGATGTTTGTTTTCAACAACTACTTTACAAATGAGCCAAATCTACTAACTTAGCCATCTTTTTAGATTACATTAACAAGGAAAGTTTGAACTTGCTGCACTCAACCTTCTTTGTAGGAAAGCAACTGATTCCTAGAACCGAATGAGCTTATTTCACACAGTACAATGTTCGGCAATGAAGATGTTTGTTTTCTCAACAAACTACTTTACAAATGAGTCAAATCTACTAACTTGGCCATCTTTTTAGATTACATTAACAAGGAAAGTTTGAACTTGCTGCACTCAACCTTTTTTGTAGGAAAGCAACTGATTCCTAGATCCGAATGAGCTTATTTCACACAGTACAATGTTCGGCAATGAAGAGGTTTGTTTTCTAAACAAACTACTTTACAAATGAGGCAAATCTTCTAACTTGGCCATCTTCTCAGATTACATTAACAAGGAATGTTTTAACTTGCTGCACTCAACCTTCTTCATAGAAATTAAACTGATTCCTAGAAGCGAGTTAACTTATTTCACACAGTACAGTGTTCGGTACTGAAGATGTTTCTTTTCTAAAGAAACTACTTTAGAAATGAGGCCAATGTACTACGTTGTGCATCTTTTCAGATTACATCAACAAGGAAAGTTTGAACTTGCAGCACTCAACCTTCTTCAGAGAAATTAAACTGATTCCTAGAATCGACTAACTTATTTCACACAGTACAGTGTTCGGTACTGAAGATATTTTTTTTTCTAAAGAAACTACTTCAGAAATCAGGCCAATCTACTACGCTGTGCATCTTTTCAGATTACATAAACAAGGAAAGTTTGAACTTGCTACACTTAACCATCTTTGTAGGAAAGCAACTGATTCCTAGAACCGAATGAGCTCATTTCACACAGTACAATGTTCCAGAATGAAGATGTTTGTTTTCAACAAACTACTTTACAAATGAGTCGAATCTACTAACTTGGCCATCTTTTTAGATTACATTAACAAGGAAAGTTTGAAGTTGCTGCACTCAACATTCTTTGTAGGAAAGCAACTGATTCCTAGATCCGAATGAGCTTATTTCACACAGTACAATGTTCGGCAATGAAGATGTTTGTTTTCTCAACAAAGTACTTTACAAATGAGGCGAATCTTCTAACTTGGCCATTTTTTGAGATTATATTAACAAGGAAAGTTTGAACTTGCTGCACTCAACCTTCTTCGTAGAAATTAAACTGATTCCTAGAAGCTTAATTAACTTATTTCACACAGTACAGTGTTCGGTACTGAAGATATTTCTTATCTAAAGAAACTACTTTAGAAATGAGGGGAATCAACTAACTTGTACATCTTGTTACATTACACAAGGTAGGAAAGTTTGAACTTGCAGCAGTCAAACTTCTTCGTAGGAAAGCAAGTTATTCCTAGAATCGAACTAGCTCATTTCACATAGTATAGTGTTCGGTAATGAAGATGTTTGTTTTCTAAAGAAACTACTTTAGAAATGAGGCCAATCTGCTAAGTCTCTTTTCAGATTACATTAACAAGGAAAGTTTGAACTTGCTGCACTCAACCTTCTTTGTAGGAAAGCAACTGATTCCTAGAACCGAATGAGCTTATTTCACACAGTACAATGTTCGGCAATGAAGATGTTTGTTTTCTCAACAAACTACGTTACAAATGAGGCGAATCTTCTAACTTGGCCATCTTTTTAGATTACATTAACAAAGAAAGTTTGAACTTGCTGCACTCAACCTTTTTGTAGGAAAGGAACTGATTCCTAGAACCGAATGATCTTATTTCACACAGTACAATGTTCGGCAATGAAGATGTTTGTTTTCTCAACAAAGTACTTTACAAATGAGGCGAATGTTCTAACTTGGCCATCTTTTTCAGATTACATTAACAGGAAAGTTTGAACTTGCTGCACTCAACCTTCTTCAGAGAAATTAAACTGATTCCTAGAACCGAATTAACTTATTTCACACAGTACAGTGTTCGGTACTGAAGATGTTTCTTCTAAAGAAACTACTTTAGAAATGAGGCGAATCCACTACCTTGTACATCTTGTTAGATTACACAAAGTAATAAAGTTTGAACTTGCTGCACTAACCTTCTTTGTAGGAAAGCAAGTGATTCCTAGAATCTAACTAGCTCATTTCACATAGTCCAGTGTTCGGTAATGAAGATGTTTGTTTTCTAAACAAACATCTTTACAAAAGAGGCCAATCTACTAAGTTGTGCATCTTTTAGATTACATTAACAAGGAAAGTTTGAACTTGCTGCACACAACCCTTCTTTGTAGAAAGCAATGATTCCTAGAACCGAATGAGCTTATTTCACACAGTACAATGTTCGCAATGAAGGTGTTTGTTTTCTCAACAAAGTACTTTTACAAATGAGGCGAATCTTCTAACTTGGCCATCTTTTGAGATTACATTAACAAGGAAAGTTTGAACTTGCTGCACTAAACCTTCTTCGTAGAAATTAAACTGATTCTTAGAAGCGAATTAACTTATTTCACACAGTACAGTGTTCGGTACTGAAGACGTTTCTTTCCTAAAGAAACTACTTTAGAAATGAGACTAATCTACTACGTTGTGCATCTTTTCAGAATACATTTTGCAGGAAAGTTTGAACTTGCTGCACTCAACCTTCTTTGTAGGAAAGCAACTGATTACTACTATAGAAATGAGGCCAATCTATTAATTTGTGTATCTTTTCAGATTACATTAACAAGGAAAGTTTGAACTTGCTGCACTCAACCTTCTTTGTAGGAAAGAAACTGATTCCTAGAACCTAATGAGCTTATTTCACGCAGTACAATGTTCGGCAAGAAGATGTTTGTTTTCTCAACAAACTACTTTACAATTGAGGCGAATCTACTAACTTGGCCATCTTTTTAGATTACATTAACAAGGAAAGTTTGAACTTGCTGCACTCAAGCTTCTTTGTAGGAAAGCAACTGATTCCTAGAACCTGAATGAGCTTATTTCACAGTACAATGTTCGGTAATGAAGATGTTTGTTTTCTCAACAAAGTACTTTACAAATGAGGGGAATGTTCTAACTTGGCCATCTTTTGACATTACATTAACAAGGAAAGTTTGAACTTGGTGCACTCAACCTTCTTCGTAGAAATTAAACTGATTCCTAGAATCGAATTAACTTATTTCACACAGTACAGTGTTCGGTAATGAAGATGTTTCTTTTCTAAAGAAACTACTTTAGAAATGACACGAATCCACTACCTTGTACATCTTGTTAGATTACACAAAGTAATAAAGTTTGAACTTGCTGCACTCAACCTTCTTCGTAGGAAAGCAAGTGATTCCTAGAATCGAACTAGCTCATTTCACATAGTACAGTGTTCGGTAATGAAGATGTTTGTTTTATAAACAAACTACTTTACAAATGAGGCCAATCTACTAAGTTGTGCATCTTTTCAGATTACATTAACAAGGAAAGTTTGAACTTGCTGCACACACCCTTCTTTGTAGGAAAGCAACTGATTCCTAGAACTGAATGAGCTTATTTCACAGTACAATGTTCGCAATGAAGGTGTTTGTTTTCTCAACAAAGTACTTTACAAATGAGGCTTATCTTCTAACTTGGCCATCTTTGAGATTACATTAACAAGGAAAGTTTGAACTTGCTGTACTCAACCTTCTTCTGTAGAAATTAAACTGATTCCAAGAACCGAATTAACTTATTTCACACAGTACAGTGTTTGGTACTGAAGACGTTTCTTTTCAAGAATCTACTTTAGAAATGAGACTAATCTACTAACTTGTGCATCTTTTCAGATTACATTTTGAAGGAAAGTTTGAACTTGCTGCACTCAACCTTCTTTGTAGGAAAGCAACTGATTACTAGAACCGAATGAGCTTATTTCACACAGTACAATGTTCGGCAATGAAGATGTTTGTTTTCTCAAAGAAACTACTTTACAAATGAGGCGAATCTACTAACCTGGCCATCTTTTTAGATTACATTAACAAGGAAAGTTTGAACTTGCTGCACTCAACCTTCTTTGCAGGAAAGCAACTGATTCCTAGAACCGAATGAGGTTATTTCACACAGTACAATGTTCGCAATGAAGATGTTTGTTTTCTGAACAAAGTACTTTACAAATGAGGCGAATGTTCTAACTTGTACATCTTTTGAGATTACATTAACAAGGAAAGTTTGAACTTGCTGCACTCAACCTTCTTCGTAGAAATTAAACTGATTCCCAGAACCTTAATTAACTTATTTCACACAGTACAGTGTTCGCACTGAAGATGTTTCTTTTTCTAAAGAAACTACTTTAGAAATGAGTCGAATCCACTAACTTGTACATCTTGTTAGATTACACAAAGTAGGAAAGTTTGAACTTGCTGCACTCAACCTTCTTCGTAGGGAAAGCAAGTGATTCCTAGAATCAAGTAGCTCATTTCACATAGTACAGTGTTCGGTAATGAAGATGTTTGTTTTCTAAACAAACTACTTTAGAAATGAGGCCAATCTCCTAATTTGTGCATCTTTTCAGATAACATTAACAAGGAAAGTTTGAACTTGCTGCACTCAACCTTCTTTGTAGGAAAGCAACTGATTCCTAGAACCTCATGAGCTTATTTCACGAGTACAATGTTCGCAATGAAGATGTTTGTTTTCTCAACAAAGTACTTTACAAATGAGGCGAATCTTCTAACTTGGCCATCTTTTTAGATTACATTAAAAAAGAAAGTTTGAACTTGCTGCACTCAACCTTCTTCGTAGAAATTAAACTGATTGCTAGAAGCGAATTAACTTATTTCACACAGTACAGTGTTCTGGTACTGAAGATGTTTTCTTCTAAAGAAACTACTTTAGAAATGAGGCTTAATCCACTAACTTGTACATCTTGTTAGATTACATAACGCCGGAAAGTTTGAACTTGCTGCACTCAACCTTCTTCGTAGGAATGCAAGTGATTCCTAGAATCGAACAACTAGCTCATTTCACATGGTACAGTGTTCAGAATGAAGATGTTTGTTTTATAAACAAACATCTTAGAAATGAGGCCAATCTACTAAGTTGTGCATTTTTCAGATTACATTAACAAGGAAAGTTTGAACTTGCTGCCTCAACCTTCTTTTAGAAATTAAACTAGAAGGGAATTAACTTATTTTACACAGTACAGTGTTTGGTACTGAAGATGTTTCTTTTCTAAAGAAACTACTTTAGAAATGAGGCCAATCTACTACGTTGTGCATCTTTGCAGATTACATTAACAAGGAAAGATTGAACTTGCTGCACTCAACCTTCTTTGTAGGAAAGCAACTGATTCCTAGATCTGAATGAGCTTATTTCACACAGTTCAATGTTCGGCAATGAAGATGTTTGTTTTCTCAACAAACTACTTTACAAATGAGTCGAATCTACTAACTTGGCCGTCTTTTTAGATTACATTAACAAGGAAAGTTTGAACTTGCTGCACTCAACCTTCTTTGTAGGAAACCAACTGATTCCTAGAACCGAATGAGTTTATTTCACACAGTACAATGTTAGGCAATGAAGATGTTTGTTTTCTCAACAAACTGCTTTACCAATGAGGTGAATCTACTAACTTGGCCGTCTTTTTAGATTACATTAACAAGGAAAGTTTGAACTTGCTGCACAAAACCTTCTTCGTAGAAATTAAACTGATTCCTAGAAGCGAATTAACTTATTTCACACAGTACAGTTTTCGAAATGAAGATGTTTGTATTCTAAAGAAACTACTTTAGAAATGAGGAAAATCCACTAACTTGTACATCTTGTTAGATTACACAAACTAGGAAAGTTTGAACTTCCTGCACTCAACCATCTTTGTAGAAATTAAACTGACTCCTAGAACCGAATTAACTTATTTCACACAGTTCAGTGTTCGAAATGAAGATGTTTCTTTTCTAAAGAAACTACTTTAGAAATGAGGCCAATCTACTAAGTCGTACATCTTGTTAGGTTACATTAACAAGGAAATTTTGAACTGGCTGCATTCAACCTTCTTTGTAGGAAAGCAACTGAATTCTAGAACTAAATTAGCTTTGTTCACACAGTACAATGTTCGCAATGAAGATGTTTGTTTTCTCAACAAACTACTTTACCAATGAGGCAAATCTACTAACTTGTACATCTTGTTAGATTACATTAACAAAGAAAGTTTGAACTTGCTGCACTCAACCATCTTTGTAGGAAAGCAACTGATTCCTAGAACTGAATTAGCTTATTTCACACAGTACAAAGTTTGGCAATGAAGGTTTGTTTTCTGAAGAAACTACTTTAGAAATGAGGCGAATCTACTAACTTGGCCATCTTTTTAGATTACATTACCAAGGAAAGTTTGAACTTGCTGCACTCAACCTTCTTTGTAGGAAAGCAAATGATTCCTAGAACCGAATTAACTTATTCACACAGTACAATGTTCTTCAATGAAGATGTTTGTTTTCTAAAGAAACTACTTTAGAAATGAGGCGAATCCACTAACTTGTACATCTTGTTAGATTACACAAAGTAGGAAAGTTTGAACTTGCTGCACTCAACCTTCTTCATAGGAAAGCAAGTGATTCCTAGAATCGAACTAGCTTTATTTCACATAGTACAATGTTCGCAATGAAGATGTTTGTTTTCTAAAGAAACTACTTTAGAAATGAGACCATTCTACTAAGTTGTACATCTTTTTAGATTACATTAACAAGGAAAGTTTGAACTTGCTGCACTCAACCTTCTTTTGTAGGAAAGCAACTGATTCCTAGAACCAAATGAGCTTATTTCACACAGTACAATGTTCGGCAATGAAGATGTTTGTTTTCTCAAGAAACTGCTTTAGAAATGAGTCGAATCTACTAACTTGTACATCTTTTTAGATTACACAAACTAGGAAAGTTTGAACTTGCTGCACTCAACCTTCTTTGTAGGAAAGCAACTGATTCTTGGAACCGAATGAGCTTATTTCACACAGTACAATGTTTGGCAATGAAGATGTTTGTTTTCTCAAGAAACTACTTTAGAAATGAGGTGAATCTACTAACTTGTACCATCTTGTTAGATTACATTAACAAGGAAAGTTTGAACTTGCTGCACTCAACCTTCTTTGTAGGAAAGCAAGTGATTCCTAGAACCGAATGAGCTTATTTCACACAGTACAATGTTCGGCAATGAAGATGTTTGTTTTCTCAAGAAACTACTTTAGAAATGAGGGGAATCTACTAACTTGTACATCTTGTTAGATTACACAAACTAGGAAAGTTTGAACTTGCTGCACTCAACCTTCTTTGTAGAAAAGCAACTGATTCCTAGAACCAATTAACTTATTTCACACAGTACAGTGTTCGGCAATGAAGATGTTTGTTTTCTAAGAAACTACTTTAGAAATGAGCGAATCCACTAACTTATACATCTTGTTAGATTACACAAAGTAGGAAAGTTTGAACTTGCTGCACTCAACCTTCTTTGTAGGAAAGCAAGTGATTCCTAGAACCGAATTAGCTTATTTCACACAGTACAGTGTTCAGCAATGAAGATGTTTGTTTTCAAACAAACTACTTTAGAAATGAGGCGAATCTACTAACTTGTACATCTTGTTAGATTACACAAACAAGGGAAAGTTTGAACTTGCTGCACTCAACCTTCTTTGTAGGAAAGCAACTGATTCCTAGAACCGAATGAGCTTATTTCACACAGTACAATGTTCGCAATGAAGATGTTTGTTTTCTCAAGAAACTACTTTAGAAATGAGGCGAATCTACTAACTTGTACATCTTGTTAGATTACATTAACAAGGAAAGTTTGAACTTGCTGCACTCAACCTTCTTTGTAGAAATTAAACTGATATTACACAAAACTAGAAAGTTTGAACTTGCTGCACTCAACCTTCTTTGTAGGAAAGCAAGTGATTCCTAGAACCGAATTAGCTTATTTCACACAGTACAATGTTCGGCAATGAAGATGTTTGTTTTCTCAAGAAACTACTTTAGAAATGAGGCGAATCTACTAACTTGTACATCTTGTTAGATTACACAAACTAGGAAAGTTTGAACTTGCTGCACTCAACCTTCTTTGTAGGAAAGCAAGTGATTCCTAGAACCGAATTAGCTTATTTCACACAGTACAATGTTTGGCAATGAAGATGTTTGTTTTCAAGAAACTACTTTAGAAATGAGGCGAATCTACTAACTTGTACATCTTGTTAGATTACACAAACTAGGAAAGTTTGAACTTGCTGCACTCAATCTTCTTTTAGGAAAGCAAGTGATTCCTAGAACCGAATTAGCTTATTTCACACAGTACAATGTTCGGCAATGAAGATGTTTGTTTTCTCAAGAAACTACTTTAGAAATGAGGCGAATCTACTAACTTGTACATCTTGTTAGATTACACAAACTAGGAAAGTTTGAACTTGCTGCACTCAACCTTCTTTGTAGGAAAGCAAGTGATTCCTAGAACCGAATTAGCTTATTTCACACAGTACAATGTTCGCAAATGAAGATGTTTGTTTTCTCAAGAAACTACTTTAGAAATGAGGCGAATCTACTAACTTGTACATCTTGTTAGATTACACAAACTAGGAAAGTTTGAACTTGCTGCACTCAACCTTTCTTGTTAACTTGTACATCTTGTTAGATTACACAAACTAGGAAAGTTTGAACTTGCTGCACTCAACCTTCTTTGTAGGAAAGCAAGTGATTCCTAGAACCGAATTAGCTTATTTCACACAGTACAATGTTCGGCAATGAAGATGTTTGTTTTCTCAAGAAACTACTTTAGAAATGAGGCGAATCTACTAACTTGTACATCTTGTTAGATTACACAAACTAGAAAGTTTGAACTTGCTGCACTCAACCTTCTTTGTAGGAAAGCAAGTGATTCCTAGAACCGAATTAGCTTATTTCACACAGTACAATGTTCGGCAATGAAGATGTTTGTTTTCTCAAGAAACTACTTTAGAAATGAGGCGAATCTACTAACTTGTACATCTTGTTAGATTACACAAACTAGGAAAGTTTGAACTTGCTGCACTCAACCTTTCTTTGTAGGATTTGTTTTCTAAAGAAACTACTTTAGAAATGAGGCGAATCTACTAACTTGTACATCTTGTTAGATTACACAACTAGGAAAGTTTGAACTTGCTGCACTCAACCTTCTTTGTAGGAAAGCAAGTGATTCCTAGAACCGAATGAGCTTATTTCACACAGTACAATGTTCGGCAATGAAGATGTTTGTTTTCTAAAGAAACTACTTTAGAAATGAGGCGAATCTACTAACTTGGCATCTTGTTAGATTACATTAACAAGGAAAGTTTGAACTTGCTGCACTCAACCTTCTTTGTAGAAAGCAACTGATTCCTAAACCGAATGAGCTTATTTCACACAGTACAATGTTCGGGAATGAAGATGTTTGTTTTCTCAACAAACTACTTTATAAATGAGGCGAATATTCTAACTTGGCCATCTGTTGAATTACATTAATATTTCACACAGTACAGTGTTCAGCAATGAAGATGTTTGTTTTCTAAACAAAACTACTTTAGAAATGAGGCGAATCTGTTGTTGTACATCTTGTTAGATTACAAACAAGGAAAGTTTGAACTTGCTGCACTCAACCTTCTTTGTAGAAAGCAACTGATTCCTAGAACCTGAACTAGCTTATTTCACATACAATACAGTGTTCGCAATGAAGATGTTTGTTTTCTAAACAAACTACTTTAGAAATGAGGTGAATCTACTAAGTTGTACATCTTTCAGATTACATTAAACAAGGAAAGTTTGAACTTGCTGCACTCAACCTTCTTCGTGAGAAAAAGCAAACTGATTCCTAGAACTAAATAGCTAGCTATTTCACACAGTACAGTGTTTGGTACTGAAGATGTTTTTTTCTAAACAAACTACTTTAGAAATGAGCTAATCTACTATCTTGTACATCTTTTTAGATTACACAAAGTAGGAAAGTTTGAACTTGCTGCACTTAACCTTCTTCTTGTAGGAAAGCAACTGATTCCTAGAACCGAATCAGCTCATTTCACATAGTAAAGTGTTCGCAGTGAAGATGTTTGTTTTCTAAACCAACATCTTTAGAAATGAGGCCAATCTACTAAGTTGTGCATCTTTTTAGATTACATTAACAAGGAAAGTTTGAACTTGCTGCACTCAACCTTCTTTGTAGGAAAGCAACTGATTCCTAGAACCGAATCAGCTTATTTCACACAGTACAATATTCCGCAATGAAGATGTTTGTTTTCCTCAACAAAGTACTTTACAATGAGGCAAATATTCTAACTTGGCCATCTTTGAGATTACATTAAAAAAGGAAAGTTTGAACTTGCTGCACTGAACATTCTTCAGAGAAAAGGAACTGATTCCTGAGAATCGAATTAACTTATTTGACAGTGACAGTGTTCGGCAATGAAGATGGTTGTTTTCTAAACAAACAGCTTTAGAAATGAGGCCAATCTACTGGGTTGTACATCTTTTCAGATTACATTAAAAGTAGGAAAGTTTGAACTTTGCTGCACTCCAACCTTCTTTGTAGGAAAAGCAAATGATTGCTAGAACCGAAAAAGCTTATTTCACATAGTACAGTGTTTGGTACTGAAGATGTTTGTTTTCAAACAAACTACTTTAGAAATGAGGCGTATCTACTAAGTTAAACATTTTCAGATTAAGCCAAAAGGGAAAGTTTGAACTTGCTGCACTCAACTGTTCTTTGTAGGAAAGCAACTGATTTGAGAACCGAATGAGCTATTTCACAGTTCAGCTTTCAATGTGAAGATGTTTGTTTTCTAAACAAACTACTTTAGAAATGAGTTGAATCTACTGTTGTAAATCTTGTTAGATTATACAAAAAGGGAAGTTTGAACTTGCTGCACTCACAACTCATCTTCATAGGAAAGCAAACTCATTCCAGAAGAGAACTAACTTATTTCACAGATATATGTTGAAATGAAGATGCTTGTTTTCTAAACAAACTGCTTTGGAAATGAGGCCACCCACGACGTTGTGCATCTTTTCAGATTATACATTAACAAGGAAAGTCGGAACTTGCTGCACTCAACCTTCAGAAAGCAACCGATTCCTAGAACCGAATGAGCTTATTTCACACAGTACTATGTTCGCAATGAAGATGTTTGTTTTCTCAATAAAGTACTTTATAAATGAGGCTAATCTTCTAACTTGGCCATCCTTTGAGATTACATTAACAAGGAAAGTTCGAACTTGCTGCACTCAACCTCTTCTCAGAGAAATTAAACTGATTCCTGTAGCTTAATTAACTTATTTCACACAGTACAGCGCTCGGTACTTGAAGATGCTTTTTTTCTCTAAAGAAACTACTTTAGTGAAATGAGGCCAATCTACTACAAGCAGCATCTTTTCAGGATTACATTAACAAGGAACGTTTGAACTTCCTTACACTCAACCTTCTTTGTAGAAAGCAACTGATTCCTAGAACCGAATGAACTTATTTCACACAGCATAACAAGTGT